>VACF01001493.1:0-12990 GCA_006891605.1 Pleurozium schreberi | reverse complement strand
AAGAAGAGGAATGATCGGTAAGAGCGCATACATAGCGGGCTTGCTTGCCGGGATGCACTGGAAAGCATATTTGAAAGCCACGGGAGCCGCAGCATCATGTGGAGGCGACATCAGGAGTCGCAAGCCTGAACTGAACGAGGAGAGGCGATGTTGCTCGCTTAGGGGATGGCCCCTCGCCATAGCAGCAAAGATGCGCAGCAGCAGCAGTGAGTCATCGTCTCCACTCCCTCCAAGTGCCCTTGCCTCTCTGGYTCCGGCGCCGGCCGTCCGCTCGAAACTGACGGATACAAAAATCTGAGGAAGATGTTGAGACGACGGGAGACGACTCCGTCGATGGAACTTCGTCGTTCTTTGGTCGACGCAGATCGTTCAGGGGTCTGCGTCTTCGTACTTATTACGTCGCATCATTCATGGGATATCTTTTTCGTTCGCTATTTGAAAATTAATTACGGAGTACAAGTTGTCATACCCTAGGTCAGTTTCAAAACATGTGTGTCAAAATAGTTGAATTTGAATCTTTGGATTATGCAAAAATGTCATATTCTTTAAATTTCATATTATCAGAAGATACTACGGTTTTTAAAATTTTACTATGAACTAAACATCTTCAAAAATAATCTTTAAAAAAAAAATATTGATCTACAAATTTAGCAAGCTTTGGACATGTTTCAAATTTTGCTTAAGTATATACAAAATTGACTCAAGCATAGAGTAGTTTGGATCATTTTGAGATAATATTTGGGTTTTTCTTAAAGAAGATTAAGATTTTAAAAAAAGTTCAAATTCCATTATGTATTGTAAAATAAAGTTTTCACTTGTTTAATTAAAAAATTAAAATTAAAATTGATACTATTCAAGGATTAAAAAATTGAAGCTATAACATTCTTATTGAAGGAAAATTCTATCTAAGTATTGTGCTACACATAGATTCCAATTTGGTTTGTTTAGAGGTAGTATCTTTTGTACTTCCATCCAAAAGACTCAACTTGTAAGTATGCAATATCTCTTAACTTTCTCCAAAATCCCACTATTATCCAAAAGACCAAGAGTGTTTGTGTGAAATACCTATTGATCTTTAAAAATTCAAATTTTGTGAATTTTTTTGAATATTTGAATTTTTGATTTAAGATTTTAAATATTTTGACTAGTAGTGGCTGGTTCACAACACAGGATACAACAGGGGCAATAATCCTAAAGTAGTCTTCCGGAGGCCTTAAAAAACATCTAACAAATCCTTGGATTAATGAGTGTTAAACATCTTGTTTTGTATTTGACATTAACAATTTTTAGACTTTAGGAGCCTTTTTATTGTATCTTTGAATAGTTAATGCTTTCAATGTGGTTCAATGCACTATATAAATACATGTATCTATKTATCTTCTTAATTTAAATTGCAAAGGGAACATTGTTTAGAAGAATATTTTATTGGCCAAAAATAAATGTTATGGCCTATGTATTATCCATAATGAAATTTGAGAGCTTGTGTTATTTTTTATATTTGAAATTCAAAATAGTTGACAATCAATGTTTTTATTTTTAGTCCGTTCAATTATAGATGAAAATAATGGAATATGTAGTTTAGTGATTTTAAAAATTAGAAATCCAAAACCTTTTGTAAAGTTTTTTTTGGCATCCCAATATTGTGAGGTTTATTTTTGGGATAATAACAAATCTTGAGGGTATCTAGAGTGTATCCAAGGAGTTTTATACGAGCATCAAAACATGGGGTTAAAAATACTATAAATGTTCTGTACTACAAATATTTTGTTTCAATAGTTTAGTAGAGATGGAATTCAAAAATTTGATTACAATAGTCATGGGTTCAAAATCCACTTCATATCTAAATTTTTTCTAGGATTAACTTTCAAATGCCTAAGATCTTTTATTTAGCTACTTAGAATTTGTTTTAAATTAAACAAAAATCCCAAAGTTTGGTAATTTTCATATTTTTTTGGGATCTAAACCACACAAATATGAAAAAAATAACAACAACACTTATGGATTGAAAGATTATATTATTTGATCATGAGGGTGTTAAAATAGACAAAGTAATACATGTCAAATTTAAAATTGAGGTCATGAAATAAATATAAGGTTAAAGGACATGACTTGCATGCTCATTTCTTTAAGCCCTTGACACTAGAAAATCAAGATTTGCAACAAATATCCTTGCACAAAATCTTGAATAGAAAAATCATAAACATTAATTTTTTAAATCCAACTTTTTGATGCTAGAAATAGACTTTAACCCCTTAGCGCTCAAACAACCAGTTTTTGGTCGTTGCCTCGACTTTGAGTAGAATTTTTGAGTAGAAAAAAAAAATTGAGTTTTTTTTTTTCCATGAAAATATTGTGTTGTCTTTCAGTATTTATATTCAAAACTAAGATCATTACGGTAAAAAAATCATATGAAAAATAGCACAATGTGTTTAGAATTTTATAGTGTTGAAATACTTACTATTTGAGGAAAGAATTGAAATTTTTATAACCAGATCTTATGCATTTTTTAAAATTCAATAGAAACCACTATTTTGACCAATTAAAAAAAAATTCAAGTGTTAGGGATAGAAATTGTATTTTTGGTGAATTTTTGAAGTTATATCTTCAAAATTCATTTGAAGAGAATATGAAAATAATCTTATAATTTTGACCGTACGGATATCTTTTAATTTTTGTGCTTCACATAAACTTCTTTAATGCAAACTTCAAAAAAGTTATAGAATTTATATTTTATAACACATTTGTGTTTTGTCCAAACCCCTTGGGCTTTTAGGGGTTAAAAGTCAATCACATGATAATTTTTTTTAATAATAGTAACTGTGTACAGATTTATTTAACTTCAAAGTTTTGTTGACACCAAAATGTCGTGACCCTTGTGCATATAGGGTTGAAAAAAATGTGGAAATGAAATATTTAGAAAAATAATTTCCACCAATTGAGGAAGAGATTAATATCAACCCTGAATGGCGAAAGCATCGTCGTCTTCGTCGCCGTCGTCGTGGAAGCAGGCGACGGAGCAACGGCACAACGGCAGATAAGTCATCAGCCTCGCCGACCACCACACAATCCACGTTAACCACCCACGCTTCCGCCATTCCTCTTTTCGTCTCACACAGGCGAGCTGCTGGATTGTCGTATCAGAATGTAGGCCGTAGTAACGTATTGCAACCTTGTGTTCAGTAATGTCGGCTTAAGCACGGGTTCGGAACACAATCGAAACGCTCCTTGCATCGCCAGTTTGCGGCTGCCAGAATTCATTTTCCTGGTGAGCTTTGTCTTGTCCACTCATGGTGATATTCGTGAAAATCACGTGTCTCATAGCTTCAGAATTGTGTTCTAAAATCTACGATAGATACAGTATGAGGGTTAGCCAAGCGATTCAAATTGCGCCAATTTCACTGGAATCTGCTGCTTTAATCAGTAGGAGGTTGCCCTTGTGTTCTTGATGTTGTTACTTTCATAAATTCAGTTGTTGTATTCCGCGAGGATTGATTGAGAGGAATTTCTTGGTAGCAAACGAATTTTAGTGGGGTTGGATAATGAATTGTTTATGACTTTTCTATTGAAGATTTTATGGAAGGTTGTCTACCACAAACACAGGCTTTTAGTGTTCTTGGAGGTGAGCCTCAAATACATTGGATCTTGGGGGAATGTCACATTGGAAATTCATTTAAAAAATTTGTAGAATAGATTTTGAGAAGTCATAAGTTGATTCTTGTTATGCATGTTATGTTCTTTAACCTCATATTTTTTGCATGACCTCAATTTTAGATTTGATATGTACAAAGAGGATTGAAAAACTTCAAATAACTTTCTCGGTTTTAACTCCCTCTTCATTAAACACTATAATCTTTCAATCCATAAGTGATATTGTTGTGTTTTCTTTTCCTAAGTGGACCATAACACATCTAGTTTGAATTTGTATGGTTACAATCTTTTAAAAATTGATAAGACTTGTCAAAACTTGGGCTTTTTGTTTAATTTTTAGCAAATTCCAAGAAGCTCAAAAAGGCCTTAGCATTTAGGGGTTAACCCCGCATCGCCGAAGTTCCAACCATGCTTAAAAGCATCCTCCCTTTGCAAGTGTAAAAAGTCTATATTTTAGTAAGTTATGAAGATCTTAACCATACAATATTGTAGTGTGCATGTTGTAGACGGTGTGGAACAAATTTGACCGTATAGATTGAAAGATTAGAATGTTTTAGTTTTGAAAGAAGGTGCTGAAATTTTCTGAAAAACACATTTGGAGGTGAAATTTGATTTCTAAACCAACTCAAATGAAAAAAATTTATACCACAAAGTGATTCCAAATCAGAATATGAACACTTTGGTGAAAAAAAATATCATAAAATTAACTCATTGTGCTTGCAAAATGGATTTGAAATGTCAAAAAACAGTGAAGAAAGTAGCAAAAAAACGCATGTGGCTGAACCTCCTTCTACTAAAATGCTTCTCAGTCACTCATAACGTCTTGGATGGATTTGAAATTTTAACTACAAAAACTAGACTAGTAAGCGCAACTTTATCAACAAAAAGTATTGGAAAAAGATAATACATGAAGAAGTTATGAGCCGCCGAAGTTCACTGAAATGCAAAAATTTCTGGATTTTGAACTTTGAATTTCTCCCAAACATTAGAAACAACTTGGATTGGCATGAAACTTTTACCACAATAACTATACCTATATGGGAACAAAACCAAACAAATTTTATTGAAAACAAACATTTGATGAAAAAGATACAATCCCCCAAAGTTGCAGCCATCACAATGCAGTGTGCTGAACCCAAATTGAACTTGAGAACTTCGAATGACTTTGAGAAACTCAATATGTCTTGGATTGATCTGAAAATTTTTACCATAGATACTAGACTACTATGCGCAACTTTTCCAACCAGTTTTTTTTATTGAATTCCGACATTGGATGCAAAAGTTAGAGCACTTCAAAGTGGATTGCAGACTGTGTAGGGCACTTTTCGTCCCATTCGGCGATGAGGGGTTAAAATGAACATAACAATCCTGAATGGCTCTAAAGGAGGAAATTTCTTTTGCACTACTACACTATGGAACTTGCCATACCCAAAGAAAACTAGATTGCTCTACAGTTTAAGCAAACTATAAAAAGGATGGACAACACAAGCTTGGACAATCAGGCTTCAGGCTACCACTGAAGGAAAGTAATCAATCAATCAATATGCAGATTGAACAAGCTTTATGACGGTAGTGACTAGCTTGCCAAGCCAGTAAATTGTGGAAATGTCAATGTCAATGTCGGAAGAATACCACGGTATGCACAAACTTTCCTATACTACAAAATTGTTTCTCCTTCTATATGTCGTAAAGTAACTGCTCAGCGAGCTCACGGATATAACTATAAAGACATCAGCCAGAATACCCTTAATTCTGCCACCTGAAACTAAAATGAAAAAAAAAAATGATTACATTAGCACCTTACACCTTTGCGGCCATGATGTAGAAAACATCAATCCTAGTGTACAGAACTCAAGTGATAAAAAAGTCGCTGGGCTTTCCAATCTTGATGTTTTCCTTCTGCAGAAACCAAGTGATTGCATTCCGTTGCCAAGCCTTGAAGCTTTTCCCATCAAGGTGAGCCACAACCTCCCCTCCAGGAAACGCCAGCTTGGTTGCCTTCACAACCTCAAGAATGGCCTCCTTCCAAGTCCCACCAATCTTCCCAAAGTCCTTCACATTGGACCCCGGATCAGTCATCAGCAAGGAGTACCCAGAAAGCAAGTGCCCAACCCAGACCCCCTCCTTCTGCACCACATCTCCATGCCGGGGCGCATAATGCCCACCCCCAATCCCCAACAACACCTTCTGCCCACGATGAGTCTCCTCCTCCCAAACCCCTAACCCTAACCCTAACCCTAACCCACCATCCAGCCCCAAGCCTTGCAAAAACACCGCTGCAACCGCGGCTGCAGCGTCCTCACGATTCCAATACTCCTCCGTGCTCCCGATCTCCACGAACATGGCAGGTGCCTCCGTCCACGGACCGTGATGCGTCGCTTCCAGTGTGATTTCAAACTCTGGGAGGAGTTTGTTGGCCGTTGCAACAGTTTTGAGGAGGCGGAACCAGGGTCCGATGCGGGGGTTTGGTGGTGAAGCGCGCCCGGGGAGTCCTCCTGCAGGTGGAGTTTCCCCCTGGAGGAGGTGCGGGACGCCGATCGGGTGCACTGTGAGAGCCGGGCGGTTCGAGACTGCCGTGTGACGGCTCATGAAGATGATCTCCGAGACTTTCTCTCCCGTTTGGGATTCCCATCGCTGCTCCAGGAAGTCGTGGTGCACCAGGTGGTCTCAAATTTTTTGGAATTTCTGTGAGTCTCATGTAATGAAATGCTGACTGTTCTGTTCCTTGGTTTGCATGGCAGCTACGTGGTTGATGCTGCAGACAGAGACAACATTGCGATATCTAAGAATGAGTTGCACGATTTGCTGAATAAGCCTTCTCTCCATGGTATTCCTCTGCTTGTGCTGGGTAACAAAATCGACAAGCCGGAAGCAATCTCAAAGCAGGCGCTTATCGATCAGATGTACGTTTCTTTGTCTCCCAATATCATTTGAATTATATGAAGCCTTGTAAAATATATCATCAAATAGGAGCATTGCTATTTAGATCCCAAATGTAAAGTTTCACTGTTTTAGCTCATAAGTGGAGGGATTTCAGCTACTTTGACACCCAAAGATTCAGTCTCTTTTAGATATTTTCGAGTTTCTGCTAAGTTCTTAACCCTTACTGACCGAGTTACATATAGATAGTCCACTTTGAAAGCTAGTAGTAGCCGATTGTAGTAAATTTTAATTCGTATTTCTATCATTCAATAATGTAGGTGCACTTTGTTACCTTACTTGATGAATTATTTCAGCTTCTTTAGTCATGGAAGCGGCCATTTTCTGCTCTTTGGGCACTTAGAGGTTAAAGCGCTTCAACTTTTTTCTCCTTAATTCTAGTGTTGAGAATGTTAACCTTTTGCCGATTGTGCTAATACAGGGGCCTACAAGGTTTGAGCGACAGAGAGGTGGCATGCTACACCATTTCGTGCAAAAACTCTACCAACATTGACATGGTCATTGACTGGCTGGTGAAGCATTCCAAGACTGCYAAGGGTTGATTGTAATTCCATTAATTTGGGTGATTACTGCCTTCCAGTAGTGGTTTGTAGCCACAAAGCTTGAATCAACCGTTAGTGTGTCATAGGTCCTTCAAGGTTGTAACTGAATTATGATTAGGTTGTTATAGCTGTAGGAGCTAATGGAAAAAAGGAGGTTTCAGAGAAAAGGTAATTTTATGCTCCCTTTTTTTTTGTAGAGATACGAGGAAATCACCTGGCAAGGTTAGGGAAGTGTAGTTGTTGTTCAGATTCTTTTGTCCGGTCAGTGATGACCTTGTGTATACAATTTCTCGYTCATAAAAGAAGTTTGTAACTTGGGTATGGTTTTGGCATTTGTCACACAGTCGGTGGCGTTTCTAGTGTTACCCCAAACTCCTTGTTTTTGCAAAAAATCATTTATAGGACTAAGTCTTACAGCTCTTCTTTGAACTCCTCTTTAGAAAWCCCATGAAAACTAATAGAAAACGAGAAATTCGAATGAATAAGCTTATAAATAGAGTAGACGGCTGCTGTCTCTCAATTATGAGTCCACGTCGATTTGTGGGGCCTCAGGCCTGAACTGCCCTCGTGGCTGAAGGGGTGCTGTCCAGACATGGGGTGCCATGTGGCCTATTAGCTCAGCTGGTTAGAGCGTCGTGCTAATAACGCGAAGGTCACAGGTTCGAGACCTGTATAGGCCACTTTATATTATTTTTGCATTTTTTGCCTCTAATCATGTACTACCTCCGTCCCGAAATAAATCCGGGTCTTCTTGAAAATGGCTAAATTAGCACATGAGATGTTCCTATATTTAGGAGCTCATGTAGTTATTGTAGATTCTATTAAGTCCCATTAGGTGTGAAAGAATGGAAGTCAACAACTAAGTTGTGCATGTTGAAATCAAGTATTGAAAGTGAAATTTTTTTGCCCTTTTTGGAACTGCTCCAGTGGTATTGATTTTTGTCATTCTCTAAGCAATACTGGTGGAGTGACGTCCATTGACATCCTTTCTATTCAATTCCAACAATGTCTTGTGATTCAACTCCAAAAAATTCTCAACAAGAGCTTTATTAGTAGTAGTTTTTGTATAATTTTGGGTTGAATTCTTTGCCTTTGGGTGGCTAGAGGGTTGCATTTTGATTTGGTTTGCTATGATCAAATTGCTATTTAGTCTTTGGAGCGTAGAACTATGGATTCTTTTGCTTCAGGTATTGGCACCACAGAAACCAAATCCAAGAACTCCAGAGACCCAATTCCAGAGAAAAACCGTGAGATCGATTCCATAATTCCACAATGGAATTGGGTTTATTTATCTAAGGACTCTTTGGATTCGATCCTGCAAATGTACAAGCTAGATGACAATTTATTAGTAGCGTACGTAATTAWCAAGTGTAGCTTCAGCTAGTAATGTGTGTACACGGATTGATGCTAACCTTGAGATCGATGAGCTGGGCGATTAGCCCGAGTAATAAGCTTGCAGCAACGATGGCAGCACGTTGAACTCACCGACAACGCGCGCTTGCTTCCACGGTGGCAGTCTGTCTCTCCCAATTTTGCTCGCTACCGACTCTCGCATTCTGAAACGATTCTCTTSCGGTCTCTTGCTCTCTGACATCAGWATCTGCTTCGCAATGTAGCTGTGCGTGTTCACTTTCGACGTGAACTGCCTGCTACGCACCCCTAACAGYCGCGACGGACGAAACTGTGGCGCTGGTGCTGCAGGTGGTGTGAGAGGTTGCGGTGGAGATGTTGGTGCAGGGGGTGTTGGCGGTGGCGCTAGTGGTGCGAGTTTGTAGTTGGAAGAGCCGCGGCTGGTGGCCGACGTTTTGGGTGCTGGAGGGAGTGAATGTGGATCCGTGAACGCCTTGGCGGCGCGTAAGGGGAAATTGAGAAGTGCCCGGGAGCCTCGGAGGCGAAGTGCTGCGATGTCGTATGCCGTGGCAGCCTCCTCGGCGGTGTCGAATGTTCCCAACCACACACGCGCGCCTTGCTTCCCCGGGTCGCGAATCTCCGCCGCGAATTTGCCCCAGGGACGTTGCCGCACGCCGCGAAAATGAGGCGCCGGCGGGGAGGGATATGAACAGGGCACGGATTGCGCACTCGAAACTTCCACCTCCAGATCGTCACCGAAGAGTACTCGCGGGTACTGCAGCAACCCATCGTCCTCGGGAGATAACACGTTCTCCTCGTGGAATACGCCTGGCAAGTCGTCATCGAAGTACAGGGAGTGATGACGGTCGCTCAAGTACAAATCCGAATTTTCCTCCGTATTCGAGCATTCAAGCTCAGTTGCAGACTCCTTCTCAATCTCTATCCTCMCGTCAAACGCCTTCGCAATCTCCCCCCTCGCTGGCGTCCCGTYATTCCCGTCTGTAGCAAAACTCGTCTCAACCTCCGCGTTTCCCGTCACGACGCTGGCAGCTTCGTAAACGTCAACGTCATTCATGGCCACAGCGTCGCTCAACTGCTCCAAACTGAACCCAAATTGCGCAACATCGGATTCTTCTTCGTGAATATCACGTGAAAACGGCTCCTTCCCATAGGACTCGTGCTGATCCTGGAACAAGTACTGGTTCAAGCTTTCGAGCGCTTGCTGGCTTCGCGTTTGCGGTGAATCTTCCCCGCAGCCTCGCATGAGGGCCCAGAAACTCGTACTTGCTAGATCCCACGTCTCCAGGTCCACACTCGCAGGCTCTCGCAGACAGTCCCCTTCCACCATGACGTCCGAGACGACGCTGCAGTCTGCCTTCCTCTCCATTGCCTCTGAATTACACATCCTAGCTATACTGATATCATGCACACATGCGCTCACAGAATAAGTGTGGAATTGAAGCTCCCCTTACATACATACACATATATATATGCATGAAATCAATAGAGATTAATCATGGCGGTGTTTGCACTAAGGTAGCATACATAATTATATGCGACGACATTGTTCGATCGATCTCACGGACATGGGCTGGAATTCAAGTGAATGAGAGTATATGCTAAGTACTTCCATGGCCGATCATAGACTTGAAGGGTGTACGTATGTGCTTGCAAACTCGGTACAAATCTCTGGGAAATTTAGGCTTTAGAGGTTAGAGGCGCGCAGGGGAGGCTTTTATCGATCCGTGACGCCGGAGACAACTGGGCAAGGACTGAGCGAAATGTCCGGGAAACGACGGGCCAAGTGGACATTCACTGCCAGCGAAACGTTTGAACATCTGGAGCATGCGGTGAGTGAGCAGTGTCTGGATTTCGAGGGGGCAGGACGTGGCGGTCTTTGCAATGACGTTAGAGTCCAACTACTTAACTTGGCAGGTTGCTCTTGAAGCTGCCATGTACAGTAAGGGCTGGTTCACCTTTTTCATAGGTTTCCATGGACGAAAATATCTTTAGTTCATTCTTCGGAGAAAGAAAAAAATGGATGTAGAACTTGACACAAGTGATTTCATATTTACCCAAGTGTTTTTGAATTACATATGAATTTTCAAAGATTTGGGGCATAGGCACCTATTTGTGACCACCAACATCTTTAAATTAAAGTGAAGAAACTGGATTTTAAAGCACAATTCTTGATTAAATTATTTGACTTTGAATATTTTTAATTTAAAATTATTGGACTATGTATTTTGATTTAAAAAAAATTAAGTTAAATATTTTAGATGACAGTTTAGGAAAAAATTCCAAAAAAAAATGTGTTTCTACATTCTAAAATATTGTGAAGTAGAAGAGTTGGTACAAGATTGAAGGAAAAACTAAATTGTCAATAGGTTTAAGATGAACTTGAAACACACTAAATCCAATGGTGAGATTGTTCTAGCCAGTATGTTTAACTTTTCAAACCTTTTTTTCAAATTGTGAAAATTGAGTTCAAAAACAAATCTAGTATTTTATCTTTTTCAAGAAGTTACTTTGATTGTCTACAAAATAAGAAGCTCCATTACTTTTACATCACTAATTAATCCAAATGGAATGAATCAAAAAAAATTTATGTAGAAAAATGTAATTTTTGAGGAAAAAAACATTAAATTTATTTCAAGATTTCAAGATTTTTTTTGCTGCCCATTGTCTTTTACTTTGAGCTTATTGTAGCAAAAAATTTGCTCCCAAGAACCAATTGAAATAAATAACTTATATTCTTAGAAAACTAATGTGATTTTCTATCTTAATCCCTAAAGTCCCCATTTTTCTATCAAAAAACATTCAAAACTGCAAAAATTGTTGTATTCATCCACAGAAACAAAAAGAAATGTTTTTTTAGAATCAAATAATTTGATCTTGTACAATTGAACTACACTTGTCTACTATTCTTTTTTTTGAAAATTCCATATATTCTGGTATTCCATTGGTCACTTTGGCATTAATGTTACTTTTAATGACATTGTTTTTATTCACTTGAATTCAAGTTGTTGATCAAGTTTATTTACCAATATTTAAGAGTTTTTGCATTAATAAAAATACTCAATAAATTAAGTAACTTTATGTAAAAGTGTTGGAAAGATCATGGCAATGCATTTATTTTAATGCCTTAGAGTCAGAATTTTGATCATCTTAAAGTTCATTCTAGTTTGTATATTTTCAGGTTTCTATTTTATAATTTATTGACAAATGAGAGTCATTTCTAGGGTGTTTCATTCTACCAATAGATATACAAATTGCATTGCATTGACAACACTATGCACCACTAAGCTAGGATTTCCAACCATCCTTTCCCTTTTACTCCCATCTTTTATTTATTTCAAAGGTCTTTTTGATTTCAATGTCAAAATGGCAACCAAAAATGTAAGCTAAAAAACATTTGCACCATCGAATTTTAAATAATGAGGTAAAAGTTATGAGGACTTTTATTTTGTGGGTAATTGAAGATTGCAAAAGACATATGAAGTCACCTATTGCTCTCAATATTCAAATAAAAATGAAAATACAGGATATCAATTGTTTACAAGAACATTCTCACCATTTGAATAAACAAGTTTTAAATCCTTCCAAAAATTATAAGCATATTAGTTTTACCTTTCATTCAATTAGACCTACTTTTTGAATTTTTTCTTATAAACAATTATGAAAGATTTTTGGGTTGTGTGTGTATGTGTATTTTTTTCAATCTATTTTCAAATTTATTGACTAGAATGCACAAGTTATAGGACATACAATTCTATTTTAAAACGGTGAGAGACAAAACTTCACCTTTTCGAAGGGCAAAAAAAGCCTACATTTTGCAGTTTAGACACATTGAACTTGCAATTGGTGGGGATTTTCACTCTAAACTTGGAACAATGTACTTGAACAAATTAAACGAAAAATCCTACAGTTGGATTTGTTTAAAAATAAATATTGATGAAGATTTTGACCTTACTTTCAGGATGGGTCTTTAAAAGCAGTTATGGGCCTCTAAACATGAAAGAATTTTAGGGGTTAAAAAATCTAATTCTAATGGTTGGCGAGAAGAAGAACAAACTTCCATGCATGTAGAATTGACTACGCAAACCTTGAAGAAAAGACAAACATAATTTCTTGAATCCCTTGTGCATAAGTAGGATTGGAAAATTGAAATTGTTGAATAGCATGATTTTGGGGGGAGGCTTGTAAAAACCAAGGAAAGCATTTTTCTTACTTCCAGAAAACATATTTTAAACATTAGACTTGAACTTGAGTTTGCTTCAAGAGTGATGTTCAATCACAAAAAGATACTCCTAAGATCGATAATTTCTTCTCGCTCACATGGAACTTTTATTTATTTATTTATTTAAATTTTAAACACATGTACAATTTCCATTGAAAAAGGAAACAACACTAAGAACTAAAAGACCAAGTTCCAAGTGACAAATTTTTATTTTTCAAACAACCATTTTAATTTTTGGAACCAAAGCAAATTGGATCACCTCAGAGTCTA
>VACF01001492.1:0-18367 GCA_006891605.1 Pleurozium schreberi | reverse complement strand
AACTTACTGCATCCAGCAGTCTGGCATATCTTTCTTTCACGCTTTCCGATATCCACAGCTCAGAGCACAGAACTACCCCGAAGTCCCGCTCCTGCGGCCTCATCAATGCGGGGGGCTGCCATCAGTTTCTTACCTTCTTACAACTCTGTCTGCACAGTGCGCACAGCATGGTTCGGTTGCCCCCGCGCGCGGTAAATGAGCGCGAGTTAACTTAATTAAGCTCGGTCAAATGTTGCAGACAGGCTGATCGTTTCGACACTACTGTAGTTCGAGGACAGTAATAACTTCATTACCATCTCACAAATTGTCTTATGCCTCTGCTCGCTGGCTCGGTTTGGCTTGGCTTGGCTTGATTCCTATCTTCCTCTTCGATTTGGGACTCTGCCTGGGAGGGGACTTAAGCGGGAATGATGTCCATTTCCCCCTGCCCGCAGTTGGGGATCAGTACTGTCCATTCTGACATCAGTCACGTCACGTACTTCCCCTTCGCTCGAGATGGTTTTCTTTTTTCTTTTTCTAAGTTTTCTCTTCTGGCCGGGGAGTACGTGCGTTGATTAGAATTTAGAGGCAAAACCAGGATTTGCWGCATGCGACTTGGTTTCGCAGTCTTGCAGTGTGAGCATGTGTTCCAATCGCCTGAAGACTCTTCCGCTTCCCTATTATTAACTTAAGCTTAAGCTTAAGCTGAGTTCCCTGTCGTTCCACTAGCCTCGCTGCAGTAGCTAGGTTCCTGGGTGGAGGTAATATTTACGGCAGCTAATTAATTAATTAGTTCCGGCCAGCCTTCCAGCCAGCGCAGAATATATAATCGACCAGAATGTTGGTTCCAGAACTGCCTTGAAGGGATCGAGTCCGTCATTCGGCGAGTGAGGAAGGACCTGGAGCATTTGATCCTCGCCTCTGCCAGCGATCGATTCTTTACCTGCCATGGCGCAATCATTCGATCCGGAGTTTTGACCGCCAGGTGAAGCAGGAATTTCTAAACTACAGGATTCGTTCTTTTTGTCCCTGTATAATACTTCTCTGCCCCAAAATAATTCAGTGGTTTGAGAAAACTAGTTAACCCTAGAAGGACGCAGGGATCTTTGTTGAAATCATCATTTCTAAAACCATGGGAACAATTGGTAATAAAAAAAAACAGAAAAATTCATTTAAGGTCAAAGTACCATAGAAGATCTGAGGATCTACCCTTTCCATACAAAATTCAGAGGATGAATAGTTGCACTTCTATCCCACACCAAAAGATATGTTGTTATCCATCGGACTCTAAACGTCCGTGCTGTCCTTTCTGGGTTAATCCTTAAAGGACGGATTAGTAACAGTGGAAATTGTCTATTTTGATACCATGGGGAATCACTAGTTTATAAACATCCGAAAGTATGCATTGGAAGCCAAAGTACTATAGAAGATCTTCCCTTTCCACACAAAATTTTGAGGATGAATAGTTGCACTTCTGTCCTACAACAATTGATTCTCTATCATCCATCGGACACAAAATGTCCACCTCGACATGCAAGGATTAAAATAACCTCACATCTCATCAAAAAATAATGATACCATATGCTTACAATATGCGTCAGGGTAGTTTGCCTAGACAACTCGACGAACACGACGCCCAACACGTCAAGTAGACCCCTTCATCCGTCTAATAGAGTCAACTTGACATTGACTTTTAGTTGAAAATTTTTACCCTGCCCGTTTGCCACGTGTCTGCTAGTTGGCAACTACGTGGCAAAAATCTAGGCGCATTCGGATGTGGGCAACCGCGGATTCAGGGCGAGTGCACTAGGCGACTTCGGGTGCAGGTATAGGCGCGTTCAAGTACCCGCTGTTGTCCCATGCCGTACCCGCGGTCGCCCAACAGAACCCACACGCCTTGCAGTCGCCCTACCCGCGGTCGCGCAACCCGCAATCGCCTATGCTGACGTGGTTTGGGCTTTCCACGTCGGATGAAAATATCTGCCCGTCGGGCAGAAAATTTTCAAAAATTGGGCGACCTCGGGTGTGGGCGCCTTCAAATTTGTTGAGCATATGCGACACTCGACACTATGACATGCGACGTCAGACAGACAACTCAACACCAAAACCCAAAAACGCGTTCGACAGAACAACCCTAATATGCGTTATAGTACCATGTGTTTTCCATATGTGAACCATTGCAATACCATGGTGTGAAAAATCGTTATCCGCATGTTTGTTTTTTTAGTGCAATTGCAAAGTGAGCTTATTTTAACTAGTGTTCTCAAACCACAAAAATCATTTTAGGGCAGAGCAGTAGAGGACAAGTGTTCTATAGCCAAATTTAGATGGAGGCATTTGTTCACTTGGAAGCTATGTGTTAGGTAGCTATTTAATGTTATTTGATTTGACCAATTAACTATTTAAATAACACTACAAGATTGTTATTGCTTTGATAGTAGAAGATTAATTGGTTTTTTATTTATGACTTTATAAAAAAAAAACTGTGTTTCAATTATGAAACCAAAGATTTTTTTTCAGAAATTGTTTGAAGCAAAAAACAAAAGAAACCTCTTTAAAGATTCATTGCATGCACAAATGGCATACTACCACTAATTGTTGTTTAGATTTTTTGAAATTTTAACATCTTTAAATCTTCAAATTTGTGAATCTATAAATCTATAGTTCTTCAATTTCATAAATATTGAGGGATAATTTATTTATTTTAAATGTGAAGTTATGTTTTGAAGTCCAACCTGTAACAATTGTTCAATGATAGTATTCCCACATAAGGGGTAACTTATTACAATGACAATGACATAGATTGTAACCATTAAAAGCCCTTTAGTTTTAGCACCATGGAACATAATTGAACCATTGCAATATAAATCTCCACTTTTCATCAAATTATAAGTAGTTATTTTTGTCTACATGTGAAGCTTTGATTCATTCTATTTGGACTGGTAATGATAAAGTTATGGACAATCTTGTTTTGGGAGCAATCTAAATATCTTCTTGAAAAAATAACTTGTAGGATTCATTTCCAAATGCAATTTTCACAATTTTTCAAAAACATTGTTGGACAAGGTTCAATTTACTTGTTAGAACAATATTATTGTTGGGATTACTGTGTTTCAATACCAACTTAGAGCTATTAACCATTTAGTTTTTCATTCAATCTTGGACCTACTTCTATTTAATAATTTCTTAAAGAATGGACATAAAGTTTTTATTTTGTAAAATGTTTTTCCTAGACTCTCAACTCAATTATTTACACACATAATTTTAAATTCAAAATCTCTAGTGCAAAAAATTTCCATAAATGGTGGTCAAAGTCTCAAAGTCATCTAAAATTATACACCGCAGTTCAAAAAAGCTTTTTTTTTCCAACTTTGAATGCTCATATCTTTCAATCTATATAGTCAAACTTGATGAAAATTTTAATACATGATCTCACAAAAGTTAATTACAAGATCGTATGGTTAAATTGAATAGATTTTTAAGATTTTTTTTTTTGTTCCTTGGGTGAACGCAATAGAAATGAAAATTTTGAGTGATTTTTGATAGAAAAATGACCTAGATCCTGTAGGGATTAAATATGAAACTTATTTTACATGATAACCAATTTGATGAAACTAAGGTCCGTGACGAAATGTACAAGAGTATCCTTAATACAACCCTCTATAATCGCCTTCTTAAGCAAATCAATGTAGGATATTTTCTGTTAGCTTTGTGATGGGGTCTTGTGCCATTGATCTTTTTTTAGAGGTCAATTGCATAGTGTTGCATTGAAGATGCTTTAATCAATTGCAAAGTGTGCAATTTAAAAAAATAGATTCTAGAAGGTATTAAAGGGATAACAAGACTTTTTTTTCTTTCACTTCACAATTCATATCCTCGTGACACTTGAGTTACTTTTGATTTCCTTATGAGTAGTCCAAGTTTAATTAGGCTAGGCAAAAATTTAATCCAAACAATAACAATGAACCAAATATACTGCAGCTAGCTTTATTAGTTGCGCATTTATCAATCTATAGACTTCAATTTGCCCTTCATTTCTCCTGCTAGTATCGATCTGTCCTCCCAAATCACTTTGATTATGCTTACATGTAAGTTACAATACTGATAAATGACCCAATCCTCCCTCTTAAGCATGTCATGCCACCTTAATGAGCAAGAGGGACATTGGAGTGATTCTCCATGCATTATAAGAGACTAAGTGAGAAATGGAGAGTCCCAAGTGGATAGAGCGCTTTGGATATTTGTTTGAGATGAATTCATTTGGRTGGTGTGTTGGGTGATTGCAAGAAGCACTTCACGTTTTTGTCTCAAAAACGTAGTTTTTGTCCATAGGAGTGGTAGTACTAAGTTGTACTACCAGATCTATGTGTCAGCGGCACGCCTATCAATGTACACCGTCGATTTGGGATGCCTGCAGATCTACGCTGTCGATTTAGTATTACACAATACTATGTAGTACTAGAGAGTGCTACGAAGTACTACAGAAGCCAGTGGGAGTAGAAAATAGTAAAAAAGAGGTTTGTGGACCTTTTCATTTTTAATAATTAAAAAAAATTAAAAAAATCATTAAAAAAAAACATTTTGCTAGAGAAGATTGCGCTCGCATTGCACTAAAAAATTAATGTAGGAAATTTTTTCCCTCTTCATAGCCTTTGCGCAAAGGAAGGTCACTTTGACCCCATGTATGCAACCAACATATTGCTATTTTCATTAAAACTCATCTTGAGTCCTTTCAATGTTAATAAACCTCCAACATGTCCAATTTGTGGCTTCTGATTCACATTTTTGGGTCAAAAATAGGAATAAAACCCTCCAAAATGACCAAGGTAGACACCCAATTGGGGGCAAATTAAAAATAGTAAACTAATTTTAAAAAATTTTAAAAAATTACTCAATGTCTGCAACTACCACATGTACCTTAAGTTTCATCATAAATGAACAAAAAACGCAAAAGCTATGAGCAAAAAAACACCCATCTAAGGGCAAGGGGACAATAAAAAAGGACAAGTGTTTCTTGCAATCACCCTGCTACATACTCTTGGAAAGCTACTGCTCAAGACAACTAATGTGTGAGTTTAAAGAACACAAAGATCTGAATTCTAAATCAAAAGTTAAGATTCCTCAAAGTTGGTAGTATACTGGCTACAATCCAAGGTATAGGCCATAGGAGTAGTCCGGTAGGGATTCTGAGAGAATTTCTTAGTCCAAAGAGGGCATGCCATGTATTGTTGAAAATCTAATGAGACAAGGTTTCTAGAATGTTAATATTCATGAAGATTAAAACAATGAACTAAAAGTCATGGGCAACTAAATAGGGTACTAGAGTCTTGGAGAACTACACCTCCAACCCTAGGGGCTTGAATCTTTGAAGGGCCATAATTTTTTCAATACTTATTGTATTTTTGGTAGATTAAATAGCCTATGATAATCTATGAAAATAATAGATCACAAAAATAGGCTTGCACTCTGGATTTTCGATTTTGGACTTATAGATTAATTTGATAAGAAGATTGGAAGTCAGCTCATTTTTATTATGAAACTTAAGCATGAGATTGGGTTGTCTTCTAAGATGGAAGATGTTCTATGGATCCCGAATACCTTTAGGAGGGGTTGGCAAATTATGCAAAGAGTACTATTAAGAAGGGTGGTCTCCTTCCTCAGTTCCTCCCTCCTAAAATGGTACTATGGTGAGCCATAGTAGTCACATGAGGTGAAATTGATTTTAGAACCTCACTAGTTTTTTTTGTATTAACATGCAATGGTTGTGCATTTTTTGATATTGGTTGGATATATGGTGTTTGACTTCAAACTAGGCCATGGTATGAGTTGGTGAGTCCCGCGATGCATCTTGAGATGAGTCCCCAAATGATTGAGATTAATTGGGTCTAATGTGGAGTTGAAGGTGATTGCAAGAAACATTTGTCCTATTTTTTGTCCCCTTAGCCTCGGATAGGTGTTTTTTGCTCAGATTTTTTTGTCCCCTTAGCCTCAGATTTGTGTTGTATTTTAGTTTCATATGAAATTTGAAATGAAGGTATTTGAGGTAGTTTTAGTCTTTTAGACATTGTGTGATTTTTTGAGTTTTCTAAAATTGTTTTACTATTTTGAAACAACCCCCAATTGAGTGTCTACCTTGATCATTTTGGAGGTTTTAACTTTTAAGTCCTATTTTCGACCCAAAAATGCAAATTTGAAGCTCAAAATTGGGATGCTAGGAGTTTTATTATAGTTACACAATCCCACAAAGATGTTTTCTAAGAATAATAAAGTGTCCACCTTCCACATGTGCACAAAGTGCACAAACTCTTTAATTTTAATTAATTAATTAATTTTTTACTATTTTCTAAAAAAAAAAAAAAAAAGTCTTTATTTTCTTAGTATTTTTCATTGTTCACTTTTTGTAAATAAATTTTAGAGATAAATTTTTCTAGGCTTGAAAATCTAAAAACAATTATTTTTAGTACTTTACAAATTATCCATATTTTATTTTATTTTTAATATTTTTATTTCAAAAGTCATTGGACTCACTAAAATAGTCTATTTTGAGACAAATATGACAAGTGTTTCTTGCAATAACCTTGAATACTATTGAATACTATTAAAAGCTAGTTAACACTTAGCACCAGTGGAAAATAGTGTTGGGACACAATGAAAGTTTTGTCCAATGTCATCAAAATATCAAATAGTATGCTCGGAATCTTGTGAGAGTTAAGTAATGGGAGTCATGGGAAATGGGGGCTTCTTGAGTAGATCGAGAAGACGAGAACCTAACGGTGCAAATGTGTGGCATATGCAACATGAAAAGATTGTGACCCTTGTTGTTACTAGAATTGAAGTATTACAAAACACTTTGGGCAAGTTTGAAAAGGTGAGTATCACTAAGGACATGACAATAAGCAATTGAGCATGCAACTGAACTAAGGGCATGACATTATTCCATGGTTAGAATCTTCATTGTTTTTGGGAAGATTCCCGCTCATCCATGGCTCGATCCATGGCAAATTGGCAACCTTGAATATGGAGTTTTACCAATTGTAATTGAGGACTCACTCCTATACACTAAGATGGATGGTTGGATGCTAAGGAAAAAAACCCACTAAAAGCCTAAAACCAATTTATGTTGTACTTTGGCTATCAAAAGTGTATACTTTACTTGTCCACCTACTTCAAAATCACTTTATACATGTGTGCAAGACAAGACTCACAAATGTATGTCGATATATCTAGGATGTACTTCCACCATAGTATTATTTGTGGCAGGTAACACTAATATTTGGATATCTGGACCGGTGTATAACGTAGTGATATTGGGGTGTGTACGTCCCTTCATCTCTTCCTTATCATACTTCCACAAGACTATTACAATACACTAAAATTGGTAAATAGTGTTGGCAACACTAATTGGCAACACTAACACTAATTGTGATTTGCAGTGTTAGTGTTAGAACATTATTTACCCATTCTAACACTATTTTAGCTCTATAGTAAAATCTAGTCATTTCAACATTTTTACAAGCTCCCCACTCCGGCACTCCCTCTACAAGCTCTTGAAGTCTCCACCTCCCTCCTCTTGAAGGTGGTCACTGGAAAGGAAGCGAGGCAAAAACAAAGTTCCCAATGACAGGCCAAAGCTTGACGGGAAGAGGCAAAAATTGAGTTTTCCAGGGAAGGGCCAGAGCTTGACAGCGGGAGGCAAAAAATCGAGGTGTCCAGGAAGGGGCGAAGGGCCAGAATTTGATGGCAGGAGTTAAGTGCCCCAACACTATTTACACATAAGTTGGAAAATAGTGTTGGAGGTAAAAAACAGGGAACAACACTAATTATCAACCAACACTATTTACCAATTTTAGTGTAGCTAGCTAGGAACCGGATTGAATCCAAAATTCCAAATTGAATCCTGCAAAGCAACGGTACATGAATAGTGAAGGCATTTCTCCTGGACCCTTTTCAAAGCTGCTGGGCAATCAAGCATTCTATTCCAAAGTAAGGTAGCGTATACATGCAGTAACCAGCGGCCACAGACTAGACTGATTAATATTCTAATTGTTTGTACCGTAACGTAGCGCAGGAGAGCCTCACTGAGCCAGGGGTGATCTCACTCAGTGCTTCCCGGCCAAGAGCGGCAGCTTTCCTTACCTGTAGCTAGACAGACCCCATGTCGTGGAAATCTGTGCCAATTAGGCCTGATGATCACTCCGATTCGATCATTCGGCCTCACACTGATCGAACCCCAGCCTCTCGAATCTCGAACTTAAGTAATGACTGCCTGCCTGCCTCGGGGACACAAACGGAAATGGGCCTTCGATCGATCTACAGTACTACTGATGGCCGGTGTTCTCACGTGTGTTCAATCGGAGCTTGGCATGTGGAAATGGGTTGGCAAATCCGATGTGGACACGACGTGATCAATTTTGAACTCAAGGAGGATATAGTGAGCTAGATTGTTAATTATCACAAAAGAAATGAAATAATGCTCTCACGCCAGGTTAGGGGATGTGCAATTAACTTACAGACCGGGAGTGCTTTTGTCCGTAGAGAGGGTTTGAGTGTATGTGGCAGTTGCCACCAAAATTAAGCTTATTACTGTACTACCTCCATGGCCTACGATGATGGAATTTGTTAGCCACGGGCCACGGTAATGTAGTCGTGCAGTGTATGATTAAAAAAAATCTGGCCGCTGGATTTTCATTTGAGTTTATTCATAATTATTCCAGTAATCATACTTAATAATTTCAGCTAAGGTTGCCCTGGTCTGGTGACTCTGGTCTGAGGGGCTTCAAAGTCCAATCTGAATGTCGGTCACAACTTAAGAGGAATCAGGAGTTGGAATCAGAATAATTTCTAACCAATTCTGATTCTCATCCTCTTTGTTGTTGCATTAGAAATAAAGCGTTTCCTTATGTGTCAAAGAATAAATGTAAGACATTTTCTTTGGAAAGGGGGTGGGAGGACACGACAGATAATGCAATCATCCCAGTTGCACACTTGCACATCAACCCATGCCACTGATGCCAGTAGAATGAAATTAAATACCATAAATCATCCTTCGCTGTTGAACCCATTTGTTCTAGCTAGCCGAAAGCGAATTCATTTGACATGATATGATGAGCACTTGAGCAGCAGTATTTTCTTTTGAAACTAATTAAGGAAATGGGGAATAAATGCAATGCCAGATGCAGCCTTCCGAAGCATGGAGCAGTCAAGCTTCCTCAACTCTAGCATGTACGAATATATGTCGAGACAGTGACGTTCCCCTTAGTCCAGGAAGGGAGCTTTTCCAACTGTATAGGTCGGAGACAAATATAAACCATTCTTCGATTGCGTTACGTTACAAACAGACCATTCAGAAAAAGAAGCAGACCCCCCCCCTGGTTGGTGGTTGACCACCGAAGGAGAAGGATGCATCTTTTCCTTCGCAACGAATCAGACTCCTTTCATTTCCGTTAGTAAAATAAAGAAAAAGAAAAGAAAAAAATAAGGTTAAAGCATCTCCAGGGGCTTCTACCAGCATGAAAAAGGTGCAGCTGGGGCAACAACCTACAGTACTGTTCAGTTTAGATCACGGATATGATTTGCAACAATATAATACAAAGCSAGGTCAGGGCCCGCTCAGTCTAGCATACTGTTCCATGCAATTAAAAGAATACATATTAAATGAAAAGATATATACAAACAATTCCACCTGCCTGCCTGCCTAGCTCAGAGGAAATTGAATCGACTTAGCAGGAAGCTAAGCGGATTGCTGAGTAGGATTTCAACTCTCACACTTCAGGAGGTACGTTAATAAAAGTGGTCAAGTAGTAAGTTCCGTCTAGGTTATAGCCTACTAATAACTCTATTGAGCAAAGATTTGGTGCAACAATCACAGATCAGAATCAGTCTGTTTCCAAGTACAATCTTATGCTCCGTAATTATTATTACTCAGTCACCCGTGATCATCGTGACGTGAGACCTACTAACATGCCGACCAGCTCGTGAGAGTATTGAGCTCGTTTGCTGTCCCTTAATAGCAAGGCCGGCTTGTGAGCTAGCTCATGCCGGAGCGCGCGCAGTGGCTTGGATTACAGGCTTACTTCCAGAGCGCGCGCATGTCACCTTTGCCCACACAGGCACTCACTCCTGTTCGTCATCAAGCTAGTTAGAACAAGTTGAGATGCGCGGGCGAACTACAGTAGCTAGCTAGCCTTTCTCTGGTGTCGTTGGTTGTAAAGATCTTGAGAGGGGGTCAGCTACAGTAGTACTGCTAGAACGTTGCGAGAAAGTGTACAGGTTTGCAAGGTTCGCACTACATAGGTCTCGCGCGCACTCGTTGACAGCAAGGTTGCTAGGAGGTTGGCTAGCTTCGATCTAGAAGTGACCGGCTTACGGTTGTATCCCTAGAGAGGACTTGAAACCGCTGGATCGGATAAATAATCAACACCGTCCAGTTTCTGTGCATCTTGTTGCTCGTTTGGGTGCTTAGGAGACCAACGACGAGCGGGCTGAGTTTTTTTTTTTTTTTTTTTTTTTTTTGTGGAAATGGTGTGCTGAATGAAGAATCGGTCGAGCTAGCTAACCCTCGAGCTGACGTTACGTACTCCACTGAATTTGGCAATCAATTTCTCTCTCTCTCTCTCTCTCAATTGATTGTCGAAAATATCCTAAATTTCCCTGAGGTGGTATGCATGCATGTTCACTGGGTGCACTATACAAACCTGATCGGCGGTGCAAATTAAGTGTATGTATGATACCTTCTCGACAGGAGCTAGTACGGTAGAGGGTCTGTGAGTTTGATTCATTTAGTCGAGCGTAACAGAGATCGAGAGGAAGAGTTCCTAGCTAGAAAGGTTAATTGCAGAGTTGAAAGGCATTGCAGGGTGGAAGCTAAATTGCATGACATGGTGGCGAAGAACTGCAAAATGAGCATGAGTACTAGATCTAAT
This sequence comes from Pleurozium schreberi, assembly GCA_006891605.1. NCBI lineage: Eukaryota > Viridiplantae > Streptophyta > Bryopsida > Hypnales > Hylocomiaceae > Pleurozium > Pleurozium schreberi. Next base: position 7,466 of record VACF01001492.1, on the reverse strand, counting down.
GGCAGATTTCAGGGCTATAGTGGGTAGTTTAATTAGTTCTTGTTTTTCAATCTCACAGTCCAATTAGGGTTCTCGATCGATCCGAACCTCAAGTCGATTTTTTTAGTATCCATTAGCAATAGTGAATGAATTCGGCACTCTTCGAACGGCGAGTATGGCGCTAGTGTGTCCGAATCCTAGAGAGCGACTAGGCCCGTCGCCCACGCCGGTCCCGGGGGCTGTCGGCACCAGCTGCACCCATTATGTTGATTTACCTGGTTACCGAAGCACTGCGGGTGGAGGCGAGTCGTCCCGGATGACGGACAATCATCATCGCCCCAGCAATCCTTGCCACAGCTGCTCCGAAGCAGGTGGTCGCCAAAATACTACTGCTCACCAACACGACATCAACCGAAGAGGCCTTCAGGAGCTTCGCCACCCCGCCGATCATGGTGGGAATAGTACTAGTAGCCATATGCTGGAGCTCGACTTCACAGTGGGGTCGAAGTGGAACTCCCACGCCCTTCCGCCGCCCACGCCAATTGCTTCCTGGTCCACGTACATGACGCCGGCTTCTTCTAGTACCTCCTTCCCCACGAGCTCCTCCGAATGGGTGGTGAACCCTGCACCGTTTCCTGGCTCCGAGGTTGCGTTCCCAGATACCACTGGGTTGTCTACCAATTTCCCTGGGGCTCTTCCTGTGCAATTGCAAGCCAGTAGCAGCTTCTTTCCGAGTGGGCAGTTCCATCAGTTGTACCACAACGCACCGCCTCTGATGAACGCGGTGACTGGGGGAGTGACGCCCGGGGGCAGGAGTAGTTGGGGAAAGATCGAGGAGCAGCCGTCGCATCCGATGCCGCAGCAGTACGTCGAAAATCTAATGCAGCCCGGGTTCAATTTCAGCTACGGGGCGCACAAGAAATGCAGTCCGTGAACATTCCGAAACCAATTTTCAACGGACTGAGTAGACGGCAATATTCTATACATGCGCATGAGCCCAGAAGTCTGTACCCATCTGTCTTGAAGAAGTTTCAATATCAAGGGCAACAGCACTGCCAGAAACTTTGTAACCAGGGTATATTTTAATGAGCCGTTTCGTGTCCTGATTCTGTACTTGGAGGATTTTGTATTCATATGGTTTTTGATGATTACTACTATGGCTTTAATCGTCATATTAGTTACAATGGCAATATGATTTCTTTAGAAAGTAGCTTTCATAGCTAGTCACTTACATGTATGTATGGAACCTCAGCTCTAGTTCAAAGTTTAAACTATAGAGCTCTCTCTCTGGACAGTTGAATTTCACAATATATTAATAGCGGTAATAGCCGGATAATAGCTTCTCTGGCACTACGGAACGCTGAAATGCATCATTCGCAAATCTTCCTGACCAGATTAATAATATGCTTTAGAAAGAAATCTAAGCTTGATTTGATTGCGTCTTCATCGATCAGATTGCAATGAGTGTCTGATCCCTTTAAGCAATTTCCTCACTCAGGGCAGCCATCTATTCTTTCGAGAAATTAATTGACTGGCAGCCATCTATTCTTTCGAGAAATTAATTGACTTGTGTGGTATGCCAATCATGTCTATTGATAAAAATAGTTAGTTTCTTTGATTGGGTGACAACTGTTTGAATGATGTAGTCCAATTTTCAGTCTGCTGTTGCATGTGGAGATAGCACTGGATTYATTTGCTGCATTAGTTCCCGCATTAGTTAGTTTAAATCCTTCAATCTATCTATGATCATTRTGGGGTAGTGAGGATCGATGATGAGGCCGTAAATGAATGTACCTTATCGCTTTTCAAGACGTACTATCCATTGGCAACTTGATTAATTAATCACTCTCCATGCCGGGGGCCGAAGATTCAGCTAGTACTCGATCTATGCATATAAATTAATATGCCGCGCGCTCTCTTTAATGAATATAATCAGCCTCGAAATTAAACAGCGTAGATTCGTCCAGGTTCTCAAACATAACCACATCGTTCTCCTGTCATAGAAGTATAGAACTGAACTGTCTTGTGAATTTGTGATTGCCGGAGCGATTAATTATATTGGGCCTAGCTTCAGATTCATAATTTTCCTCCATAGTCTGACACACTAAAGGTTCAGGCTATGATACCTAAGCGAAACGATGGGGACTTACTACCAAATCTTCAAGATTGGCACATACTGAGGGACAATTAGAATGAATACCTGAACATGATACATTTCAGAACTAGTCGAGTTAGAGATACATTTCAGAACTAGTCGAGTTAGAGTTCTCATCTCTGATGATTCACAAAACATAAATTCTAAGACTGTCTGCTGCAAATTGTCAGCGTTGTCTCGAATTATAAACTAGCTGCAAGCTTTTTCCGATCACCCTCATACCCTAGCGAGCAATCATTCACTGACTGTGACAGCTAGAATGTATTGAAATAGTATCGAACACCCTCAGACAGAGGAAGTCAAACCCAAAATATATATATATGAGAAAACCAAGGTCATCACGAAGCTCATGAATGGGGAATTTCGCTAAAATGGCAGTTATCCCGCAACTTTGCCACTTTTACAGTTCAGACCGGACGATCTGAAATCTGTCCTGGACTCCTAGACCGCGCTGTCTAGACCGCGCTGTCTAGACCGCGCTGTCTGAAAAATGGCATATGGAATATCGCCATTTTAATACAATTCACCATACTAGCACTCATGTTTATATAAGTTGTGGTTGCTCATAATGCAAGAGGAGCTAGACTGCAGCATGTACTCGTTGCCACATTCCGTCTTTCTATATACAATTTCAGTTTCTCATTCATCTGTATGRTATAATTCACAAAAGGCAACTGAAGCTAGCTAGCTAGCTATCATTCACAACCCTGAAGCTCTGTCATATACGCACGTCCTGTACGTATGAGCAGACCAGTKATGTCCGATAACCATTAACAAGCTCCCCCAGCTCATCACTCGATCGATCCCTCTCCAGTCTCCACGCACTCCCCTGGCTCCCCTGGCTGGCTGGCGAGCTGGTCTCGAGTCCAAATAGAAAACGTTTGACCAGCCACTTTACTTGAGTGCAAGAGTGCAAGTTAATTACCAGGAGCGAATGAAACAAATTCTTACACTCATCTGGCAATCACATGCAGCCTCCTGGACATCATGAAGTAAAGCCCGGCCGGGTGATGCTACCTGAGACCTAGCGACAACAGACTAAGTAGTAAATAATAATTCAGTAACAATTGTCGCTGCGTCGCCGGCCTGCTCGCTCGAGCATATTCGACCTGATTTGAATTGAATTGGGAGATGAAGGTCGGTCTCTTTAATTAATTAACTTCCAGCCTGAGGATATCCTATTAATGGCAGTCGATCAGTCGATCAGCCGCTGCCAATTCCATCAATTACAAAGCAACTGAAGCTGAACCGCCATGATTACGATCGAGTTCTCMCATTCAATTTCTGAGTGGCTCTCAGTTTCTTTGATGCCATCATGATTCGAATTGAAGTTGGTTTTTAGTCTTCTCCTGAATGCACTCGAGCGAGCGAGCTAGCCTGCTCGATCGTACCACATGAGTTATATACATACTTGCTGCCACCTGAATGTGCAGGCTAGGACCAACTGAAAAGGGCTGGATCGTGAGATCTTTGACTTCTCCGAGATGAGGTTGGAATATTGTCGTAACTAAACTTAGTTACCTCATATAATGATGATTGATTCTATTGTAAATGTCTGTCTGTTCGATCAGTTGGTAGGCCCTGGAATGCCTGAGGTTGGAAAGCATGTAYTAAACTATTCTAATAAGTAACCTTCTAATGTATTCACCATCATGATTCTAACGCAGAATTACTTGATGTCTGTTAAATAAGTTGCGTGTTCTAGAACCGTTTTGAGAGGTGATCGATTGCTTTTCAGTGTATGCTAGCTAGCTAGCTAGTTCTTTCAGTTCAATTCGCCATAGCCAGGTGCCGGAATTAGTTAATGACCAAGTGCGTACAAGCTAGCTTGCTTTATCCTCCAAGATGCAGCAGATGTACAATTCATGGCAAGTGCCGCAGATGTACAATTCATGGCAAGTGCCGCAGACTGAATCTCATTATTGAATGTTCGTGACTAGAATGACGTACATCTAGAGCAAGTTTGATCGATCTACACGGGCCATGATATCAAACGAAGGATTGACTAGTGATGGAAGACTTAGAGATTTAATTGAGCGATTGGGATATATCATGGTAGAGCTGTTTTGGACGGTGTTCTAGCTTGTACAGAATGTTTCAGGCAACAATCATGGTTTCTTTGTGCGTCTAGGAACAGATAAACGAAATGATTTTGGGTTGGGTTGTGAATTGCACTTGAGAGGAAACACCACTGACAGACATTCAAAAGTCATGGATGTGGTTGCTTTAGATGACTTAGCAACAACCATCTAAAACTTGTAAGAACAACTTCAATGAATGCCTAATTCATTTTAATCATGTCTTGAAAACTATCCGATTCTAATATATTATTTTTTAGACGACCTAACTTTATTTTTTCACTTTAAATAGTTATTAGGCAAAAAGACGCCCAAGCTACTAGAAAGTCATAATAATCTAGTGTTTCTCAAAATCAAGAATATGCAATACCTATCAACCAATAAATCCCACCACTTAGTACCTTAGAAAGCAAGACCTATGAACATGCAATACCTATAAACTTGCCCAATAATAAACCCCACGACTATCCAAGAAGTGACTACAAGAAATTAAGAATGCAATGCCTATCAACCATCACTACTAGAGAAAACGGTGTCTATTTCAACATAATAATTAATTCATATATGTTGGTTAAGACAGTTGGTTAGGACATTATGGTTCAAACAATAATCCGCAACACTTCTTTGCTGCTTTATATGATTTCTTGTATGATTTCCACATTAGTGAACCCACCATGCGGGCCAAGCCGTCAGTGGAATTTGAATCCATGACTACATATGTGAAAAAATATAGCTCCAACCATTGCAACAAGGTTCAAGTATAAATATACAAGGTGGTTTATTTATACTTATTCATTCTATTTTCATTACTTTTATGTAAAATTATTCTTTAAAATCTTGTTTTTTAGGTAAAATCAACACAAAGATTCTGAGTATATAATAGCTATCAAGCTTCCTAATGACTATCTAAAAAAACAAGAGTGTATAATATAAAGAACTCAAAAGTATTTTTTAACAATGTGTTACAAAGCTTATCAACAAATCAACAATGCTTCAAGACTTGTATTGGCAAGATTGAGTTTTTCTCATGAATCTTGCTATCAATATACCGRTGTCATACTATCACTATCACTACATCTTGAAGTTTCTTCAAAGAAAATCAGAAGCCTTCATGAGGCACTAAGAAATCTCAAAGGGTACAGGAGGCTTTGAGAAGTAACATATCCAGTTTAGAAGAGCTACTTGAAGGYTTCAAGTAGCCACACAATGTATTGTAGGAGTCCCCTAAAATACTAAGTGGATATGGTATATTTAACATTGAGGGTGTATGACAAAAACGTGCTTTGTAAAGAACATAATTATTGTTAGTATGTAATTAAAGGATAAACAAAATTTTCTTTTCAATGCACTTGGATATACTTCATTCCACAATAAGCTCTAGAAAGCATTCATAAAYCACCCAACAAAGTGGATGCTTGTGCTCTTGTGGGTTAAAAATATGAAAAATAATGCTCAAATGCTTAATTCTCAAGTGCTCCAACTTTCATATTCTAAAACAATGAATGGACCGAGGTCTTGCAAGYGTTGTTTACTCACTAACCTTTCATTCATCCAATGTAATATTCAAATCTTAAAAAGACAACCTTCCTCAATGACCAAATTCAAGAAATTCCAATAAATGATCATTTTTGTACAAAGATATAATCCAAAATAATTATGCATAAAATAAAAAAAAGATTGAGGCGTTAAGGGGTTAATCGGACCATTTTAGGTGGTGGTAAGCCTAGCTGAAATTCTAATCCATCAGCAACAAACTGGAAGAATATATTTGCTGCATATCCCCTTTCATAAAATCATTCATCCATCCTTTCCGTCCTTTTCATCCACGCCCAACGCTTTGCGGCACCTGAAGATGAGGTTGAGTAGTTCAGAGCTACTGTACAGTAGGTTTGAACGAAAAGGCGTATATTCATTCATCCTCTCCATCCGCCCAGTCGTGTGGCAGGGAACCCTTCTTGTCCAATTCGCTTGCTGCACTCGGGCTGTGCTGGCGTGCTCGCCGGACGATCATTCCGTGGTCTGTGAAGTTTTCCCAATTTGCTGTAACTTAGACTCTGTTGCTTCTACATACAAACGCACGCTTCATCAGATCAGTACATCCTTGTCCTTGTAAAATTTATTCGGAGAGGTGCGATTATGGAGTTCATGCCGAATTAGGGTTGCGTTGCTGGAAAATTCGATTTTTTCGAGAATTGCTGAGTTACAGGAGCTTGTGAGGGAGGGAGAGGGAAGAGAGGGAGGAGACGTAGGGGGAGGGGGAGGGGGAGGGGGAGAAGGAGTGGGAGAAGGAGTAGAAGCGATGGTGCTTAAAATTTCGGTGCGACAGATCGTGGAGAGGATCGAGACGCTCTGGCCTTGGCACCATAAGGAGGAGGAGGAGGGCGACGATGGCGGAAAGGCCGATATGAACCCGGTTCTGTTGGTACCCGGCATCGGAGGCTCCATCCTCAACGCCGTGGACCACAAGGGCCACAAGGAGCGCGTCTGGGTGCGCTTGTTCGAGGCCGACCGGGAGTTTTGCGCCAAGCTCTTCTCCTTTTACGATCCTGTTACAGGTATGGTGGAATTTGGCTTAATTAGTCATGTTGTTGGTGAAATATGAGCTAATTGTGGATCATCTTAGTCGGTTTCGTTTTTATTTTAGCTCCGAATATGGCTTTCTCAATGTTTCGGGAGACATGGGGTTTCGTTCGTCTTACGGAGCGATTTGAATGTGCAAGTGAATTCGCTGTGTGTCTGGTTGGCAGGGAAAACCATGTCGTTGGATAAGAACGTTACAATTGAGGTTCCAGAGGATCGGTTTGGATTGTACAGCTGTGATATTCTTGATCCTGATGTGGTACATATATTTCTCTCTTTCTCTTGGTAATGAGTCTCCTGAATTTCTTTTCTTATTGTTTGCGTTTGATGTCATGGATTTACTTCTACAAATTGCGTATGGAATATTTTTTCACTTCTTGTTGTGGCAGATTTTGCGTCTGGATTCGGTCTACTATTTCCACGATTTGATCAATCACATGAAAAGCTGGGGTTATAAGGAGGGTAAAACGTTATTTGGCTTTGGTTATGATTTCCGTCAAAGCAATAGGTACGAGGCTAACACGAAGATTGCAATCCAATTATTGTGGGTTTATGCTTCAGAGCGTTTCCATGTGTGACATCCAATCTTAGCATGCTTTCTGCCGACTGTCTGGGCACTCTCAATGAATTTTTTTCTTTTTTTAGTTAGGCACGCTAGTTTACGGAGTTGTACT
>VACF01001491.1:0-11152 GCA_006891605.1 Pleurozium schreberi | reverse complement strand
TGACSACTGCCGAGTACTACGCTTACGAGTGTGGGAAGCATGTTCTGGTGATCCTGACGGACATGAGTTCTTATGCTGATGCATTGCGTGAGGTACGCTTCTGGTGTTGTAGTTCCTGTTTTTGGTCGTGAAGTGATGAGAATCGGTGGGTTTTTGAATCATTCTTTGGTGTAGTTCCGCTCCGTTTGATGTGCTATTGCCGGCCGGCTTCCTTTTGGTGGGTGGKTKMCGCCKYTGAKTTGGATCTCCATGCCGACGTCGAGTGTGCGTGATTGGTGATTCGATTCCCTTTTTCTTGTTGCCCAGGTTTCTGCTGCTCGTGAGGAGGTTCCTGGTCGTCGTGGATATCCTGGTTACATGTATACCGATCTGGCTACTATTTACGAACGTGCTGGTCGAATCGAGGGTCGTAAAGGCTCCATCACCCAGATTCCTATTTTGACTATGCCCAACGATGGTTCGTCCCACTTTTCGTCGATTCCCAGTATTCTAGATTTGGTTGGTTTTGAATTGCGCTCTTTCTCGGTTTTATTGTCTGTTTGTCGTCTTGTGTAGCCTTTTTTCATTTGGGTCTATGGGTTTTCATATGTGTCGCATTATGTGCAGATATCACCCATCCTATTCCCGATCTCACCGGTTACATCACAGAAGGTCAGATCTATGTCGATCGGCAGCTGCAGAACAGACAGGTAACGAATCCCTCCTTTATTCTAGTCCGGGATTTTTGGAGAACGTGTTTCCGTCTTTCCTTTGAGTGCCAGTTGCTGAGTGGACAGTCCTCGTGTTGCTTCATGATGCAGATCTACCCTCCTATCAACGTTCTTCCATCTCTGTCACGATTGATGAAGGTGCGACCCTGGATGGTTCTATTAAGGCATTCCTCTTGGTTATGTTTTTTTAACGTTTCAGTGCCTTGTTAGTTTCTTTTTCTAGTTTCTGTGGATTTCTGTTGGAGAATGTTCCATGTCTTTGTCGTCACCGAATTTTCGGATGGTGGCACCCGCATAGATTGCTGCATTTTTGTTTTGGGATGCGGTGTTGCATGGGATCCATGTCCATGACGCTGACGTGGTTTTCGCTTTCGTATTGCAGAGTGCCATTGGTCAGGGCATGACTCGCAAGGATCATTCCGAAGTCTCGAATCAGGTCCTTAATGTTTTTGTACCTTTTTCTTTGTTGTGTCCCACTGTGTTGCACAGTCTGCTTAGGACTGGGGCTTTGAATGAACTGTACAATGAATAGCTTTCTTCTTTCTTTTAATGGGACTGTTTATGCATATGTGCATGCGTCGAGAATACTATCCTGTTCGTGGGAGTTTGCTGTGTGCTGTTCGTAATGATGAGTGTCATGATCCGATGAGTTGGTCTTTAACACGTTGTTTCGATGCAGTTGTACGCCAATTATGCCATTGGTAAGGACGTTCAGGCCATGAAGGCTGTGGTGGGAGAGGAAGCGTTGTCTTCTGAAGATAGATGCAATAATTTCTAGATTTTGAACTTTGAATTCCTCCCGAACATTCAAAACAACTTGGTTGGCATGAAACTTTTACCATAGTAACTAGACCTTTATGGGAACGAAACTCAACAAATTTTATTGAAAAAAATCATTTGATGCGAAAGATACAATCTCCTGAAGTTGCAGGCATCACAATGCAGTGTGCTGAACTTAAATTGAACCTGAGAATTGCGAATGCCTTTCACAAACTCAATACGTCTTGGATTGATCTGAAAAATTTACCATAAAACCTAGACTACTATGCGCAACTTTTCCAACAAGCTTTAATTAAATCAGACATTCGATGCAAATGTTAGAGCGCTTCAAAGTGGACTGACAGTTTGTGCAAGGACACTTTTCGTCCGCTTGGGCGTTGAGGGGTTAAAGTGTTTGCATTTGAATATGTATAGTAATCAAGTTTCACCTCCAAATGTGTTTCTAGGAAAATTTCAGTATCTTTTTTCAACTCTCCATTATTATAATCTTGCAATCGATGTGACCAAACAACTTCAATTTTAATTCATGTCACGTACACTATATATACTACAAGATTATATAGTTGAGATTTCCATAGCTTAGTAACATTTAGACCTATAACACTTCAAAAGCAATGTTGTTCTTAAATTGAAAGAGGCCTTGGCATTTGAAGGGTTAATAGCATTTATACTTCAAAATTTATGATTATTTTAGACCCTAACAGGTCTTGGGCATTTAGGGATTGAAAGAAGAGGATTTTTTAAAAACTTTAGAGTTTTTTTTTCCGATATAGAAAAATATCTCATATAATCACCATATGGCTTGGAAAATTTACTCATAATTCTACAAATGAATTTCCCAAAGAAATTGAATTTCTTTTGAAAGACTATTGTCAAGCAGCGTACTGGGGGCATAAAAGAGCAGCTTCAGGGTGTCAAATTAAATATTTTATATGAATAGTAGCTAGAAGATAGTTATGGAGGAATGTTTTAATAATAAATATCCTCCTTTCAGAAGAATGGTATGGTCTTTGTCAGTGGTCACTGTTTATATCCGCTTTGTATTGTTAAATTACCCTGATTTTTTCCCAAATATCATTTCTCACCATCATATTTTTTTCAAATTGAAAATAGTTTAAGAGTTCAAATCCTCTAATGTCAAAAAAGAATTCAAAAATTTAGACATTGTTTTAATTATTTATATTTTGACCAAGCTTCTAGGAAGTCAGGATAAGTATTTGAGGTCACAATTCAGATTAATAAAATTTTAAATCTCATAAATTCTTTATTAAATTTTTTTGAAAAAAGTTTCTCTTTTTCCATTTTGGAATAATTTTGAAAATTTTGTACTTGTGTAAAAAATTCTTTTCCACCAGAAAAATTTGTTAAATTTTTAAAATGCCTAATTTTCATTTAAATTTTTGAAAAATCATTTTATACAAGTGTGTTACTTGTATATCAACATGTCTAAATTTTTTTGGAAAAAATAATCTAATTTTTAATTATTTAATGCAATTTTTGTAAGTATAAAAACTATTTTGAAAGCCACTATGCATATTATTGTTTTTATTGATTGGCAACATTATAGCAATGGAAAGCAATGATTTTAAAGTTTGAAGTTCAATATGCAAGTGAAAATGAAACATATGTTGAAAACAATAGTGATATCATTCTTAATAAATTTGTTTGCTTATTTCTGGTAGAATTGTGGCATGTCAGTATTGAAGAATATTAGCATTCTAAGATTATCAACATAGGGATTTTTTATATAACAATCAAATAAAAGATTATACTAAACATCAAATTAGAAGAGACATACAAAATAGCACTTACTTAGAGCACCTCCAACGCGCACACATTGTTATAATCACAATATTGAGATTTTGAAATAGAGGTAGGCAAACCTCATTCTGTTTTGGTGACTTTTGAAAAAACATTGCTCCAATGCAAAGCCGGCAATTTAAACTTCATTTGAACCTTTATCTCATAATAAAAAAATGGCAATATATAAATTTTACCTTGAATGCAAAAAAAAAGAGTTTGAATTTATTGGCATACAAAACAAGCTTAAAAAAGTATGATATTGTTGGCTTAGCTATTGTGTGCCACCTCATGGACTCTTCATATTTCCTCAAAATGCCAGGCTAGGAATGAAAATGGACGGGCTTGGGAATAAAGAGTAATCAATGCCGGTTGCATTGGGGCGTGTTTTTCTAGTAGCCCCATCATTATGCAACTAGAGTACTTCCAATGTAGCATGCAAATACTTATGCCAATTGCATAATGACAAGGCTAAAAAAAACCCATGCCCCAATGCAACCGGCATTGATCACTCTTTCTTCCCGGGCCCGTCACTTTCCATCCCCGTCTCAACATTTTGAGGAAATATGAAGAGTCTAGTAAGAGGTGGCACAAAATATCTTAAAGTCAACAATGTCACACTTTTTCAACCTTGTTTTGAGTGGTAATAAATTCAAACTCTCCTATTTTGCATAATGGTCTATATTAAATGTAGAACATATTTTTTCTATCTTTTTATAAAGAAAGAATGTTCATACGAGGTTTGGATTGTCAGCTTTGCACTAGGACAATGCTTTTTCAAAAGTCGCTGGAACATAATGAGGTCCATTTACCTCTACTTCAAATCTAGATACTAGGCTTGTAACAATATGCGCATTGGAAGTGCTCTCATTTGGGTAGAAATACTTGCAATGCCGATTTCACTCATGGCATTTATATATTAACCTTTAAACAACACCGAGGCCATTTTGTAGTCGATGAATGAGAGAGCATCTTCCTATGAAGTATAGAAGTGCAACTATTCATCCCCATAATTTTGTATGAAAAGGAAAGATCATCGACAGTGCTTTGACTTCCAATGTGTTTACACTTGAAATTTATAACCAATGATTCTCACTATATCAAAATTCATGATTTCCACAGTGACCCGCCCTACATTTAAGGAATAGTGATATTTTGAATGACATCATTAAGGTAACTCAGCCTATGACAAGTCAAATGAGAACCAGCCTTTTACAGGCGAAATTATTCTAGTGGTGCACATTTTAGAACGTTTCTTATTGAAAGGAAGGGCTACCTTTATTAAGCATTTATGCCCTTCCTTTCAGGCCGTTACCAGATAACGTATTTGCAACGCGCCAGCGCAGCTCAGTCCGCGGCGAGAATAAAGGGCGCCGTCCCGCGCCGTCTTTCCATTACAGCAGCCTAGCGGCATCTTCGGATCGCGAGTTGGCTTCACCGCCTCACTGATACTCGCAAAGAAACAGAGAAATTGAAGCGCAACACCTAATTTCATGACTATCGAAGTTCTTACCTGCTTTTTTGTAAGAGATCGAGAGACTGAGACAGAAAACGAAGCAATTGCAAATTCTATCACGGAGTTTCATGAATGAAGGCCTTCCATCATTCGTGTTAATTGCCTGAAACCCAAGCTTCAATCAGTCTGAATCACCAGTGCTCCGATGTGCACAATTGCACTCCATTCATGACTCTTGATCAGAAATTAATTGTGTTTGATTCGCTGTCCGATCGAGAATTGAAAGAAAATTGCGGATGCAGGCAGGCTTGTTTCCAACCTTTGCTCTAGCTCGCTCATGTGCGTCTTTTGATCGAGCTCATTTGCTGTTGATCGTTGCTGTAGGATGAATCCCGCTCATTTGGCTGAGATTTAGATCATGGGCTTCAGCTCCTACATGCAATGGAGTTTCCTGGCCAGACTTGAGCTTACGAAGACTTGAGGATTCATGCTGCGCGCTTCTTCAAACCTCGTCTTTCAGTTATAGATCAATCTGTTGTTCTTTCTTTCTTGATTGAGTAAGAAATAGTCAGCTGTGTCTTGAAGTGTCTGAACCTGTTGAGGCGACTTGATAAGTTTTTTGCGAGCTTTGTAAGTAGTGCAAAGTAGTCACTCCTTGTAGTCCTGAGAGTACTATTTTGGACTACTTGGAGTCCTTATGGAGTCCTTGTGCAGTGCTTGTGCAGCACTTAGAGCAGTGAACTTGAAAAACCCTAAATCCTCGTCCAGGCTCCCTATAAATCTGAAGCAGCCGTCAGTTCGGACGCACAACCTCTGCGGCGGTCCCTTGTGAGCACATTGTATGAGACTTGTGTGTTAGTAGGGAGAGAAGTCATGGAGCAGATTGAGGTTGTCAAGGGTACTCTTCCCAAGCCCCTCCTTGACCGGATTCAAAGCAGCCTTGTGAAAAATCTGGAGGTGTTGGCAAGTGAAAGGAGGCTACAATGCACCAAAGAACACGCCATTTGGATACAATATGCAAAAGTTATTAAGGATCAAAGTATGTTTCTGAATGCACCATCTACAGTCTGTGTACATGACTGATTTTGGAAATGTAGATGGCGCTTTAAGGTCAGCTGCGCTTTTGGGCGTACCCACTTTAATGCTCGCTATTCATGGGGAAGTATAACTTCTTGCAATTTAGGGGACGGTCGAAATTTGATAAGATTAAGCACAGCTAATGGGAGGTTCATGACGGAATTGAGTAAAACTTGCAAATTGTGAAAAGAAGCGAACGTCATGTTTCGTAACTGTCAGCTGCATTCTCTTTTCAATAAATGATTTTGCATTAAAAGATTTTGCAAATGGCAGAGAACGATGAAGAGGAAAAATTGCCTTAGGAAAGGCTATGTAAGAATTGCGGCCGTACTTGACAAGGTTTACACCGACAAGGTTCACATTGACAAGATTGATTACAATTGTATAAGTACCAAACCTTGGTAAACAATTTGGGACGATGCCACATTAGAAGGTTTGGAGAGCAACATGTGACACTACACGATTTGTAAATAGGATTGATTGAAGAATCTTCAATTGAATTTTTTCAAAATATTCTGAGTTATTCCTATTTTGCATCATTTGTTCAACCTGTAATGGTACAGTATATGCCCTCTCTTGTTAAGAAGTGAGCTTATGGGTCACTTTCAATCTAGAGTTTAGGACTTAAGTTAAATGGATTGCTGCGACAACCTACTAGTCTTCACTATCTTCAGTAAAAATTTCGAAAACCTGGAAGATTCATTCCTCAGCTTGGGAATAACCTGCACGGTGCATGTGCACTTTTACACATGTTTCTTGAACAAGGGCGGTTCAAGCGATGGTTATGTCGCATGCTCGCTATTCCTGGGCAATCATAACTGGCCTGCAATTCAGGGGACGGTCCAAATTTCCTAAAGGTAAGAAAGTAGCAGCTCACGGGAGTCTCATGACGGAATTGGGTTACTGGCAAACTGTTAAAAAGAAGTTTAAGTTATGTTTCATAAATGTCAGCTGCAATCTCTTAAGCTACACAACCATGTCAATATAGAAGCCTGTGGTCACAAGGCATGGACGGATTGCTGGTTCCCCTTGCAATATGGACTAATCTATGACACTGTCAAACTCTATTGTATCCAAGGCGCTTGTCGAAAAGCTTCCGAATGAGGTAGACTTGACCAAGGCTTACACCCACGAGGCAGACATACTCTCCGACTGTGTACGTTATCAACCGCCGGTTGGTGCTCTCGTTCGCTGCACCACGACACACACACTTGATGAGCTGCTGCAACATTTTACTTAAGTAGTTGCAGTATCATGGTTCAACTGATAAAAGCAGAATTATAAGATGGCATCCACACACCTTGGCAAGTGTCTGTGTTCTTAATAAAATTRAACTGTTTCAGACAGCATCAGAATGAGCATCTTCCATATAACTCATTGGTAGGTATCCCAATAGTGATCCTACAGAGGTCTCCCTATGTACCTTAACGAGGCAGCCGTAGATGCACTATRAGCATAGAAAGACCTCCCTACAAACTATGGGAAAGATTCTCTTTGTGATGTTGTCTAAAAGCTCCTGAAACAATCTAATGTTACAGATCAACGTATTAGTGATCTATCTATTATAATTTGTTCATAGACCTAATATTGCTGTCAAATACTATGTCTTTTCAACATAATTAAATGATGTCACTCAACATCTACAAAGACAAGGAACAAAAAAGCGAGTGCAAAGTACCAAAACCAACTCACTTGTACGGTGCCGAAGGTCACGAGCTTTTAAGTAGATCTGCTCTTCAGATACGGCTGCCAGAGCTTCCCGAAGTTGGGCAATCTTGACATTCACAGGTTTCAAATGTTCTGCAACACCAGGAACATCTTCCCACACGTAAGAAAACATCCACTAGAGCATGTAGTTGCTGATGCCTCTGCTCTAAAGCGCGAGACTACATCCTCGTACTTTGCCCAACATTCGTAAATGTAATTGCAATTAGAACCCAGAGTYAATCAAAGAGAGCAAGATTAGAATCGCACCGTCTTTAGCAAGATCCTCAATGCCTGGAATATGCCCAACGTGGATGTGGAATGAGATCGTTTCAGGCGTAGATGAGGGGTTGATGAAACAGAACTTGTACAAACCCTTTTGATGAGCTTGGAACTCAAACTTCTGCCCTTCGTTGGCAAAGATACTTGTCACCTTCGTACCAGCGGGACTTGTCACCTGCCATCATCTTTCAAGAATAAGCTGCAGCTTGAGAATGCTCACAGATCAAATGGATCCTGATTGCAGCAACTTAGGGTTCCGTGAAAGAAAACCTTACGCTGTAAAATCTCCCAAACGATGTAGCCTAATTACAGTAGAGAATTTTCCCGTAGAACATCGGAGAGGTAAGGCTAATAAACAGTGATCTTTCCGGTTGAGGATACTACAGGAAAGTGCAAATAACACTGAATGCTTTTGGAGTAGAGAATGCTACACTAATAATGGTATTTAGTGTTGGCAACACTATTTACAAAGCACAACACTAAATGTCAGCAGTCATGTTCATGTTACCAACACTAATTGTCAAGATAGACACTATTTGTGAACTATTGAATTAATTTTTTTACAAGATTACATTTAGTGTTACATATTTTTTCATCAAATTGCAATGAAAAAAGTATAAATTTAAATATATGAATTGAGGGGTGGTGAACATAACTCTAAATGCAAACTACTTGAAATATTGAGTGGGTGTTGTAAAAGTTCAAGCAACACTATTAGTAACATAACACAAAATATCATTATTCGTGTAGCGAAGGTATCTTTACATTTGGAGTTGACCCTTGAAAGGACCTTGGAGTTCCTCTATACGATCCAGATGTAGCCTTGTAACTCTTCAATCGTGGTTTAGTATATGCATTGTGATACATTGCTATTTACATACTATCATGATCTTTAATTTATTTTGTATTAAAAAGTATTTGGTCAATGTTTTTTTTATCAAATACCATTGTATTCATAATATACTATACAACAACAAAGGGCTTTAGACCCTCCAAGGGTTACATAGACTATACTTAAAACACTCCTTTTTCTTGTTAAAAATTAGAACTCCCTTTCTCCAACTTTCACAAGCCTCCCAACCTTTTTTTTTTAAACACATGGACAAATTTCATTGCAATGAAAACAACCTTCCAATTTTAGCCAACCTTCAATTTTAATGCTCCTCTTGCAACTATTGCACTTCCACATAGAATTTTAAATTTTTTGTCTTTTCAACAAGTCTTGGCCAATTCTCGATGCATGGAAGTTTATCCTTTAGGTTGAGCAAGAATTTGAGGATGAATAGGAAGTTGTATAGATGAAAATGTGACAAATGAAATTGTAACATGCTTTGCATTTAATATAAGAGATATAGATTGATAAAGCATTTAACAAATGGTTACTTACATACAATGTTTGTTTTTGTTGATATTTGAAAACCAAGACTTAGTGCACTACAAGAGAAAGGGGTGTTTTAAGTATAGTCCTAGAGATAAGATTTTAAGTAATAACCTACAAAGAGTCTTTTAAGTAAGAATGTACTAAAAACACGAGTCTTTTAAGTAAAATTTTACTTAAAGAATTTGCAAATGCAACTTCTTTTCACTGAGCAAGCTAAATATTTTTGTAACCCCTAAGTTTTGTGAATAAACAATGGCCTTTAAGAGATTAAGTTACACAATTCCAATTAATGAAGAAATGTCCACTCGCTTCACTTGGGGGGACAAAAATATGCACGTGTCATGAACACCAAGGTTTCATGGTGAAAAATACTTTTTCATATGTTCAATTGAAAATACAAGAATAGTAAAAAAATATAACTCAAATGAACTTAATTTTATATTCTATAATAAGTGACAAACATTTTGTCTTCACAAAAATCAAATTAATTCCTAAATAAAGTCCCATTATTGTTTCCTAAGTAAGCAAATAGAAATTTTCATAGGGTCTTATGATCTCAATTTTTGGTGTGCATTTTAAAGATTTCCTTAGAGATAGAAGACAAAATAATTTTTTTTATTTCAATAATGCCATGAGGAAATTTATACTACTCTAAGCTCAAAGTCCATGGGCTTCAATAGCACAAAAAGAAGATTTTTAAATTTTATACTTGAATATTATATTGATTTTGGTTCAATTTGTTTGGATTAGCAATGAAAAAGTTATATAATGAGAGCATTCAAAGCATTTTTATGAAAAAATAACATATTTGAATCTCTTATCTACATGTATTTAACAAATATTATTAAAATGTATACTAAAAAATAAATTAAAATTCCCAAACTTTCAATTCTTGACATACAAAATATTTGATTCAAAATCTATAATGGAAGAGCATCTTATGGTTTGCAAACTCACTTTTGTTAATACCCATAGTAGTAGTATTTGAAAGTTGCAACCGACTGAATTGTTTGTCTAAGGCGCTACATCAAATCCAACTTTATTTCTCTATCTTTGGGAAGATGTAGATGTCTTTCTCTCATAATGTGGTATGTAAATGAATACTAAAAAACAACCTTCATTTTATTTTTTCCTTCATTGTGACCAACCGGGAGTATTAGCATGTGAGCATAAAAATCTACTAAGGCCATAAGCTTAGGAGTCTATATTATAGACACCCTTTATGGTTATAAATGTCTATGTTATAGGTATTTATGATATAGACTCTTCTATATTATAGTGTATCTATATTATATGTACATATATTATAAACACCTTCAAATAATTGTAGGTCCACATCGACAACTGTATTCAAGGCCTTTAGGCTCATCCAAGCCATCCAACCATAGAAGAACCATCTTAGCCATTGAAGACTCCTATCAACATTTTTTCACAGGAGGAATATGGCCTCTAGTATGGCCTCTCTTGTTAGCTGATAATAGGGGGATATTTGATAGTCTTTTTAGGTGACGATAGGGGAAATTTGGAGGGACCTACCTGAAAGGAAAAATATCATTGCCTCTAGTATGACCTCTCTTGTTAGCTGATAATAGGGGGATATTTGATACTTGTTAGGTGACGATAGGTGGAAATTTGGAGGGGCCTACCTTAAAGGACAAATTTCATAGAGCTCACACCGTCTTGCCAACAACAAAAAGGCTTACTCCTATCATGATATACTTCGACACCGAAACACTAGAGGGCTCAAAACCGGCGAATGACTTCCAAGGAAAATGTAAAAACGAAGAATGCACCTGTGCATCCAAAAACCTGTTAATTTCTGGTGGACTACCATGATGATAGGGTCGCCTCCTTGCAGGGTCAAGTCCCTCATTGTTGGTGCTCCTACCTTCTGCCCAGTTCACAAATGTTCTTCGAGCATCCCGATGATTACTGTCTCACAAGGGTATTAAAAGTTAAAAA
>VACF01001490.1:0-15472 GCA_006891605.1 Pleurozium schreberi | reverse complement strand
GGGAGGCAAAGGGCCCCGCCCTGAAGTTCAAGAAAGCCCAACAGATCATCAGAGCAGGCAGTAACTTAACTTCAGTTAAGTTAACCTGAGTTAGGTATGTTATTCGAGGAATAACTGACCAGAAGAGGTAATTGCCTCTGACAACGGAAGCAGATGGAACATCCATGTCCCGCCTCGCTGGGGCAAGCAGGCAGGCAGCCTTCCATGACCCAGCTCATGTCCCCGGAGGATGAAGAAGGGAGACACACAACTCTGTCCGTCAGTCTTTCTGTGATGGATGGATTCCAACGTCCAAATTTCATCCAAACTGAAATGCACATGGACGTAATTAATAATTCAATTAAGTTACAGTATGAGAATTCGAGAAGGGAGGATATCACAACATGATTTTATATGCAACAATTATATGAACAGTACGTCGATGTTGACGTGGGATCACTGGGATGCTCTTTCGCTGAATTCCTGCCTGATCCCTCTCGCACGATGAATGCTATTCATCCGAGCCCTGCGAGACGGATGAAAGTTGATGACGAATGCCCTAGTGAAACATGCACAGAAAAAGGATCACCTGCAGACAGATGAACGAAGAACTGAAGCCAAGTTTGGACAGAGGATCAGACCAGGATACGGTCCTCCTCCCGAAGTTTATTAATTACAATTAGGAAATTACTAAGCAGACTTGTGAAATGGTAACTCAATCTGCAGGGTCAGTCACAAGGCAGCCGTGAGGTTAACTGGGACTAACTTACGTAACTTAAGTGAAGTTATGTGACATGAGTTGAGCCATGGCTGTTGATGAGACATTGACACATTCGCTTCCATTGCCTTGCTGAGTGCTGCAGCAACAGGACTTGGATGGAGCACTGTAGAATTGCAGCAGAGGAGGAGGCAGAGGGAGGAGGAGGAGGAGGAGGAGCAGCAGCAGCAGCTTGGGGTGGAGGGATCTTCTGGCAGACTCACTTCATCTCCTTCCAGTCGTATCTGAATCTGTTGTGGTGATATTGTTGTTAATGGTGGAAGAGAGGGAGGGAGGGGGGCCACATAGAGGGAGACTAGTGAGAGAGAGAGAAAGAGAAGGCCAGGCCAGGCCAGGCAACAAGCTGACCCAACCCTAATCTGACTCRGTTCTTCCTTCCCCATTGCCATYCCCATTGCTACGAGGGCAGCGTCTTGTTGGTCTTGCTCTCTCTCGCAGACCGGAGTGTTGGGTCGGGATGCGCTGGTTCGTCTTGCATCTGATTCGGGCGTGCAGTGTTGWGCGCGTGATTCATKGCCTCTCCATATCTACTCTCACTTGCATCTGTTGTGGCTTCCACCTACCAATAGCCTCATGCCGTGGTCTCCTTGCCTCGGCACTTCCAAGGTAGTAGAGCTCTCGAGGTTGGCCCGCTCGGGTGCGCGACAAGGATTGGCGTTGTTCGGTTGTTTTTGGGTGCTGCTTTTGATGCTGCCGCCCGTGATGATGGTTGGTGGTGTGCGTTCCGTGGTGGTCAATTGGATGCGGACTTGGATCTGGTGATGAGACTGCTTTGATTTGGCTGGGCAACCCGAAGCCGATTGAAGGTGTTCGTCGTAGCGTATGGGAGGGAGAGGCAGATGGGCGAAGACAGGAAGGACGCCGCAGTGTAACGCCGCACGGCCCGGGGCCCGTCACAAATCATGCCGAGTCTGTCACACAAAGCACTACTGCAATCGTCATCGTCGTCCGCCGCGACCTTCAATGCATCCGCCGCAGATGTACAGCGCTCCAACGCGGCTGTCTGGACCCGCTCCAATACCGACGATGTCAGTCTGCCTCAGCTGCACAAGGTTATTGCACATCCGCTGGAAATTCTTTCAGTAATCGCCTCTTGGTTGCACGACATGTAAATTCGTCACTGGTTGTAACCATGTCGCGGATGCCGTTTGTGATTGAGTTCCTCTGTTTTTGCAAATCGATCTCCGGGTTCCTTGTTTGTTCCTTGGTGAATACGTTGATTTCCCTGTKCTTATGATAGCCCTAACTTGCTAATTGAAGCTGTAATTATGATGGCGTTGATGAGTTCAAATTCTGAGTTTCAAATTTCAGTGTAAAGTTCTMATTGTGAGGTCGGAGATGAGTTCAAATTCTGATTCTTGACGTTAATGTTTTTATGGAGTTAGCCCTAATCTTCACGCAAGCTGGATCTTGTCGGATTCTAAAATGAGTTGGAATCAAGAGGATGTTGGATTGAAGTGCAGTTTTCACCGAAGGAACTTTGTAGGATTGGGATTTGGAATTAGGGTGAATGGATCATGTTTCCTAGTCTACACTGCAGGTCCGATTTGGCAAGCTCGCTCTGGGATGCTTTGTCTCCTTCGCAGATCCAGATCATTTGTATTAATGAGAGTTGCACGTGTAGAAGATCAGAGCTGATTGAAAGTGGTTTGTGAGATTGGCAGTGTTCTCGATTCTGTTCAGTGCTGAGCCCTTTATGATAGTAACTATGAGTCTCGTCATTCAGGGGAAAAAATWGGGTTGTGATCTCTTCATTCTAATTGATATTCTGTTCAAAATTGATGATCGTAACTAGGGAGTGAGGCTCAGTATGAAATTTTTGTCATTGGTTCTGCACCATATTGACTTGRGTCGACATKTTAATCCATGAAAACTCAGTACTTYATCAATGCAGTCCATTTGTACATCGTGTAGTGTGGCTGCAGCTTGTGAGACAGTTGATAGGGAATTGACTGAACCGAAAAGCAATTGAACATTCAAATAGTTTTTTAGCAGAATTTGTAGGCACATCTCTATCGTACCAGTGTCTGTACTTTAGAATATTATCCTTTTCAGTTCTGGAGTGGAGTATACATAGAGTGTGAGACTCAGTTAGAGAGTCTGAAAGTTGTTAGCATTGGTTCTTCACCCTATTCACTTTGGATGTCATTTGAATTGACGAGAACGTAGTACTTTTGTAATGCAGGGCAATTGTGCATCGTTCTGGGTGGGGTAGTGTTGCTACAGCTTATGAAGCAGTTGACTGAGAATTGACTGAATTTATAGAAAATTGCACAGTCGATTTTTTTTTTTATGAAAAAGGATCTCTATGCATATTGTTCCAGTGTCTAAGCGTAGGGTGTTTATTCTTTGCAGTTCTGGAGTGGATTGTCGGTTGTGGCTCGACGGGACTTGCTACGCATTGATAAGCAGACACTGTTTGAGCAAGTGCGCAAGAACCTGTATTGCTCACGGTGTCATGGACTTCTGGTGGAGGGTTTTAGTCAGATTATACTCTATGGGAAGAGCCTGCAGGCAGGTAGGGGTCATTCAGTGTGTTGTTGGACATTTTCAGATGAAGATCATGAAGAGGAGCGGGAGAGCAATTCAGGCAGCCAAGTAGAAGGAACTGAAAGCAATAATAGTGAGGACAGCATGTCTGCAAGACCTTCGTCTCCGAACACGGTTGAAGCGAGGCCTTCAGCTGATGGTTTTGACAGTGAGAATGGAGGTTCTAGTCAGCATGAAACGTTCGCTCCTGCGCAGGTTATTGACGACGCTCTGGGTCTGAGGGATGGAAATGGCGCCTTCATCGTAGAGAGGTCAAAATCTGCCAAAAGGAGAACACTGGGTCGAAAAGGTTCAATAGCCAACTCCAATGGAAGTATTAGAAGAGGATCTATTGAAGCTGGGAATAGCGCCTTTGGAAATTTCCGAAGAACAACCAATGCGCACTGCTCTGAAGATAGAGGGGTTCCAAGTTGTCAAGTGCAGCAGAAGAATGGGATTCAAAGAAGTGAGGCTGAGGTTATCACGAAACGGGTAGATGGCTGGTCGGGCTCTCCGTCATCTGGTAGTAACAATAGGCCTGAAACTCTTCAATCCTGTGCGTGTGGMACTTCTCATGCCAGCTCCCGGTCCAAGGTTGGGCATCGTGGTTTTGGAAGAACAGTAATTGGAGATCCAAATGCGGGCATTAGGTCCAATGAACGGACCGGTGTTGGGGGTCCAACAAAAACTCCCGGGAACGTCGATCTTGTACTTACCCGGAAGTCGACTGAACCCCAGGGAAGGTCAGTCCCAGCCATCACTCTGGAACGCAGGGATCAAAGGGTTAGTAGTAACTCAGACAGACTTTCTAAAGCATCGCACTCCAAAAGCTCTTCACTGGACTTGACATCGAGTGGTTATCATGGAGGACCTAGATCATCTTCTAATGGATCAACAGGGCACGGGTCTATTGAGAATGGCTTTTCTGTGGCTGTTGCAGTGAAACCTATGTGGACTCCGCGCGCAGTTAGTGCCTCAGGCGGCCCAAATGGCTTACCAGGGAAGGTTTTAGCGGCTGGAGGTCGTCCTTTGGATAGTGAACATGGGAAGAGTGACAGTGTACGTAATGCTCAAGCAAGACCCGTCAGCCCTTGGGTTCCTGCATCCAAACCAACCTCACCSAAGKCTATAAGTGTGGCAGCGGTAGAATTTTCAGAGTGCTCCAAAGAAGAGCCGACTGTTTCTGAAGCCCCATCTGTTAGTGAGGCGGGAGGAGTGCTTGATTCTAATGAAGTTCTTCCACCCCGAACTACTAGTACCACCGATGGGGACCAGGGTAATGCCACAGCTACAGGTACCGAAGTCAGRGTTTCTTCTCCAATATCATCTGCACCTGACTCCTCAAGCGAGGATTTTCTAATGCAAGCAGCAGCTGCGAATGCACAGAGCTTTACTGTATCTGAGGATAGAACAAGTACCGAGTCTCAAGCCGGGATGTCCGGAGAAGAGCAAGAATCTCCTCATGCTGTACAGTCTGTTGTGACGCAGGGAGCAGTGAACATGGTACCTGTAGCAGACTTTACCTCTCAATTGCATCATGGTRCGGGTACAATGCCAGGGCTCCCTCCTCATCTTCATGCTAATGGGCACCAGCAGGTGAACTTCCCCCAGGGGGGCTTTTTGAGGCCCTTAAGTAATGGCATGTATACTTTTGCGACTGACATGCTGCCTTCTCAAGGRCCCTTGCAACATACTATCCAACCTCCCAGCATGTCACCTGGTCCAATGAACTTGCACCATCCTCGGCCTTTTGGGTTTTTCCCAGTGGGACCATGGGCAGTGCGTGGAAGTACTGGTGTGTTGCCTCTTCCGCAAGCAGGTGGATATGCTGTCACYGGACCTGGAGGTTTATCAATGGGCGTACTTCCTCCTATGTCYTTGACTGTTCCAGGCTCTGTTTCGCCAGGAGGCCTTGGACCSGGTCACTTGCCTGCAATTCCGGATGGGCTGAATTCCCTGCAACTTGGAGAACACCAGCGAAGTGTCACTCATCAGGTGTATATGTCTCGGTTTGGTGCTTCACCAGGAAGGGGTTCTCCTGGGCGAGTAATGGTTGAAAGAAGTCCAGGTTTGGCATCTGATGGTGTYCGTGTGGAGGGGCCTGTAGCCGCAGATCCTGGGCATTTTAATGAGGGCCAAATGCCGCCTGTGGGCCAGGTCCTCTCTAATGGCTCATCACCTTTGCCTGGTGGYCTCAGTGAGAGACGTCCTTCTGACTCGCCAACCTCAGCGGATTTCTCTTTCTTTCACTCTAAATGGCCTATTTCCAACGAGAACGAYGCGTCTCTGAAGGTTTCGGATTCTGATAGTAACAGTTTGGGGAAACTTCCCACGAGTGCTGCAGAGAGGACACCATGTATAGGAGGGTCTGACGGCGCTACTACSAAGTCAAGCTTACCTGCGGGAGAGTACAGTCTCTTCGCGTCTGCACCTAGCAAGGGCTTTGGCTTCTTCTAATATGAGGAGTCCCATCATGTGACTCAAATTCATTCCAGGTATTTAAATTACTTCCCGTATAGAGTGAGTAGTACGTTAGTGAAAATGACACAGCTCTTTGTGAAAAAAGTGCTTCAGTTCCCCACTATAAGATAGAAGGGGTTCCGAAGCCAAGAGTATTGTTCAAAATTTATGTACGCGAGATKAAATCAAATCTCTCCAGATTTATTACCTTTAATTATTCCTCCCTCGACCGTGTTCTGTTTACATGCAATGATATTCTCATAATGTAATGCTCGTGCCATGTTCCTACAGCACCTGTGGAGGTTTGAACTTAAATACAGGTCTAGCGTCGGACTGAAAAAATTGTCATAGTCTTCGAATGTTATAGTGTATACCAACATTTCATTTCACATTTTCAAAAAGAATGTATTGCAAATCGTGGATCTTGAAAATCTCAAAAGTGATAAGAGAGGATCACATACTTTTAGGTGCTCCTTGAGTTGAGAGGCAAGGAAAGTGTGGAACTCGTCTAGTGTATATTTTGACTTCATTGTTGAGTTGGAGTACAAGTAATTGTAGATGTAGTCATTTGTTCCAAGGGCAACAAAATAGAGTGATTTTGCTAAGAAAGTTGTTGCCTTTGAAGATCCCAAGAGTTTGTCCAGTTGTACCACTGTGTTATTGAGATATGAAATTTGTGTACTAAATGGTAGTCGACCAAACTGCAACACTCAAAAAGTAACGTTAAGAAAGAAACTAATTCAATAATTCAATAGCTCAACTAGGATATTACATTTGAATACTTCGTGATTGAATGGAAAAAAAGTTTGAAAAACTAGCTTAGTTTCAACGTAACATTGTAGAAAGCATTCCTATCATTCTTTGATCACATCATTTTTTTTAATAGAACTTGATTTTTAAACTCAATATATACTATTTAAATTCATTTGATAGTAAAAAAACCCTCTTACTCTATATAATGAGCCCTTCGAGGTTGGATGTGGGACTCATTAGATAGCAAGGCACACATTTCTTGATTTTTACTACGATTTCAAGATTTAGCAATGATCAATTGGTCAAGTAACTTGCATTGATGGATCCAAATGTTTTTATTCCATCAATGTCAAAATACACTTGCAAACCTTTTTAGTTTAATTCAAAATCATTTGGAAGTTAGAATGCTAAGAGAAATAGAGAATAAAGAGCCCTTGTTTAATTGTGAACTTGTAAAATCAAATCTTACATATTTTAGCCTAAAATTCAGACAAATAGAACATGAGTGCCTAGGGGCAAAGTGAAAATTAACAAAATATCCAAAACATGTTGTAAAGTAATTTCAGAAGAATATTTTAATGATGTATTTTAAACAAGAGTTGGAAATTATGACCCTTGGATTGTATCTATATTTTCTATTTCACCTCTCAAAAATCAGAATTAATCAATAAATTTTGAAACAAAAAATTCAAAACTCCTAAATTTGATTATGGATTGTATATTAGGGATTTCAAGAGAGTTTGTTGTTATTATTTTGAAATMTGAAGTTCTAATGATAATAGAGTTATACTAAAAGTTATGAATGTCACACAATTTTTGGCCTCTGATTTATTTATGATGTTAGATTGCATTAAGTTTTTAACCAATTTGTATTTTTTTTTAATGACACACTAAGACATGATTGCATACCTTCAATTTGTATTTGATAGCCTTCTTCCTAAATCAAGGTCTATATCCCACCCTTGTAAAAAAAGGGGGATCAATCTCAAATACTGGATTCCCAAAGACTCTAATCCCCATGATTCARATTGCAATTTGTTCATACAACARTTTCTAGACTTTACGTCTGGAAAAGGCTAATTCTTAAAGGTCTGGTGGAGACCGTGTATACAATCTTGTATTTTGCTTTTAAAATACAAAATATGTATACCCTATTCTAGTAGTATATAGGAAGACATGCACCATATTCATTTGCACGTCATTTTAATAATATCTAAACCTTGCTATGTTCAAATACAACAACGTAAATGTAGAATACACAGCCATTTTGCAACTTCTTAGACAGGTAGGAAGTTAGCAATAATGATTCAAATTGGAAGTGCCATGTGTCATTGGGTGAATGTAAACTTTGGTAAATGATAACTGATCCAACTTAGCATGAACATAAACTTTGGGAATTGGGTGTAAGGTAGACTACTCTTAAAGCGACCATTTAAGAGGTGATTGTGTTTTCAAGGAAGCTAAACTCGGTGAAACAATTTTCAGTAAATTTTCATAGGAAGGAAAAAGAAATTGGCATCTAACCCAACTTGTTTCATATTTTTCGGACCTTTCAAGAATTAGTTACAAATTTTTGAAGTTGTAATGCAATGGTCACTAAAAGCGACCACCTCCTGAAATGTACACCGCTGATACATTGAAGAAAACGAAGTGTACCTCTGCATCATGATCGCTTTTAGAGCATGGGCGCTTTAAGAGCAGTTTACCTTATATGCCAATTCATACACCATGTATGCCAGATACACAATAACAAAACAAAAACAAAACACTGCAACCCAAATTGGGGTTCTCAGACCTTGAGGGTTTACTAACAGGAACCGAGTCAGATACTGGTTAACTCCATCCCAATGCCATGATCAAACTATGCAATTCAGCAATTCCCATTCAACAAATGCTTCTTGACAGGAACCCCATGTCCAAGAACTTCGTACTGTGGAGAGAAGGGAGGAGGAGGAGGAGGACTCACGAAGTAAGTCCCGCTTTCGTCCAGAATGCCAGCAGCCCCCGAGGCATAATTCACTCCTTGCAGAAGCTGCTCCCCGCGGGTGGTGGGAGCCAGATATGCAGGAGCGTAGCCCAGCCCCACTTGCTCCGCTGCAAAACAACGCCAACAATTACTGTAAGCCCCTTGAGGTCAGACACTAGCTAGCTACGCTTTCGATCAGTAACGTACTTACGTTCAGTTGATTTCGCACTTATCAGTTACTGTATGAATCCTGTTTTCTTTTCTTTCTTTCTCTCTCTCTCTATTGTACAGTACTGTCCTTTACAGAGGCGAGTTGATTCCCCTGGTCGTCAACACCCTGGATTCAACGCAACGCCAATTTTGCGACGCGGGCAGCAACAGCCAATTAATATTGCAACCCAGGTCCACGTGACTCCSAGTCAGAGCGGCTCACCAATGAGATCCACCACAGTCTTGCCGTTACAGAAACGACCCGTGGCGTTGTGCGTGGGGAAGTCGATTCCGTTGGGGAGTGTGTTGGCCTTGGCCATCGCGGTTGCCAAGTAGTTGTTGTTTCCCACGTCCAGCATCGAGTCGCCAAACGTGAAAATGGCAGGGAACATGGGCTCGCAGGTACAGCCAGCGACAAGAATCAAGCCCAGGAGCAGCCGAAGCCCAAGCCGAAGCCTCATCATCATTTTTACCGTAATTTAATGAAGAATCGCAAATTAAAGGCAGTGAGCCTCGATCGAATCGAAGTTGGGTAGGATTGTAGTCTTCGCTTAGCTTATCTTACTTCCCTCCACACAGATCGAGCTCTGTAAGTTACCACTTGGGTATCACTCTCACTGCTCACTGCTGTCCTGTCCTGTACGTACGTGGGCTTTGACGTGGAACTTTGAGATCGTGTAGAGAGACTTGGAACGAGCAGACTCTTAGTACCGTACGCCAGTTCCCGAAAAGAACCCGGAGTTTATTAGGATCCATGCACTCCGAAAAAAGTATTCATGAAGAGTAAAAACTTATAGCATTTCTAAAATAGTTAGTATGGGTACACTATTTAACATCATTAGTGTAGTTACATTTGTAGAAAATTTGATATGTTAACCTCACTAACACTCTTGAACAATAGAGAGACCCTAGATGATGTTTTATGTTGAATCCATTGGTGCAATATGAATGAGAAATGATCAAGTAGGCAATTTTTGGTGAATGTTTGGAGAATTGAGAAGACACTTTGGGCCGGGCTGTCACTTCACATCCTCATATATTTTTTTTCCACACCTCACAATGATTTGAAAAAAATTACACATCAATATCATGAATTCATGATGATATAGACCCGTGGAAAAAAAAATCAAAGTTTTTGAAGCATTTTTTGAGAATTCTCATTTCAACATTCCCATTTCATCGTGAGTACAAAGTAGTACCTAACCAAACATCTTTCATCAATCTTGTCAACATTGGCATTTTCCCAAAAATTGTGTTCATAGGGAAGCCACATAAGTCTACTTTCATTTCAACGGTGGCGATCATCAAAACTAGTCCACACAAATGAGGAATTTTTTGTTTTTTCTACTTTCTTTATCTTCTTCTATTTACATTTGGACCCTCAATGGTCACCTATCATCATTCCAAATGACCATATGTCTCAATAAAAATTCAAGCATACTACACTCAAAAGTATATTTAGTGTTAGCAACACTATTTACGACCCTTGACACTGAATATCATTAATCCTACTAAGTAAGTAATATTAAATCTAATTTCTAACACTAAATGTACTCTATGGTAAATATGAAATCTAAAGAGGTTTACGAAAAGGAAGAGAAGCTCAAGGTTGCACATTGAAGTCTAATATTACACTAATTCCCGCAAAGTTTAGATTTATTGTTGTGTGGATTAGGGTGGTAAGTACACTAAATGTAATACAACACTAAATATAGTAATATACTTTTTAGTGTAGTGTGCCCTATGCCGTTGCCACTGTTAAAATCAACACAAAAGTTGTTTTTTTATTTTTTTATTCATAAAAACTTTGAAATTCAATAACTTGCACACCATATGTCTAAACGCCACAAAACAAAGCGTACGCATCCCTTCTTGCCGAAAGCTTTCTAACGGTACTAAGCATGCGACCGAGAGACGCGCGGTCAAAGAGATTTCAACGTAACAAACAAAACAAAACAAAACAAACAGACTTAAGGTATGGATTGTACTTCAAGGTGTCAAGTGGTACAAGTAGCTAGGTATTGCATGCTTTCAACTTTGAAAATACACAAAATCTTACATGAATATTGAGAAATTATGAAAGGACATGGTTTGGATTGCTTTTGAGGTCACCAATGAAGTCATTCTTACAAAAATGGAATCTAACCATTGGGGATTGTAGAACCACTAAAAGTGGCTTTGGAGTCAATGGTTGTACCTTGGTTTTAATGAGTAAGCTATGATATAGATTGTATATTGCATGAAGTATGTTGACTTGTCTAACTCCTATTAAAGCTCTGCATGTATCCATTTCAATCCTAAAACCTTAGACCTAAAGGAAAGAGGTTGCATACAATACATCAACTTAACTTTAGAAACAAACCGCTATGGCCTCAATCTACAATGTTATTCGAGGGTTAAAACAATGAACTACAAATTTTCTTGGTCTTGAAATAGTTTTCAATAATTAATTTTAATTTATCAGAGAGACTATCATAATACTTCAAGCAAGTGTAGATATAAAGTAAGATAGCCCATTTCCATTCATTGCCTAATTTTGTCATCCTACTTTTGGCCTGAATACTCACCCAAATCTGTTCATTTCTAACAAAACTATAGCATTAATGTCAACAAGGGTAACCATTGCACTAACACCAATATGGCCATATGGGGTAACTTGTCAATCTTTTGATGACAAACACTTAATTTTCATTGGATACATGGAGAGATAAGTTATGGGTTGTTTACAAGATGCTTATGACTCCACTCTAGTACAAGTGGTTTTATAATTTCACTGCAAACCCGACCACTTCAAAAATTCACAGAAATCGCAATATTTTTTGAAAAATTATAATTCCACTTCAGTTTGATTCATGAAACTAGCACACACCTCTTGAAAAAATATGTGCCCCACTTGGAGCTGACCCTAAGATATTCATATTGGTAATCAGGGTGGTAATAGACTTACTTACATTATGGTAAATATCAATGAATTGGCTATGTTAGTCTTGGAAGATCCATGTGCATCCTCTGCCAGGTTGGGCTGGTCCCCTCGTGATCAGTATGACCTCATTTTGTACATCAATCTAAAACTGAAGACTGCCTAGGACGGGCCCAGGACCACTGATTTCAACCCTCACTGTCCATCACTTTTTTGCAATTACACTAAATAGTGAAATTAGGTTTCCCCTCACTAATTTGTTGAGATTCCACACTAAATAAATATTTATTATTATTGTATAAGAATGCACAACTTTTGAATTAGTTATTGGTGTAGTTGGAACTCATGAACTTCCATGTGTACAAATGAAAGCCTTTGTAAAAATATTTGTTGACTTTGATGGCTTGTAGAGTAACTTTCTTGGGTTAAGGCAACCTAATTGTAAAGGCAACCTAATTTCACTATTCAGTGTAGGTATGACTGTATGGGTGAAAAAATTATATATTTTATTTTGGTAAAATTGTAAGTCTACTAAAGTCATAAAAGTACTGTGACTTTTTCAAGGAAAAAAATAAAAATAATTTCATATCAAATACAAAATATACTTAAAAAATATGAAAATTCCACCATACATGTCTATTATAGTGTATAACATCATGGTATATAACAAAGTTAACGAGATAAGCTTCATTTCAATAGTCACACTCAAATTCAAAAAATATCATTTTATGGATAAAATTCACATCAAGAATAAATAGCAAAAGAAAAGGAAAAAAATACACTACAAAAGGATTTGTGACAATGAGGTGTACCTATTTTAGACAGTGGAATAAGCATCTTTTTCTTAAGAGAAGTCAATAATACCGTAGTGATGGAACTTGCTATACTATTCACTAAAAATGTATAAGGTGAATTTCAAAAAATTGGCAGTATTCCATGTGCCATTTTCAAACCACGCAGTTTGAAATGTGAAATGACATCTACAACAGTTATAGATTTCAAGATATCTACGACGTGTCTAGATGTCAAAAATCTACGGCACTCTTAGATTTTAGACCACGTTGTCTAAAATATTTAGTGTTGGTATAGATTTCAAAAATCTAGGTCAGGTATAGATTCCTGAAATCTATGACAATTTTAGATTTTAGACTGCGCGGTCTAAATTGTAAAAAGTGCCAAAATAACATAATATTGCCAATTTTTTGAAATTCGCCATGTATTCAAGCAACTATCAAGAAAAACATTGGATGACAATTTTTTTTTTTTTTTCATTTTTTTCATTCTATAGTCTTAGGTGAAGTCATCCATCTGACACTTAGAACCTCTACTAGTGCATGGTGCTGGGACTATTTGCACCAAGGGAGGTTTTTGCATGTCAGAGAGGTGTAATGAATGGCTATTTACTCAACTTCCAACACTGCTTCTCAAAGAATGTCCTTCAAATTCGCCCCACCTACAAAACTCTACAGTACTCCAAATTTTGGACACAAAGAGGATATGCATTAAGAGAGGTTCTACCTGTGGTACGAATGATCCTCCACCAATCCATGGTAAGTCTGGTGTTTTCTGTCTGTCCACAGTGTTTGTTYGTTAAGTACACTGTTCTCATATGCAAACATGGAAAACAAAACATTGGACGAACCTTTTTTTTAATGTGAAGTTCAGTTGTAACCAGGATAGGGTGGAGGTGGGATCTTTGGGATAGGTTTTGTAAGGTATATATTTTGAATTCTTGGATTTGATATAGCTTAAAAAGTACAAGTATATTTCATTTCAAAATTAACCTTTTTTTATTCAAGAAATGACTCCATGGAAATGACTTCAATGAATAAACAAGATGATGATTTTTTATATGACCTTAGTTAAAACTTTTAATTTTGAGCTTAGAACACTATAATGCTTTTGAGAAAATCATTAATTTTCAATCCACAATCAATTAAAGAAAGAAGTTTGAATCAATTTTTTTCAAAACTTATTGACTAACATTTGGTATGAGCTCAAAGAATCTAACCATATGAACGCGATCTATAGGTCATAGTTTTCAACTTTTAAATGAAAGTCTTTCCTGTGAGATGTACTATATAGCACAACTTCACATTTTTGAAAATTTGGACTACCCTTAGGCATTCAAGGTTAATCTTGTGCAAAACCTTTTTCTCTATGTAGTATTCTAAGTAAATATATATTCTACCCTTTTTAAGCTTATCAGATTAAAATCATAAGTCAAATAATATAAGTGAATAAGTGAAATTTGTAGGTTTAACAAAGTGCTAACAATGCCTTGATGGCTTGATCTCTAAGAGGTTCAAAATTTTGGAATGTTTGTTTTAAGTAAGTTTCTATGATGTCAAATTCTACAATAAATTTTTGAAACTTCTTTTCGAGGTAAAAGAATGTACTTGATTTCTAGGAATATAATTTTTATTTCAATTATTGCCTAGGAAAGAAAGATATGCCATTATGCCCTCATAAGCTCAAATTGCTCAACTATGGAAAACAAAAAACTGGAATGGTAGTAGAAATGGCAATTTGAAAGCGTTTAAGTTTGATAAAAACATAGTCATCAACCCYGTAAGGRTTGATAGTCTATCAACCATGTAATCMTAAATAACATCCACCTACCTAGACMATTGCAATTTTATTTGTGTAAATGCTTGAATTCCAAACACCCATCATTGAAATTGTTTAATAWTTGTATGAAGTGTCATATAAAAATATATGAGTCACTCAATATTAATCCTTAAAGGACCGAGGCATATTTTGGACAGAAATTGTCAAAAACTGCCACTTTTTAGGGCAACAATAAAAAAATGATAAAAAAAAAAGTATTTTTTTCAAGATTTAACCATACAAATTTGTACTAGACTTCTATGGGAATGTGTGAAAAAAAATTCAGAAACTTTGACCGCGTATATTGAAAGATTATAATGTTTGAAGTTAGGTGAAAAAGATTTTTTTCAATCTTGCCCGATAGGGCTTGGAAATGTTTATTTATTCTAGAATGAGATTTTTACAATACACATGGTTATTTTTTTTGACATTTGCATCTTGTACCATGTATGATACATTGATACATACCCACCAAATTTCACAATCATAGGAAGAGTTTTGCACATGTTGCCCGGAGTTGCCCGAGCTTCCCACAAAGTTCAGGACAGCATAACTTTTGATCCGGGCACCCAATTGGAAAAGAAATTAGATCTCCTCATTTTCGGGAAGAGGGTAGATGAATATCTCACCCAAAATGACTTCGTAGGAACCTACCTTAGAACCTACCCAAATTTTCTTGCATACGTTGAACGGACACTTGGTCGTTTAAGGGTTAAGGTCTATATACAAACAATCAACATTATCCAGCACTTTTCTTCTTMCTAGATATCCATTACACAAGATATACACAATCAAGACATGAAAGTCTATGAGAGCCTAATGTTGTCTCTTGGTCCACCTGAAGACAATACTTTGAAAATCCATAATTCATGCATACAATGTCCAAATAGTGCATCCTAAAGTGTGTTAGAATCCTCTTCCAATTTCCAATAAGATTTGATAGAAAATAGTTTATGTTTAATTATAGTACTCAACTATGCTCACTTGTAATTACTGTTGATTATAGATGTGTGCAAACAACTTGCTACAGCTGATTGATGTACTCATCTTCTGATATTGACTTTCATTCATATATCAACTCTGTTTGTGAGGCAAATTGAAGTTCTAGCATAGTTTCCACAATCACTTTCCATAACGGCACCTACTTACATTGCATTAGGGGTAGTCACACCTTCTTCACTACTTGCAAATTCTCTTGCGAATGGGGATGTGCTTGTTCTCAATTGGCTTTTGGTTTGCTCTCCGGAGACAAATATTCCTCTTGAGT
>VACF01001489.1:0-17471 GCA_006891605.1 Pleurozium schreberi | reverse complement strand
TTTTTCATTAAAAAAACTAAGTAGCAATAATTTCAATTTGTGTTGTCCCTATTAAAAGAAAGTCCAGATGTAATGYTATAGTTCCTTGAAATTTTTCACATTTTTGCTTATATCTTTGTACAAATGTATCATTTCCTCAACCACAGTAAACTAGTCATAAATAAGGTTATTTTTTAAGGATTCAAGCATTGCTTGGGATGAAACATTAACATGAAATTCATTATACCCATCATCCAAAATATGGATGTCAAAGCAATGAGGGGCTAATCTTCAACAAAAAAAATAGTAAAAAAAACAATTGCTTAAGTGCCAAACTATCATCAAAATAAATGAAAGTCTAATGAGCATCTCACACTTCAAATAGATTAGGAAACTTGTGTGGTCTCAAAACAATTGCCTTGACCCCTGTAAATAAATCAAAACACTTGTATCTTTTCCAATCTTTAAAACAATGKGTTGGTACCAACATTTAGGCCATAACTATCTCCAACCTAATGGTTGTGATTATAATTATGTATCATTTATCGATTCAATGAAAGGATTCTTGAAAGTCATTGGTGTAAAACTAAAAGTGTTTGATCATATCAAAGCATTTCATGATATTCAAAGGTTGCACTTGTAATATTCAAATTTCAAATGCCTCTTCACTCTCTTTACCACTTCTACCTTCCTRTTAGTAAAAAAACAATAATTTAATAACACAATGATTGCTAAAGCGATATGAATCATCATAGGCATTAGACAAGAAATCATATTTAGAATTTCAAAAAGATTCAAATTTACATAACTTGTAGCTATATTAATCATATATTAATTGTTGTGTTTGCCTCCAAAAATCAAYTGAAGGCATTCTCTTCTTTACTTATTTATGTGTGATTTCAAATGATTGAGATTTAATAACAAACGAGAATGATCTAAAAATGTATATGGATTAAAAACAAACCAATATTTGAAGATAATATCAAACATCACTAATAAAAAAAATTTACATAATTTTCATCTAAATGTAGAATTTATATATAGGCAATTGAATGACAATATTTGAGTAATGTCATTTGAAAAGTGTTAAAATTGGTGTCACATTCCACTGTACACATGCAACCAATCAAACGAATTATAAGTTTTTAATTTAATACAGATTTGAATTGAAGCTTTACAATCAAGTTAAAAAAAATGTAATGTTATGATCTCAATTATTAGTTCAATTTGTCATCTACATCTCAGAAATTGAATATTGTTTTGGATGAATTATTTTTTACTTTATCTTATAAGTTGAATATTATACTTTTCATTGATATTGAAGATTTTATATTTTATCTCTTAGTGGCACATTGTGTTTCAAGAAACTTGTGTTTCTTTGAAACCTTAAATTTATATATAGGAATTGACTTACAGTGTGTAATTTGTGATAATACTAAATATATCCATGAATTGAGATTTGAAAAGATATTAATTTAGAACACTAAACATATGTCTTKCTTTTAAATGCTTTAAAATTTCTACAAAATAATTTGGTAAATGCACTTGTATGGGGTTTGAATTAAGTAAGAAAACAAAATGAAATTGTTATGATTAAAAGCTAAGTGCATTTCAAATATCTTGATTACAAAAAATTTACAAGTAAATAACGATTAAAAATATTTGAGTGGATTGTTCAATTTTTTGAATTTAGTGATATAATGGATATGAAAGTCTATGTTTCATGTTATATTCCAACTATAAAACAAACTGTCATGCGTATCATCTATATACACTCAGAAAATACAATTTTAGAGGCTCGTGATCAAATACTACAAGCACTTGGATTAGGTGAAAAAAAAGTCTTATTAAGTCTTGGATTGGAAAGAGAAGAATTTTTATTTTCTGGAACTCAGGTATAACGATATCAACCAGAATCCAATAGATCAATGTAATTTGAAAAAATTATAACTCAAAAATTCAATTTGTTATTGCATGTAGCATTCATTTTTGAAGTTTACATTTATTGCTTTTACAAGGCATTTTATCAAAATTGAATATACAAGTAGTGACRTTAGTTTGATACTTTGAAATATTCAACAATAACAAGACCATATCCAACAAACTATTATATTTGAATGAATATATGTAATTTTATTTATCTTAATGTACTTTTTAAATTTTTACAAAATAATTTCAAATTAAATACGAATTTAATATTTGGTATTTAATTTGAAATTATCTTATAAAAATTTAAAAAGTACTAATGTTGTGCTATTAGATGATCAAAATGAAATTTTCTTGGACTAAAAATACTTCTTTTAGTTAAAAATGTAACACAATTTGGTTTAAGTGACTTAACATTTTGTTTGATTATAGTCAAGACATCATTTTAGCTAGCTTAAAATCTATCCTATATTAGAGTTGGACCTCTTTGTGGATTTGGCATCTATATTTATGCTTGTGATCCTTGAGTGCTTTGTACAAAATTGCTCCAATGATTATCTGTTTTCAAAATGTTATATAAATGTTTGTTTTAATTTGATGAAATTAAATTCAAGAAAAAAACTTCCTAGCTTGTGTATAATTTAAAATTTGCCTTTATGTTCAATGCATGGTATATTTTCAATAACTTCCAAGCCTGTGGCAAATACGGCCATACAGATTCGAAGGGAGGATTCTTGGTGTAGTAGAAAATGTTGTGAGATAAACAATAGGATCAGTTCAATTTGTTGAAGGTAAAATCTATAATTTTGGTAGATCTCCTATAACATTGTTAATGTGTCTCTCAGATAATTATATGTAAAATAAGGTATTTGAAAATCCCACATTTTTTTGTGCAATAGAAAAAAAATAGGGTGCCAAACATTGGATTCCCTTCAAAGTGCTTAGTACTAGATTTAGTATGTTGATGAATGGCTTAAGGTGGGTGGTTAAAATTGTTGTCTTGAATTTGAATTAGAAGCCTTTGGATTGGTGGAAAATGCTCATGGGATCATGCTTACGTGGCAAGAACGTGCTCAAAATTTCCAACAAATATAGGATTTTAGGATTTAAGGTAGATTGTGCTCTTAAAGCGACCATTTAAGAGCTAATTGCTTTTTCAGGGAAGCTAAACTCCTTGAAACAATGTTCAGTGAATTTTCATAGGAAGAAAAAAGAAATTGGCATCTAACCCAAGTCGTTTCATATTTTTCGGACCTTCAAAGAATTAGTTACAAATTTTTGAAGTTGTAATAGAGTGGTCACTAAAAGCAACCACCTCCTGAAATGTACACTGCCCGGACATTGAACAAAGCAAAATGTATATCTCTAGCATGATCGCTTTTAGAGCATGGGTGCTTTAAGAGCAGACTACCTTAGGTTGAGAATACTCATACATTTGTTTGTGAGCACATGTGGTACATTAACCCCTAAAGGCCCAGGGTGTTTTCAGGCTTCAAAACATCATTGCTTTTGAAGTGTTGTAGGTCTAAATGTCACTAAGGTATAGAAATTTCAACCATACAATCTTGTGGTGTCCATGTCGTAGATGATGTGAATCAAATTTGGAGTCATTTGGCCACATATATTGCAAGATTATAAATGCTTCCCTATTGAAAAAGGATGCTGAAATTTTCCAAGAAATACATTTGGAGGTCAAATTTGATTTCTAAACCTACTTGAAATGAAAAAACTTCAAACTATAAAGTGCTTCAAAACTAGCATACAAATACATTTGGGAAAGAAAATATCATTAGATTGACTCATTGTGTTTGCAAAATGGATTTGAAACGTCAAAAAATAGTTGTAGAAAACACATCTATGGCTGAACTCTTTTTGCTTGGATTGATGGGAAATTTTAGCCATACAAACTAGACTAGTATGCGCAACTTTTACAATAAAATTTATTAGAAACGGACACTTTATGAAGAAGATATAAGCCTCTCAAGTTCACTGTAATCCAAAATTGACAAGATTTTGAACTTCGAATTGCTCCCAAACATTCAAAACAACTTGGATTGACATATGATTTTTACCACAATAACTAGACTTCAAGGGTATCATAACCCAACAAATCTGATTGAAAACAAACATATGATGAAGGACATACAAGCCCCCAAAGTTGCAGCCATCAGATCCAGTTTGGTGAACTCAAATTGAAGCTGTAAACTTTGATTGGCTCCCATTGGCTCCCAAAACATCTGTACATCTTGGATTGACTTGAAAATTATACCATACAAACTAGAAAAAAGAGCGCAGTGTCCCAACAAGTTTTATTGAATTTGGACATCGGATGAAAAGATTACAGCACTTTGAATTGGACTTTTAGACTATGAGGACACTTTTAGTCCTCTGCCGTGTTACTGGTTAAAACACACAAACTAGAAGAGAGAATGCAACAAGTTTTATTGAATTCTAACAAGTTTAAACTTTTAAGTTCTCATTCCAACCTTTCTTTACTACAAAAGTTTCAAATTATATATATACAAATTCTAATAAAATCAACATCATTAGGAAATTCATTGGTTTACAACAAAAATATCAAAATTTTATTCATTGAATATAACTTGATAGTGACATTTGACCATGGCTGTTTTACCCTAAATTCAAATTAATTGGACTGTTTTTGCTGTCATACTTATTTATTTTCATTTTTTGCTACAAAAAATATAAAAATGTCAATGACAATTTTTCACCGAAGGAAAATTGAATGTTTTTTATCACGATATACAATCCATAATATAAGATACACTAGTATGCCATTGCCACATGCAAAATTAAAGTAAAAGTAATTTTCTATATTTTTTGATGCATTAAAAACTTCAAAATTCAATAACTTTCACCCCATAGATTGGAACGGCACAAAATGAAGCCTGTGCACCCCTCCTCGCTGAGGGCTTTCCGACGGTACCAAGCACGCCACAAGGGGATGCACGGTCTGGGAGATCTCAACGTAACAAACAAACAAACAAACAAACAAAACAAAACAAAACAAAACAAAACAAAACAAAACAAAACAGCTTGATTTAAAGGATAGATATGATGTTTGAACACAATTTAAAAGGCTAAATTTAGCTCTAACATGATGCTTGACCATTTCGCAATGGGGGTTAAAGTCCAGAAATCAGACGTGCCAAATGACAAGATAAAGGAGATCATTGCAGTCTTGCTGACAATTCAGGAACCCAAACCATTTCTAAACGACCATCAAATGCTTTAAGTAACTTAAGCACAGGGCGAACTTGACAGTCGCTTCGGATTTCTTCGGCACAGGAATTACATCTACAACAAGATGGCAGTTTCAAGAACATCTASAACAAGTTCTTTGTAGTCAGAGAACGCTTCATCTGAAACAGAAAACAGAATCACGCCAGAAGCAGCTCGTGAGTACATTTATAGTGCCCACATTGGCAAAAGATGAGGAAAAAAATATATTGCAGGCTACTGAAGAAAGATCACTGACCATATTCCTTCATTCTTGAAGGCATTTGTGTTAAGGAGGTCCTAAATGTCTCGACAGGTTACTCATATGTTTCCCCAAGTTCTCAGCGTCCAAGCTCGGCAAGACTTAGCTACAAGGTGCACGTCCAGTACATCAGAAAGATTTAAGAGGAACGGAGCTCGCTGACGAAGACCGTCACAGAAATTACACTACGCCATTATTTTGGCCGACTTCAAGTAGAGGCTATCTACCACCTTGCTAATGTTCGATATAGTTTCAAGCGTGGAAGGATATATTCCATCAGGTTTCACATCATCAAAAATGATCAAACAGCCAGCTCCTTGGTCCAAAGTACCCGCAAATTTCTTGTCAAGGATCATTTGCGAGAGCTTTTTCTCAACATTTTCACTTGGAAGGCCAATAAGTTCAGAGATGTGAGAAATCTCCACGCGAGAAAAGGGTTCAATCAAACGGCAGAGATTCTGCTCCAGTAAGGTGTCATATAAAGATGATAGATGACGATGCACAATTGGGTCCTCTTCTAATTGCTCTCTGTACACATTCAACGCTTCTTCAAAATTCTTGAGGGATCGCTTGCTATAAGCATCTGCAACGGCTTTCATTGCGTCCAGCTCCACTCCTGCATCAAGCTTCCTATGAGGCCAATAAAAGCGGGTATCCTTTACAGAAGTTGACCGAACAGTCCAGGAACTCTAACTTGGTACTAAGTTAGGGTTTGAGGGGGTTTGGGGGTCAGTCCAGAGGTGAGTCCAGACGGAGCGGATCGCCTGCTG
Source organism: Pleurozium schreberi (assembly GCA_006891605.1). Classification (NCBI taxonomy): domain Eukaryota; kingdom Viridiplantae; phylum Streptophyta; class Bryopsida; order Hypnales; family Hylocomiaceae; genus Pleurozium; species Pleurozium schreberi. The sequence continues at coordinate 11,294 of VACF01001489.1, read as the reverse complement.
CTTGCCTGCCCCCGCTATGGAGCCCGTGTTGCGCAAGTTCTCTGTCTTCGACCTCGAAACTTTGAAGCGGGAGCTCGAGCACATCGGAGTCAAGTCGCTGCATGTCTTCACCATTTGGACGTCAGTTGCTTCTGCTTCTGCTTCTGCTCTGCTTTTGCTTTGCTGGAATTTTCGCAGTTTCGAATTGTAGGGGCCGCATGCCACACACAGATGACGAGTGATTACGATTCTAACCGGGAAACCAAGAGTCCAGTAATAACCAGAATTCTTGAGTTCTTTTTTTTTTGGACGACTTCGCGAATCTTCCTGGGTTTTGTCTTTATAATTGAGCTGAATTTCAACAGTTTTCCATCTACCGTAGTTCTTTCGTATTCCGCCAATTTTGAGCGAGGGGAGAACATTCATGAGATCTAATGGCTAGTTCTAATGGCTAAATCTTTAAGATATCCCGGGTTTTGCTTCCCCGTTCATGGCTTTTGAATTCCGGTAAATCATGGAGAGCGTTTTGTTATCGTCACTTCATTCAATTTCTCACGTATTTTTCTTGTGGTTGCGAACAACTGTCAAATTTTTCGTTTGAAATCGACGTGCTCTTTTGCCCTTATTCACTCATGCTTGGGTTAATCGGCACTCATGCGTGGAGGGAGGAAAATGTAGCTTTTAAACAGGGTCCATCTGACAAGTGCAAGGTTGTCGTGACAGGTATGTCTTGGCTCATCTAGATACAGAAGCACATGATGTGCCTGGACTGCCTCATGCTGCCATCGAGATGATAAAAGAAAAATTCAAGACATTGACCTCGCAAGTTCAAGATCAACAAACATCTGCGGATGGCTCGACAACAAAGCTCTTGATCCAATTACAGGTATATTTTTTCTGTTTGTGCACTTCATCAGTACTAAATTGTGCTATTAATAACKTTAGCTTCAAACAATCTCGAAYTGCGTAGAATTGTGGAAGCAGGGTTAATGGCTTTCATGGAGGATGATAAGAATTATGACTATTATTTACCTATGTATGCAGAGTGGGCAGTCTGTTGAGGCAGTGATAATGCGACACRATGCTGGGGCAGGAAAGTACGCTGGTGGACCCCGTCAAGGGGGTTCTCGGGCTACTTTGTGTGTTTCATCGCAGGTTCGATTTCTTTAGATATATTTTGCAGTTCCCSGGTCACAAGTTAGTGGACATTTGAMCAGAATTCCTGATCGGYAAAGGAGATCGCAGCYACCTAGCGCAGTTCATCAGAGAATTGTCAAACGAAATTTTCCTTCTCGTCGGCTTTGTTTCCTTAGGGTTCAGAATCATCCATTGCAGTTGATAGTTTTTGTGYGTGCTACTACAGGTGGGGTGTCAGATGGGTTGCACATTTTGTGCCACTGGTACCATGGGGCTGAAAGGTAATCTRTCTGCTGGCGAGATAGTGGAACAGCTCGTTCATGCTTCTCAAGTTGCTCCCATTCGTAACATTGTCTTTATGGTACGACATCYGTCTTCCAACATGCAAAAGCTATTGACTTTTGTTTGATAATACTTGTACCTCAAGATGTGGTGAAATTTATTGATTTGCTGTTAGCCTTGGAAGCTAAAGTATGTAAGAGGGCTCAAGGCCTTAGCATGCCTGCTTGTGATTGGGTTTGCTATTTTTGTTCAGGGCATGGGAGAGCCTTTGAACAACTATAAGGCAGTTGTGGAAGGAACCCGGATAATGACTGGACGCTGCTTCGGTCTGTCACCAACCCACATTACCATCTCTACTGTACGCAGTCTGTTGCATCTGCCATACTATCTTTTTTTYCCGTGTTGTTTGCGGTACTGAGGTTTATTTCCTTCCAAGTGTTTATTTTCGTCATGACAAAGAGCCCTTTGTAAAGGATGTTTGTTGTGGATCTTTGGGCCTTCAAGTAGTGTTTGTTCAATCATGATTGTATAGCTGACACTCCTGCCTCATTGTTATTAGTTTTTGCCCTTGATGATTATCCTATGTCTATGGCTTTAGCATCAATTTTGATCAATAACTTGTCTGTTTCTCTATGTCGCATCAGGTTGGAGTGATCCCACGTATCTTATCAATTGCTGATGACTTGCCTGGAGTAAATCTAGCACTTTCTCTTCATGCGCCAACGCAAGAACTACGGTGTCAAATTGTACCTACTGCAAAAGCTTATCCTCTGAACAAACTCATAGCGGCTTTGAGTTCTTACCAAACCATCAGGTTTCACCTTCAAGTTTCAGAATTACCCCTTAGTAGCCATATTCTATTTTATGTTTTCTGGAAACCAATTCTGTGCAAGTTTCTTTCCTTTTCGCGTTTGTACAGGCAGGCTTCTTTGGTTGAAATGCAGTTTCTCGATGTGATGTGATGTGACCAGGAATTTAGATCTGTACCTTTTGCAATACAATCCCTTCTCTAGTGTCTGGAGGTTTAGGGTTTAGGGTTTAGAGCTCAGGCTTTGGAAAACGCCTCCTAGTGGCAATCTGGAAATATTGATTTCCTCTTATTTTCATGCAGTGGGCGGCGTGTGTTGGTGGAGTATGTAATGCTTKCTGGTATGAACGATTCTGAGGAGGTGGCACACCAGCTTGGGACCCTATTGAAGGACCATGAAGTGGTAGGATTCAAATTATGTATCTGAATTGCCATTTGCCTCGATACAATCTGCCTAGATGCTATCTTCTAAGCAATTGTTAGGTCATATCTACGAACTGGGGCCGCATGGATTTGGCTCCAGTTCTTTGATCTTTGTCCTCATTACACTATAACATTCACTTAGCTAAGATGGAATCTGATTCACTTGCAGACAATCAATTTAATTCCTTACAACCCAGCTACTTCTTTCAGCTTCAAGCCCTCTTCGCAGGAGKATTTAACATCATTCCAGAAGATCTTGAGAGGACTATACGGCATAAGGACAACCATTCGGCAAGAAATGGGACAAGATATTGCAGGTGCTTGTGGTCAGCTTGTTATTTCTCAATCAGTTAAACAAGCACCTAAGGTAACCGACATAGAAGAATTGTGTGCCGCATAACCTGGAGGTTGTTTATGCCTATTTCCCATAATCGGGGGGCATATAAGGTGGCGCAGCAACCGAGCAACTTTTTAGCATTCTAGTGCAATGTAAATCTTCCTGTTGAACCCAGGGGCAGCAYGATCAGATTGTAATAAAGAAATATCAGACGATCTATCCAGAAATTTGTTTTGGATCTTTTGGTGGTCCGGACTTGTCTCTATGTTGCACAATCGTACATCTGAATGTAGGTAACCCCTGGAGGACCAAGTAGCCCATGTTTATGACAAGTTTTTGAGTAGGTCATTTTGGGTCCCTTCTTTTGTTTAATTTAATTTAACTCTTGACCAGCACATGGAATGTTCTTCACTGATTCTGGTGATGTAAGATTTGTCCCCACATAAATTGTACTTGTCAGAATATGACCTACCAAATTGGATATTTTCATCCTATGATTCCTTGGTCCTTACGGGGTTACGGATACCCAACCAAGCAAATGGCTATATCATTAACTCATGCATTGCACAACTTACCCAATGATTCAACTTTCCTTTTCTATAGGTACTCTTATTATTGAAACACAGCWGACGAATTACATGGTGAATGCCTGTAAAAGGTTTGCTAGTGGGGCACCTTCATTCTATGGTGCTCAGAATCTGCACTGTAAAAGCTTCTCTTCAGTTTCAATTTCCATCTTGAAACTTCACACTTTCACCTAAGTATCTTTTCTTCATCAACCGCTTTCAGCAATCTGGTCACTTGCTCTATTCCAAAACTCAACTTGGAACTTCCGCGAAATGCCAGTTCTGCAGAAACTAGTATAATTCTTCAACCTCTGCGCGCATCCATTGCCGAGTCCAATAATCTTGAGCATTGKTTTGCTAATCGTCACTTCTGCATGCCAGCATTGCAATTTTGGCAATCGTCACAGAACGCAAGATTGAAGATTGATCTATCGAACCTGGGAGAAATGTCTGGGAAGGAGGTCTTCACCATAATTCTGCAGCAAGCCTTTGCTGCAATAAATAAAGGCGTATTGCATCATTGCAATGTCCYGCTTCAATCTGTGCAATTCATTGCACTCAGGTATCTTCTAGCCATTCCAGTAGAGAGCCGATGAGGGCCCCATGGGTACCGGCCTTGCTGAATTGACCTCGTAGCTAAACTAATTAGAAGCTGCCGATAAGACTCTCGCCCTCCTCACATGGGCCCACATGGATATCTATGTTCTCACTTCTCCAGCTTCTTACCCTGCAGCATGACCTTCTTGGGATCTGCAGATATTAATATTCTTGGGGTCAAAACATGATGCAGAGCATATCAGCACAAAACATCACTCAGTCTCAGCTTAGTACAGTCACCATGACCACTGCTTGGAGTCCCCCAAATTGGCTATAACATAATTTGAATGTGTGATAAGCGTGCTACTGTATAGCCAACGCTACAGTAGTGTGACTGGTATGCAGGAATTAGTGTGTGACCAGATTGTCATTTCAAAGGTCTGTCACGTTAACTGTCTGAAAGTGGACCGAGTTTCAGTGCAGAAAATGGCTCGATTGTAGGGAATTTTTTTGAAGTACTAGGGAGGTAGTGTACCTGATACCAAGMTTGGTCGAGCCTCTTCCTCACCACCCGAATTCTCTCTACAGCGCTGAGTGGCTGCAGATTTTCAGCACAGCCTTGTTTCTCTTCGTTGAATTCACGAAGAAAGATACTCGTCATTGAACCTCCGGAGTCGCCAATCGAGTCCATGAAGAATCTGGTGGGCTGCTTACAAACATCCTCAGGATTCTCTCGAGTGTTGAACGGGAACTCCACTTTGCTACGCTGCTTGTACCACGACCTGAATGTTCTCTGGGGAACCTGCAGTTCACGAGGACTAAGAAAGCCCTTGTGCACTTGGACAACGTAGCCCCACGAGACAGAAAAGGACCACTTGAGGTTCGGGGCGTAGCAGATGGACTGTTGGACAATACTGCCTGCTTCCACCTCGGCGGCCTGGAGCAGATGCTGCAGTGCATGTACACGCGTGTAGTTCATTGTAGCGGTGCTTGGAAAGATGGGTTTGATGATATCCAGGTGATGGAGCGTTACCAGAGGAGCCACTGGATGTGCTGCTAGAAGACCAGATATGTCTCCTACGATGTCCAGCTGCAAGACAAACGTCAGTCCAAGATTGGCGTGTAAGTTCAGATAGTTCACGTATATATAGTTTAGGCACATTTCTATGCAGATCGACCAGCACTCATCAAAAACAGAGTTAGAAGGGACGAGAATTTCTGAGCACCAAATTATTTCGCAAAGACTTGTGCAGCATTGCAAGAGTCAAAATGTTGACCAGTCCTAGTTTTTGAATGAAGAAACATTTTGGCGCACCTTAATTTGGCTACGGAAAATGCTAAAATACTGAGCTGGACATATATACATATTCTTTTAGTAAGTAAATAATGAGACCAACCTGGTGGAATCCCGGCTCCTTCGTAAGAGGAATGCCAAGCTCTGCCATGCATGCATGCATGCGATCATCGCTACCAAACAGATACGGATATCTGTTGCCAGCATGCAGTAAGTGAAGATATTAGAAACAGTCCAGTTCTTGCAGTCGGTTGCCAGGAAAACTAAAGCGTTCGTAAGTACTGTATAATTATTCTTCAACTAATCACTCACGCCGTCTCGTGAAGAAACAAGTAGTAACTAACAAACCAAAAACCCCAATGCAAAATGTGAACCTACAGAAAGCGTTCTAGTGGGTGCCAAGATGAAGTGTGGGATGCATTATGAGGAGGGGCCAAGAGGCTCACCGCATTTTGCCAAGAATTCCTCAAATATGACTGCGCAAGTGGATCATCAACTCGGGCATCTTTCAACTAACACCGCTAAAAGTTGACAGTGGTGCAACTCAGTGATTGGATCGATTGCAAACCCAAGATGATTGTCAAAGCAATGGCATGTGCTATAAAGGAGTAACAATTTCTTCAATCAAAGACCTTAGTTGCGCCCATCAGCAGCTAGAGAATTGCCTCCACGCGACAAGGGGTTTAGAAGGGGTCCAAGTAGTGAACCATAATCAGGGCATGCAAGCTTATTCGGAGCTTGATCGCAGGACCCTACATTTTAAACGCCTCCTCAAGATGAAACAAGGGGCTCAACGATCTCAGCTTCACATGCCACCTGTGCCTTATTCAGTAAACCCTGCCATGGCTTCACAAAAAAGAAGAGCAAGTACTATAAAGAACTAACTTACTGTTGCGAAACGAGYCGAAGAGCTCGGACTTGGTGTTGGAAATCCATCACGAGCTTCTCAAACGTCAAGAAAGCGCGCTCAAAACATCCAGCTCGATTGGGCTTGCCGTTGGGGTCCTGTGCCCTAATGGTGCAATGTTCCAACCCCACAATCCATCTTCTACGAACCTAGCTACAAACAGTCAGTCAGTTCTAATGCAGCCGTCCTCACGCACCTCTGAAAACACATGCAAGCCAGATTGTCAGAAACGCCAAGGAGAAGTATTGCATTGGGGAGTCAGACCGACGATCGAGAGGTATGGAAAGTGAAGAACGCAAATGACAAAAGCAAGCTAACATGGAGGAAATTATATCTCGCAACGTACCAGAAGGGATGGGAGCTTCGAGTAAGCGAGCGATCTACCAGGGGTGTGGCTATGGCTGCGCTGGCTGCCTGTATGCCAATGCAATGGTGAGCTTTCTCAGTAACTAAAGTGTGAGCTCCCTCCGCAAGAAGAAACGTGACGTTAACCTTACCTTACCTACAGTTTGAGGGTCTCCAAACGACCAAACAGGAACGAGGTTACCTTCACACACTTCAAGGTCCACAAGCTCTCTGTCGTGAAAGTCTGAAACCTGCTCTCTAGCAGTCTCGCTCAKTCCATGGGGGCATGCAGGCCAGCTTTATCTTAGCTAATGGGGCTTTCCCACTTGGCGTTTGGAAGCGTCGTTCGTAAGCCTGCTAAAGAGTCAACGAACGGCGACTAACTTAGTCAGGAATGAGTAGCCGCAGGACGCACGATTGGTRTTTGCGTCCGACCGCGTTTCAGTTCCGGCTTTCTTAACCCCTCAACGTCCAACCATGCTTGAAAGCATCCTCCCTTGCAAGTGTTAAAAGTCTCACTTTCAATCAGTTATGAAGATCTCAACTGTACAATATTGTAGTGTGCATGTTGCACATGTTGTGAAACAAATTTGGGGTCATTTGACCGTATAGATTGAAAGATTATAATGTTCTAGTGTTGAAAAAAGGTGTTGAAATCTTCTCAAAAACACATTCAGAGGTGAGATTTGATTTCTAAACCGACTCAAATGAAAAAACTTTAAACTACAAAGTGATTCAAAACCAAAATATAAACACTTTGGTGGAAAAAAAATATCATAAAAATGACTCATTGTGTTTGCAAAATGGATTATGAAATGTCAAAAAATAGTGAAAAAAGTACCCAAAAATCACATTTGTGGCTATACCTCCTTCTACTAAAATGCCTCTCAGTCACTCACAACATCTTGGATGAATATGAAATTTTAACCACACAAACTAGATTAGTAAGCGCAACTTTTCCAACAAAAATTATTGAAAAAGGATCACATACAAAGAAGTTATGAGTCGCCAAAGTTCACTGAAATGAAAAATTTTCTGGATTTTGAACTTTGAATTGCTCCTAAACATTCAAAAGAACTTGGATTGGCATGAAACTCTTACCGCAATAACTAGACCTTTATGGGAACAAAACCCAACAAATTTTATTGAAAACAAACATTTGATTAAAAAGATACAGTCCCCCAAAGTTGAAGCCATCACAATGCAATGTGCTGAACCTAAATTGAACTTGAGAACTTTGAATGACTTTCACAAACTCTATACATCTTGGATTGATCTAAAAATTTTACCATAGAAACTAGACTAGTATGCGCAACTTTTCCAACAAGTTTTATTGAAATCGGACATTGGATGAAAAAGTTAGAGCGCTTCAAAGTGGACTGCCAGACTAGGTGAGGCCACTTTTGGGCCCCTTGGGCATTGAGGGGTAAACCATGTTGTTCACATCAAGCAATTGCAAGGGGAACCAACATCTGACTGTGCCATTCTCGGAGTGCAGAGTGCGGCCCTTGAGCTGGTCGGTGATCAGCAACAATGATTGTAGTGAGAAGAGTTAGAGAGGGCATCATCGAACTGATGCGCACAACGTTCGATCTTCTAAAGGTGAATTTTGTGTTGTCGTGAAATTGCCATCATAGTGGGCCTTGAGGGTAGTGAATCACTGATAGCTATATGTTGAAGACAGTAGAACATTGGGGTTTTGTCTTTGTGAATGCAATGCATGCCCACATTGCTTGAGCCCATTTCTCTGTGGCTGTTGATCGACTGCTACTGCATCATTCCGGTGAGCGTCAAGGGGGCACTAGACTTAGGTCCTCAACTTGAAGGGTACATGTTTTGCATCAATTAATTGCCTTTTGCTTTTAACATTTAATTTATAGCAAAGTAAAAAAATAAAATAAAACATGTGTTGAGGTAGGTTTGAGGTAGCCCTCAAGCCTACCTCAACACACTTTTACTTTTAATACTGAATTCAAAGAAGAAAAAAAATAAAAATTGAGTTGAAGCCCACCTCAACACACTTTTACTTTAATTATTGAATTCAAATAAGGAAAAAAGTAAAATGAGTGTATTTGAGGTAGGTTTGAGGTATGTACAAAGGCAATGGGATTGTTTCAAAACAAAACTACAGTCTACAACAAGGCAGAAAATGAAACATACACTCAAGTACAACCAATATATAAAAAAACTACTACAATATACAATGGTGTAGCAGTTGGTGCTCCACCATCTACAATGACGCTTTAGTCTTCAAAGTATTTCAAAATGAAGGGATCCCTTCAATGATGTTCTTTTGTGCTACAATGKCACTACTGTAATTGCTCATCAAGTCTCGCTCCGTYGATAATATTATCCTTTGGTACAGACGATAGTGGGATGTGTGGCCCTACGGAGACGGTCATGTGCATGGAGGCTGACACTCAGCACAATTGACAAGCGCGCAAGGCATTCTACAACCTCTTCTTGTTTCGCATTCTTATTGGCTTGCTAGGCATTCTCGTGTAGTTGACGATTGTGTTTGCGCTAATATTCCATCTGCTCTGAAAACAACTTCAGTTGTATTTCTATTTTGTTTTCTCGAGGTCACAAGTAGTGTCTGACATCTCTTTCAGTTGGCCAGCCATGACATCACTTGTAGCGTGAGTAGCTTTTGCAATTAAAGAGTGGCCAGTAAGACTCTTCCAACGAATGTCAGTATTGGCTGCTCGACAACGTAGCGTACCTTCGTTAGCATCAAAAGAACTCAACAAATGAATAGGGATGCCAGGTGGAATGCAACCCTTTCCAAGAGACGACGGAATGCATGTGGGAGAGTTGCTTGATAGTGCATGTTGACTTCATCCTATTGCATTTTCCACTGCAGCCATGGGACTCCTCATGGAAGTTGTGCTGTCTTCGCTATTAGGATTGGCTTCATCTTCAGCGTACTCGCTTTCGTCACCGTTTTCAGCATCTTTCGTGGTCATGACGGGAGTGTTGTAGTTGTCGTCATCCGGAGAAAGATGATTGCGCGTGTGGAAGGGCATGATTGTTGGTCCACTGCTRTACCATTCATGGATGGCATAAAAGACGTCCTCATGAAATGATCTAGGAAGGCTCTCCGCTCTCTTCTCGATTGTTTTAAGACACTAGTAGCATGCGTCATTTGTACTCGTGCGCGCCAGGAAGTCGAAAAAGGCCATATTCGTTATATTGAGACTTTTTGCGGTCTCATTATTGTCAATTCAGGTAACTTGATTACCATCTGCACCAACTACTCCATTGAATTTCAATTCAGGTAACTTGATTACCATCTGCACCAACTACTCCATTGAATCTCAAATCGTGTACAGATCATTGACATTCCCAATCCAGAATTTCAAAGGACTTTCATGTTGTCCAATCCATCGTACTCACAAAATATGGTCCAAATTTTTCGGTTTCACAAGTGAAAATTTGCTCTACCGCATAGAATAGTTGTCGAAAACACGCCGAAGCTCCGCCATCAAATGCTATAATCTCTTAATCAATTGATTGAAATTTTGATCGGAGTGAATTTCACAACTCAATGATGCCTGCAAACTTATCACTTCTCAAAGGTGAAATTCCCTGCAATTATTGAAATCTCCTAGGTGAGCAATATATTCTAAGTGCACGTTGTTTTATTCTACAACAAGTCTCCATTGGACGGTTTGGCGGTGAGGGCMGTTAATCTTCTTTTAATACCATGACCAATCTTGTGAATTCAAGTGTTAYACTTACAAATGCTTGTGCAATTTTGCATGATCACGTAGTTAGGTCATGTGGAGCTTCTATCTCTCAAGAAAAAAAGAATTAACAATCTTGTTTGATGTAAATCATTTCTTGTCACTTCCACTACCTCTAAAAGCTTGCTTTGTATTGTTGGTGATAGAAAGCAAGCTGCATTAGCAACATAGGTCAATCATGCCTTTCAAAAACTACATGGAAGAAATGGAACTCCATGTCCAAAATCATAAAAGATCTATTTGTATTGAAAAGGATTGAGTTGGGGACATATGTGATATAAATAAATATAGAGGGTGAGGAAATAGTCATATCAAAAACTTTAAGAAATAAGGTAATAAAATATTTTTCTTAGGGTTGTAGGAAAATGCTAATATTAGATGAAAAAAGTGAAACTTAGATGGAATATTGTGAGATAATTCAATTGAATGTAAGGCTAACTAAGAGAATTTTGAGACACAACAGTGCAAGTAGAGAATTGATTTGTCATTGGTCACAACACATAGCCACTGATTTTTCTCAATGTACCTACATTTTGGTGCAAACTTGAAATTTGTATTCACTTGTGACCTTGTTGTTTACCTTTGAAAGGTCAAGGTGAAATTTGTTGTGCTATTGACTTTGTCAATCATGAAATGTTATTTTGTAATTGACTTTCTAAATACAAATACAAAGTTTTACAAAATGTCAATGTATTCATTAGTACAAAGGGATTTGTAAGCTAGTCTCAAAGATTTTGCCCAACATTTTGCGTGTATTAACTTAATTGTTGTTATACAAATGATCTGGACATTGGAAAGGGCCTTTGTGAATTTCTAAAAATCGAGGTCTTGTTGGAAGGTAGGTCATCATTTTTGTTGTTTAAGACAAGTGTTTTGATGTTGTAGATAGATATTAGATAGAAAGAAAAACTAAATTGTTAACAATTTTAAGAT
>VACF01001488.1:0-16644 GCA_006891605.1 Pleurozium schreberi | reverse complement strand
TACTGAATAATAGTGTTGTTGGTTGAAGCTTCATCATTGTCCTCACCTTGTTTGCTTGAATCCATCTTGCAATCCTTACTTTCTTGTCTTCTTCTACACTTGCAGTAGCTTCTACACTTGCACTAGGGATGATGAGCTTTCGTCTAGTCCGTAATCCACATCTCCTCTCGCTTGCAAGTATGACTCCTCTATCTCACAAGGACGTTTTTCATGAAGGAATGGCTCTTTTCATCTTACTTGCACATGCGGAATGTTTCGGAGTTTGTAGTTTTGGAATGTGTGAGAATTTTTCATTGTGATAGTGTGCTGAATTAGGTTTGGGGTGTTGTTGATGATGAATTTTTTCATTGTGATGGTGTGCTAAATTAGGTTTGTTAGGTTTGTCGGGTTTGAGAATGCGATAGCAAGGCTTACGCTGATGTTAAGGAATTGCAGGATGTGCAAGGGGAAAGGGGCTGAAAGATTTGGATTGGAGGACATTGCAAAATGGGAGTTGTTATGGTCCAAATTCTACAACRCTAAATCAGAGGTTTGTTCTCTTYTRGTTTTAGTTTTGGCMTGTGGAGCAATGGCATWGTGCARTTGAGAAAATTTGAGAGTGAGRYTTTGAGGTTGTTAGGTCATTRTCGTTGGCTATTCCCTATGGGACSAAGAGGCCCAAATTYRATCTTGTGTTTTTATTAGYAGTWTTGAAAAGGGCATGTGGRGATTTCTTATGTTATTTTTGACCAATACATGCAATGTCCTTTACCATTTTGCAGATTTCAATTTCATTTCTCACAATATGATCAATTTGAATTGGTCATTTTCAAACCATGAATTTATAATGCTTTAGGGATTAAGCACCCGAGGTGGGTGGATAATTGCGGCAAGTTTTGGTGCATGACTTTTGTCCAGAATCTTTCGAGGATTATTGTGAAATTAGGGCTTGCAACCTTCAGCCTCTTACCATGGGTAGCTTGTCAATTATGATGTTTGAGCAGTTCTCACTGACCTATTTTATACACAGTGGGTTGTGTGTATGTCAATTTGTCAACTATAGTTTATCACCTATTTCTAAATTGATATAATTGCCTCCAGTTTGAGATGTATGCATATAGAAAATAGAGGCATGCTTGGCACCACCGTATTATGTGTACGAAAGGATACTAAGGTCATTATAATTGGAGATGGGYAAGTTACATTGGGCAATGAAATTATCAAGCCAAATGTCAGGAAAGTTCGCAGGCTTGGAACAAATGTCATTGGAGGATTTGCAGGTCAGTTGACTTGTCTATGGTATGGTTGAAACTTTTCTATTTAAGAAGATCATTTGTTTTTTTGTTTTTGTTTTTGAATGAGCAGAGAACTAGATTAATTGTCTTTGCAAAGATTAGTGTCAGTTTACAGAGGCCTTTATTGCTAGCAATGCAGTGGATATAGTTGCACCAAGAGCGTGAATTAAATAGCTTGAGGATACTATTTGTGTCACTATAAGCATTTTAGGAATGCAATTTGGGGATACTTGTAGAATTGTGGAGTTGTCTTTGGTTACAACAACCAACTCTGTGGAGATCAATTTTTATTATCACTATGCGCGACTTTTTTTTGCAATTTCAAACTGGGAGGTTCTAGATCACTATAAATGATCGTAAATATTCTCATTTCCATTCAAAGATCAATGGCCATGGACATTTTGCCAAGTCATAATTATAACACTTGCTAACAAGTGTGTAAATACAAGCGCATAAATAGATGAGTTATTGTTGGTAATAGGCGTTTGTATAGGAGATGGGATGAGGTCCCCAACGGTTTTAGTATCCTCTTCCTTATTTGAGAATCTCTTTTGTTTGGGATGTAGTTGTAAGACAATTTATGACAATGAATTTTCTAACGATGAAAGGGATTTGTTTGTAGGTGGTACTGCTGATTCATTTACCTTGTTTGAGAGACTTGAGTTTAAGCTTGAAGAACACTCTGGTATTTATCTTGCAAAAATTTTGGTCTTACATGTTCATGTCACCCTTGGTTCAAATTTTTTTTTGATAAGTAGGCATAAACTTAGCAATGCACTAAAACTATGTCATTTGAAATCTCTTTGACAATCACTGGGAATGGAGATGTTTTAGAGCCCTACGATGGTGTTATAGGTACATAGACGCTCTTCTTGTTCCAATGTGCTCCTACATGTATACTTTTGTGCGGTGTTTACTAGTGCAGTGTAATCTACAACATCCCATGAACCCCTAAAGGACTAAGGTTCCGGGTAAGGTTCATGGATGATAAGGCTATTGATCATTTTGTGAATTGTRATTCAAATGGGGGCAAATACTATATTATTAGAATCATCCCCTTTGTGCCTGAATCTTTTTTTGAATTTATTCATATTTTTGCTTATATCTTTAAAAACATATATTCTTTACCTCAATTTCATTAAATTCATCATTCGGAAGTGCTTTGTTTTTAAAAGTCAAGAATTGGTTTGGATAGTTCTGTGGTCAAAAAAGCCCTAGGGAACTCTATTTGTCGTCCAAATTTTGGACGTTGGAGAGCTAAGGGGTTAGTAAGGCCATATTCTTTATATTGAGACCTTTCGCAGTCTCATTTCTATCTTTGACTCAAAGATAAATTGCTGTATTTCTTTACTCGTATTTTTTATAAATAGGTAACAACACCAACTTTTAGAATGTCATCATAGGGTCACTATTTGAGCATTATTTATTTTTGGTTTCATTTTACTATTTTTTTAAATGAATTTTCAAATAACTAGGATTTTGTCTCAAAATCTACAAAAAGTCCCAATATAACGAATATGGCCTTTAGTGATGAACATTGCATGTGTTGGTAAAATGAAAGTACTCATTTCACCTACCCAAAATTGCTTAACCCCTAAAGGTCTTTGACTATGCTTTCACCAAAAACGCTCCAAAACTGCCATTTCTAGTGCAAGTACCAAATTTTAGAAAAAAAACATTTTTGGACAAATGTAACCATAGGATCTTGTATGAAAATACTTTGGAAAGATGTGGAACAAATTTCAGATTTTTTCACCAAGTGGATTGCAAGATATCTGCGTTTAAAGTGACAAAAATCCTTTTTTGAGCGCTGCGAAAATCCAGGCAGCTGCATTTCAAAAGGCCACATTTGTATGAAAAAATGTCCAAAATGGTGATTGGTCTTTGAATTCATCCTTCAAGGCAAGTTGGTTATATGATTAAAAAATTTCAAATCATTTGGAATTGTACAACATGTAGGAAAAAAATAGTAAATTATAAAATTATTTTCAGATTCTCTTCAAATGAATTTTGAAGATATAACTTCAAAAATTCACCAAAAATACAATTTCTATCCTTAATACTTGAATTTTTTTTTGATTGGTCAAAATAGTGGTTTCTATTGAATTGTAAAAAAATGCATAAGATCTGGTCATACAAATTTTAATTTGTTCCTCAAATAGTAAGTTTTTCAACACTAGAAAATTCTAAACACATCGTGCTATTTCTCTTATGATTATTTTTTGACCGTAGCGATCTGAGTTTTGAATATAAATACTGAAAGACAACCCAATATTTTCAAGGAAAAAAAGAAAAAAAATTCAAAAAGAAGTTTTTTTCTGCCCGAAAATTCTGCCCGAAGTCGGGCAGCGACCAAAAAATGGTCGTTTGAGCGCTTAGGGGCTAAATGCCCTCAAAATGGCAACCTCACATCCAACAATTAAGTGCTCACTGGTGTTCTTTAAAAACACCCCAAAATATTCACTTTTCAATATTCAAAAACTACACTTTGAAAAGGGCTTCAAAATTCAATTTTTTTAGGATGCAAAGAGAACACCAAACTCTACATACTATGCGAATTGAGTCTTTAAAAAGTTATTTTTATCCTTAATCCATAAGATTTGGTCTAACAGGAAGATCATTTTGGGACGGAGGGAGTAAGTAGATAGTAGTAGAGAATGATTCAAAATATTGAATTGTTAAGAATTTAATTATGGAATTGAAAAATACCAACCCCAACGGTTGGAATGTTTTAAGAAACAATCTACATCCTATAATTTTTTCTTTTCCAAAAATACTAAAAATTGAGTAAGATGAAGGACTTCAAAGTTTATTTTAGAGTAGAAAATCTACAATTGCCCTCAATCAAAAAAATCCTCATAACTTTTGACTCATTGATCAAAATAGAATGATTCAAAGCTTTCCATGTATATATAACTGTAGAAAATCAATATCAATTTTTTTTTCTGAAAAAATTGATGTTTTCTAATCTGCCCGGACTACCCAATTACGGAAAAAAGTAACATATTAGGCCATAACTTTTGACTCATGTTTCCAAATGTCATGAAATTTAGTGCATATGAAGGACATTCCTTGCCCCCACCTTCTATGAAAATTTGGGCCAAAAATGTGGGAATCTCCAACCACAAGTACTTGCCCAAAATTGCTATGTAGCCAAAAAATGCATGCCGGTCCTTTAGGGGTTAATAACAGATGATTACATGCAATTGAATCACATATGGTCGTACTCTTTGTAAATACAGGTTTACCTCTTACCTTTTCAAAAAGAGCTCTAAAATAAAATATAAAATTGGCATCACTAAAGGTGTTGATTTGTGTTCAATTCACTATTAGAGGTGCAATTTAAAAAAAAAAAAATTGTATCCGACTAGAGATGACATTCCATGACTTTCAAAATATGTCAAATAAACTCAAAATTCAAAACAAAACATATAAGTTCATGCTAAGAGATATAAGACAACCCAAAACTATGTAAAATATAAACCTGTCCTTCAATGAACTGAAGACATGATAGAAATATCTTTTTTCACTATATTTCATTCTATACATTATTGTTGATTATCATACCTGGCTATCAGGGTCAACAAATAACAATTCTAAAAACAAATGCCAAAATGTTAGGAATATTATTTTTTGAAAAGAAAATAATTGTACGAAGGTTATACAAAATTTGAGGGACTATTCTTATTTCAGTATTTATAAAATTTGTTTTATCAACTTTAGTTAAATTTTCAACATAAAGAGTCAATCCTAATAGGGCCAAGGTGAACTGGACCCTTTATTGCCCCGTTTTTTACCCCTGAAGAAAACATTGGATTTTCTAATTTGTCACATATGATAAAATTTGCCAATCTTGAATTGATATTTGCAATTAGAGGCTTCAAATTAGCAAAGAAGGTGAAAAAATACAAAATTTACATGGCACAAAATACATTTTTACATTTACATTTCTATAGAGCAATAAGGGGTTCACTTTGCCCTAGCCTCCTAATAGCTAGGTTTAGTATTTGATCTACCTAGCACATTAATGTTATACACCATCAGTTCTATCCTTCATTTTCTATAAGGGGTAGTTACACCATTTTCACCTTGTAGAACTTCTCTAAAGAATCATTAGATGTTTTTTCAGCCTCGTAGGAGACTCTTTCAAGCCTATTCCTGGAAATTGTTCCTTGCGTACTAGGGAATCAACGATTGTTGATCTGAAATTTTGAATTTAATATAAAAATAAATAAATAAATAAAAATAAAAATCTTAGAAAGTGTAAAGAAACTAAAAACCAATTAGATTTTTTTTTCAATTTTTTTTTTCAAATATTAAATATTTGATTTTAAAAATTAATTAATTAGTATTATCCGACTTAGCAGTCTCTCGGCCACGTTAAATTGCCTACGTGGTAGAGTTCACAGAGTTCCCAATGCATTCCCACAGCCCGAGAACTCACAATCTTCTAAATGCCCCAAAAAACATCTAATGGACAAGCACGAGCCAATGGACTAGAATTCTAGGCGAAGGTGTGAAACCCCTTTTTTATTTATCAAAATAACATGGAGAATCAAAAGTTTGGGAATTAGTTACCTCAAAAGCTAGATGGGTTGTGCGCATGATTCCGGACCCAATTACCACTGCAAGCTCTAGCAAAGCCGACGTAGAAGGAGGCTACCATTGTGAGACAGTAGAAAACTATAGGGAGCACCAGATGAAAACATTTACACACGAAATCTTCTTCATGCCCATTATACACCTTTGGAGCAGAAAAATAGGCACAAGGAAGACTTCACAAAATAAGAGTATTCTTTAGAAGATGGCCAAGCAAAAGCCAACCTAGATTTGCCACATCCACATTTTTCAAAGAAATTTTAGGGCTGAAGGTGTAACTACCCCTATTATAATATTATAATATTACAATCTTTCATTAATTTAGGTTTTTGAAAACGAGTCTAAAAATACAAAAATAAGATTTCATCCATCAATTCTTTACTTCTTTTTCATCCATCCACACCAGAGGRCTACATTAATAACAGTATTTAGTGTTATGTTACTAATAGTGTTATACTACTAACAATGTTAGATTGAACTTTTACCACATCCACTCTAAATTGCAAGTGGTTTGGATTTTGAGTTGTGTTCAATACCTCTTAATTCATATATTTAGGTTTATGATTTTTTCATTGCAATTTGATGAAACAATATGTAACACTAAATGTAATTTTGTAAAAGAAATTTATGCAATAGTTGACAAATAGTGTCTATGTTGACATTTAGTGTTGGTAACATTAATAGGATTGTTGACATTTAGTGTTGTGCTTCGTAATTAGTGTTGCCAACACTAAATACCACTACTAGCGTTCTTGCACTGCCGGACCGACAGAGCAAGTGTAGACTCCAGTTTGAATGTTTGGAACGGCAGAGAAGAACCCTGTTGCTTTGTGATACCTTGCTGTTTCCTCAAATCCTCTCTTGCAAGCATCGTGCACTTGAGCGATTCTCCTCGTGATTTTCTGCAGGCACCAACACAATCACTACATTCACCGTAACAACGGAAATCTTCGACACGAAAGAAGTGAGGGAACCCTCCACATTCCGCAACGTGCACTGTTCCGTACGCGCATTCAATAAACAATTGCGCGCCTGCACCACCAGATCTCCCGAATCTAAGGCCGCAGATTTGTGAAAAGCAAATTCGATCATGTGTCAATTGATCGATTCTAAACTTAGAAAAACCTAGATGATCATGTTCCTCAGAGCACTGAACCTCAAGGCGACTTCATAGGCCTTCAATTTCGGACATCCTCTCTGAACTTCTGGTATGTTTGACAGCTATTCTACCATAGCATGGGTCATTCCAGCTCACTACGGCCACACACTCCCTGGAGACATCCAATTACTGCGGCCAGTGAGCTACGGAATGCCGCAATTCAAACCCGTCCAGATAGTGGCGCCCGGTGGATCCAAGCTCCAGACAGTTCCCGAGAATTTGACAACTGCCGACCGTTGGTTCGGTGCCTTCACCGCACTGGGAACAATGGCATTCGCGTATGCAGGCCACAACGTGGTTTTGGAAATCCAGTCCACCCTTCCCTCCACTCCACAAGAGCCATCGAAGGTAGCCATGTGGCGCGGTGTGAAATTTGCATATGGAGTTGTTGCAGCTGGGTATTTTCCTGTTGCATTGGTTGGTTATTGGGCTTACGGTAACCAAGTGACGGACGACATCATCACGTTCGTCTCAAAACCTACGTGGTTGGTGGTCATTGCCAATTTAATGGTCGTCATTCATGTCATTGGAAGCTACCAGGTACCACCAAACCATTTCAGATGCTTTTCATCTTCATTCAAATTCTGTTTTCTTCAGAGTTTTTTTTAAGGTTTGAGCGAGTTCTGGAAATTTCGGGTTCTGTTTTTCTCGAACAAATACAGCTATCCTTATAGTCATTCTATGTGGGGGTGCCGACCTTGTTTCATTGAAAAAACTGGGTGAATCTAATGAATAATGGCGTGAGAAGGCTTTCGCAAGCCTGTTTTTGGTGGTTCAATCATGAATCTGAAAAAAGTGTATTTGAGGAAAACTCTATTGCATTGCAGATTTATGCGATGCCAGTGTATGACATGCTGGAATCAACTCTGGTGGGGCACTTAAAATTCAAGCCCACAACGCTTCTTCGACTTGTCACCCGATCTATCTACGTCGCCTTCACAATGTTCGTAGCCATGACGTTTCCATTTTTTTCAGCTCTTCTCGGATTTTTCGGAGGATTCGCTTTCTCTCCAACCACTTACTTTGTAAGTTGATCTCCCACATGTTTTATTCTTTATTCAACCTTGTATTATCACATATGCTTTTTACTCACGAATCACCCTACATCTGCTTTGACCTTGTTTCATTATGTCTGAAAATTTTTAAATTTTTCAGAGACTGATCTTACTTTGATCTTGTCTGTCCGCAGTTGCCTTCGATCATGTGGTTGATGATCTATCGGCAAAATCGGTTGAGCTGGAGTTGGATTGTCAATTGGGTAATCTTTCTCATGTCTTCAATCTTGAATCGATTTAATACCGTAGATTTCAGTGATTTCGACCTCTGAATTGTCTCTTGTATGAGAGTGTGGAGTGATTCCATCATTTACTGAAGCTATCTGCAATGATTTGAATATCTGCAGGCGGTGATCGTGTTCGGCGTGGTTTTGATGTTTTTGTCAACTATCGGTGGGTTTCGGTCCCTGATGGTAGAAGCAAGAGATTTCCATTTCTATAAARCATGACCAGTTCTTTATATCACTTGCGTCCCACCTGTGTGCTCAAATTTATTCTTCTTTGTGTTTTCACGTTTTCAGATGTTTAAAATCTTAGTTTAAAGGACGTGGGGCCGTATGCTGTGCTGTTCAGTAAAATTGCCACTGAATTTCTCAAAGGTTGGCATTGTTTTTTAGCTTAGCAAAATAGAACTCAAGATTCCAATTAATTATTTCATGAAGAGAACGCTCAGAATACCATAGGCTAGGTAACAGTTTCAACGTTKAAAACTGATCTTCATGCTTGGCAATCGGAGTCTTGTCCGTCTCTAATTAAAAAATGAAAGAAGATGCAATTTATTTTCACCTTTATGTGAGCTCTTGGTCTTAAGGCTTGGTTTCCCAAGCCCAAGAATGTACTASTGCATCCCTATCAAACATAAATATGAACGACACTGAAATTGAAAAAAACAAACATACTTTTTACTATTCAATGCTTCTTGCAGAACCAAATGTTTTTTTTATAACAGGGGATTTCTGTGAATTTGTCGTAGTTTCAGTTGATCTGATTTAAACCTCATTTCTATCATTTTAATTTTTAGAGCTTTAAGGTCAGAATCTCAACACTGAAACAAATTACTTGCTGATGTACATAGCAATTGATAGTTTTTTACAATGTCAGGATAGCAATGCGGCTCTATTACATTTACAGTGTGAAGCGAGTCAAATGATAATGCAGCACTTGATGAACTGATGATGATTCCAGACTGAGGGACTTGACTTGGACTAAGTTAACCACTTTACATATAATTTGCAAGGAAAAACGGTCTCTGCCTCAATTCAATGAAGTAAGAGTGCACACAAAGGGTATTGAGACTGGACTATTCTTTCTGGAAAGTGTGAAGAACAGTGTGAGCTATCTTAAACCTTTAAATCCCCAAGACCTTTTTTGAGCTCTTCCAATTTGCTCAAAACTAAGCAAAAAAACCCAAGTTTTGATAAGTTTTATTAATTTAAAAAAAATCGTAAGCTTACAAATTCAAACTAGATGTGTTTTGGATCACATAGGAAAACTAGTAGCAGTTCCAAAAAGGGAAGAAAAAAATTCAAATTTCAGCGCTTGTTTTCAACATGCACGGCTTAATTGTTGACTTCCATTCTTTCACACCTAATTGAGCTTAGTGGAAGCTACAATAACTACACAAGCTCCTAAAAATAGAAACAACTCATGCGTTAATCTAGACATTTCCAAGAAAATCCGGATTTATTTTGGGACAAAGCTAGGTAGTACGTAGTAGAATGCACACTAATGTGGTTGGACTAATTGTCATGAATACCACACTAAGATGATGCAATTCATCTTAAACTTGGTAGGATAAAAAGGATTTGTGTATCTTAGGTGAATGACATTGATAGAAAGATTTATGCTACTTCTACATGACAAATATCCCGAGGTATCATGATTATCTTACATAAATGTACAAAAATGTTAACCATTTCAAGTAAAGGAAATCATTGGTGAGCCATGCCCACATTTTATGAAGGACAAAGATGACCTGCTCGCGGCATCTCACAAGTGAATACATCTTTGTTTTAGATTTGGTCTTTGATGGGTAGGTGTGAAATCAATTAATTATGATCAATTGAGTTAAATATTTTAAAGAATTCTATAAAATATAAAATATATTTTTATGATCTAAAAAATTACTAAGTTTATTCTTATATTAAAATTTGAAAATTTGAAGTAGAAACTAAATTTATGAAGTTTCAAATTTTTTGTTTTAATTTCTAATTGCCTTGAAGGCTAAATTTCATATTGTGGATATTGAAAATAGTATCTTAGAATATGTTTGGTCAAATAACTTCTCATCCATCCAAAATAATGCTTGTGTCCTTAAATTCACTAATAGAAAAACATTTCTTAAATGACCACAATGATTGAAAAGTGTCTACAAAGACTCACTTACAGTCATTGTGGTCAATTTCTAGTCATTTAGGGTAGTCATTGAGAGCATATATCTACTACTAATTGAATTTTTTTTAATAGTTATCTAATTTAATGAAATCTGATTAGATA
Organism: Pleurozium schreberi; assembly: GCA_006891605.1. NCBI lineage: Eukaryota > Viridiplantae > Streptophyta > Bryopsida > Hypnales > Hylocomiaceae > Pleurozium > Pleurozium schreberi. Next base: position 6,061 of record VACF01001488.1, on the reverse strand, counting down.
ATATATTCTTACATAGATATAAACAAAAAAAAGGCATAAGAAATGTATTAGCCAGAAAATGGCAAAATAGAGATTTTCAGTATCCAATAAGCTACAATTGAGTTAAACAAAGGCCCATTGGTCATTAGGGGGGGGGCACTTTTACATTCTTCAAAAATCATACAAGTTGTATGGCTAGTTCAAGGAGACTGTAAGGACGGGCTTCAAATATAAATATTGAAATAATTGAAGAATCTTTTACCCCTCAAGGACGAAGGCCTTTTTTCTCCAAAAAACACTCAAAATTGCCATTTTTATAGCAAAGTGTAAAAAAACTTGAAAATTGTTTTCTTTAGCACATCTAACCATAGGATCTTACACCTAAATAGTATGAAAATATGTTGTAAAAATTTCAGAAATTTTGACCATAAACATTGCAAGATACTTGCGTTTATAGTGAAAAAACAAGTTTTTCAACAGAATTAGGTGGGATTAGATTTTTTGACTTTGAAACTTCTTAACTTTAATTTTTTGCACTACAATGTTTTGATCTTTAAATCTCCACTATGGATAATTGAGTTGAGAGTCTAGAAAAAAAAATAAAAAAATAAAAAAAGCATAAATTTTAGTTTTAAAAAAATTGTTAAGTACCCTCAAAGGTATAATTTGCAACATGTAACTATGCCCCAGAGGATAACACCCCCTCCCCGTGTTCTTCATGTGTTCTTTTAAGGTTGTATTTTGATATTATTTTGTGTGAATAAATTCTAAATATGAATACCAAAGAACAATTATTCTCTAATGACCTATATTTTCTTAACTCTTGATAATCCGATGAGATTAAAATTTATACTCCACTTATATTTCCATCTATAGTATGAACATATCCTAAGGTTCATTTTCATTTACACCAATTGGGTCACTATCCTATCCATTGAAAATATGGCACCACCTCATGCCAAACAACAACAACAACAACCTCCCCCTAATTTCGTGGTCATTGATTTAAGATTAAAAAAATAAATTGATCCCCCGTTAATGCCATTGATTTAATACTAAATACATATTGAATACCAAATACGTATTGAATACTAAATATGTACTAAATATATACTTCATATTGGACATGTCTATATGTTCCATATTCTTTGGTGGAGAAATTGCTCAAAAATACAAGTATGCATGCGGGCAGGTAATAGAATTAAAAATCTGCCTCACTTTGTCTTTTGGGTGGATACCTCTGCCTCACTATGCACCCACTATCCACCCAAAAGACAATGTACACTCAACCCCTAAAGGACCAAAGAACCCACTTTGGGCTTCTTGAGAACTTGAACAACTCTATATATTGACTTTTTAATTTGTAATTTTTGCATGAATTTATTAGGATGAATGCTACTCATCACAACCTACGTGTGAAGCTTTGTTTCATGTCATTCCGATAAATATTGCAAAAGTTAGAAGGGTTTTTTCAATTTCAATGTCAAACAGGGCACCAATAAATATTTTCTAAAAATATCAAAAAAAAAATTTAAAAATTCTACAGATTGATACCTACTCAAAAAAATGAACCATTCAATTCCAAATAATGAGGTGAAAGTTATGAAGGGTCATATTTTGTTGGCAACAAAGGTAGAGAAAACATAGGAAGTCGTCTTTTGCTCTCAATTTTGAAAATTTTCAAATGAATGTGAAGAATAATAATTTCTTACTAGAATATTTTCACCATTGGGATTAATAATTCTTAAATTCTTCCAAAAGTTATTAGCATATTAGTTTTATCTTTCATAACACTTTTCACTTCACAATTTTTTTTAAATGAATATAAAAGTTTTTTTAGTTGAATTTTTTTTCATATATATGTTCTCAATCCATTTTACAAAATATTGACTAAATGCACAAGTCATAGGATATACTTGTTTTTTTTCTAAAAATGTTGAAAGACAAAACTTCACCTTTTGGAAGGGCTAGAAAAAGAGAGTCTGCATTTAGAAGTTTAGGCACATCAAACTTGCAATCAGTGCAGGTATTCCCTCTAAAATTCTGGTACAATATACTTGAGCAAGTTAACTAAAGGATTCTACGGTTGAATTTATTAAAATATTCATATTGGCAAAGATATTGACCTTGCTTTGGGGATGAGTATCTTGAAGCAGTTTCAGGCCTCTACCTTGTGTGTTTGAGTGGAGCGAAAAGTTCGAGGGAAAGGAGGGAAAAGACGACTTTCCTTATTTTATGTGTTCTCTTGTTGCAAGTCCACGCACTCAGGCCAGCGCTTGTTGATTGCATGCAGGAATATGTTAAAGGTTTCGGGGATTCGTTTGATCGCACGGTGATTGGCTCTATCGGGGTTCGTTACCAACTTACCATGCAATGATGCTCGCTAGAAAGCTGGTTTCAGACACTTGGAATGAATAATTTTGTATGCAATTCCGATCTCAGGCACGTTTTTGTTGTTTAGAGTAACTACGTGGCTTGCTTGTTCCGAAGAGGTCGGTTCTATTATGATCATMGTGGGTAACTWGKTTTRAWMTCKTAGAGGGACCRTGGRAGCTTGGATACAGTAATTACGTTGACTGGCACAGTAAAGCATTACTGGATAATAACCTTCAAAGCGTGCTTGCCAAAGTACGTAACACTGTGTTTGTTCTTGTGCTCTGATCCAGGGACCAGCTTCTAGAGCAGTTCGAATTGATAAAGTGGTGGAATTCTGAACCGGATGTTGTGTTTTGCTCTGCAGATTATAGATGCGAAAAACTGATTGTTTCTTTCAAGTAAACATTTGTTGGGAAGCTCTGGAACAGCTAGAGCCTGGTAGCCGAGTTTGGTGTGATCGAGTTGAGACGATTCAACTACAGTAGAGAGGTCGATTTGAGACCATGCCGGCACCAAGAATGCCGATTCTCAGCGTTCGCATAGTGCTGCTGCTGCTGACCATGGTTCCTTTCCTGGCTGTTGCTGGTCGACATCTACCTGGTGGGTACAAATCGATCAATCTCACCCTCCTGAAATGGGTGAAATGGACGTGATACCAGTCGCTTTCTAGAGCTGCTATAGATTCATTTTCGATTGAACCCAATCTTGGACCTGCAAGCCACATTGACGTTGCTTGCTTTTGCTTAAGCTTACAAGCTTACATGCTTGTACTCACTGATCTCCAGCACAAGCTAAAGTTTCGATAGTCAGTGGTATGTTGTACATTTATAGCGTACATACGTTTAGTGATCTGTTGTCGTCAAGAGTGCTGTTCACAAATACAAGTCTAAGTATATGTACTAGTCCAAAACCGCTGCACAGCTAGCCCATTGTCTGCTCTCGTACACAACCAATTAATTCGTGATTGGAGTGAAAGTGACTGATTAGTGATTGGTGTCTGTATTGTCAGCTGCGCCAGTAACTGCAAGCATGGCACCTACTCCCCACGTCGAGCTCACCACASAAGCGATGACATTTGGAAGAGTAAACTGGGATCACTCCGGCTTACATTATCAGGTAATTAAATTAGGGTGCTAGAATTGAAGGTGAGCTAGGAAGTTTCTTTGCTTTGCCCGGTCTCATTCAATTAGTGTTGTACGTTTTGTAAGCATTGCCGGTGAAAAAGCAGGCCAGTAGCACAGGTCTGATCCAGTTTCCCTCGACACTTTTTCGGGAATTGAACAGGCTAGGTCTGCTTTATTGCAAATTTTGCAATAGCCTGTTTTCTAATGGAAGTGAAGCTACTAGCTGCTGAGTGTAGAGAAATTCAAATACATTTCAACACTGAGAATATTCCCCTGTTTGTTTGATTTTCTGATTGGAGCTGGTGCAATCAAACCATTTGGTTGCAGGACTTGATCCCCCCTCCGCCAAGTAGGAAGCTCTTCCGTGGCCACTTGAAGGACTCCATCTATGGACACCGGCGCTTAGTGGGCTCCTCTCCACCGTCCTGCCAAGGCAAGTGTGGTACCTGTGTCCCATGCAGTCCYATTCACACCTCCGTCGGCTCCTCCGGTGCAGGCTCCACAGCAGGCTCGTTGACACAGCAGGAATACTACCCGGAGGTTTGGCGRTGCAAGTGTGGCAACAAGCTCTATGTGCCTTGAGAGCACTTTCTTCCYCTCGTCATATAATTGTTCTCTGAAGGAGAGAGCTCATTGTCACGAGGCTTAGTTTTCTCAAAGGGAAAACTAAGTCTGGTCTGAAAAACCAGGTCGATCCTTCGGCTTGGTTAATAATATGAGTTTATGTGACGAGGCAACCCTCTGGTAGATAGAACCATCTCTCATAGCCGCTTCTCAAATGCATAAAGTACAGCTAGCTTAGGTGCATAGAGGAGACGCGCGATCGACATAAAAGGCTTGTACAGAAGTCCAATTAGACAGACAGATAGATTTCAGTGACTGTACATACAGAATATGGAGACAAATCAATTAATTGATTAATTAATTAATGAGGTCTGCGTGTGACTTGATGTGTACTTAACTACCACTGTGGAGGCTTGAAACGGTTTTTGGACAAAACCTTCTCCTCCAGATTAAATTTCAATATTTTCAGATCTTGCAAATCTACAGTTTTCTGAGACCGGTTGGAAGGATCACAGGACAGGATAAGGACTCTAGACTCTCTCTCTTTTTTAATTTCCAAATGCAGCTAGCTAGTGTGCTACCCATGCTATTAAAATGCGTGTTAAAATGCGTGTGTTAATTAGTCCCTGAGATTGCTACCAAATATAATGTTGTGGATCTGATCGAGGAGGTTGACTTAGAGATGGAATCAGAGAGCATCATATATATACATACATACATTGAATCTGATTCTGCATGTATTTACAGTACATAATCGTTGTCTGAGAATGAATCTTCTAGAAACTACCTTGAACAGGAGATACTGCCTGAGTGAGTGCCTGTGGCCCTGTGCGTGCAAGACCAATTCAACAAGCCATGACAGAGTATGGATGCATATTTCTGAGATCAACAGTTTCCATGGTACAGATCGAAAAGGCAGGCGCTCCAGATGATGTGTAGCAAATAATCTATGCAAGTGGTCACCATATTTCTTAGGTAAGGCGGATTATATTGAGGAAGCTAATGTAGGTTTCAGTAATGTGTAGTTAAGTGCACATATTAATTAATTTTCAGTCTAACTGTTCTATTGGGATCGAGAATGATGTAACTTCCTATGCTCTGATAAATGTGATTTATTGTATACTTATTTCAATGATCTGTAAGAGTGACTGGGTTCTATGTACAAATTTACTCAGAAGGCTTCAAAAAATGGCTTGATTTGTTTAATTTATAATTGCAAAATTACCATTGGCATACATGTTACATGCATCAGCCTCTTACTTAAGTTGCATTGAGACAGTGCTTCAGGAATTCAATGTTTCAGAGATAGAATTCCCTCGCTCCAGTTCAACTTAGATCGACAGATGCTGTTTTTTTAGTTTACAATTGAATATCCTGCCAGTCATTTGCACCAAGTACCGATGTCCCACGATTCCATGAACAGATCCAATGAGAGATATATGTTGCTTCCCTCTTCATATACAAGTACCCAAGTACCCAACAACATATGATAAGTGAACTGTCGTATACTGTTGTGTTCATTTCGGACAATGCCAAGGGGCACGCACACACTTCATTCTTGCCGCACTTGGTGTCAATAACGGAATCATCAACAGCATACATAATGAAGTGCATCAACCAGAGCATGTTCAGGACGAGTCGGATAAGACATCCACAAAAAATTGAAAAATTTAGTCAGCTGCAATCACGTGGTCAAACCCATATGATGCATTGTGAGCCTGATTGCCACTACCCGGCCAGGAACTGACTTATACCCAATCCAAGAGGCAACCAGCTTCTTTTATATTGATTTATTTATTGAATTTCCCTCGCTCCCACTAGTTGACCAGTCAACGTGATCTAGCTAGCAGCACCTACTTTAGTTACGCTCCAGTCATGAGTACTTATTTACTCCATTTTATTGCTCCAATTCCGCAGGAGCATGAGAAGCCCGGCCAACAGCATCTTTTTCCTGCCGGCACAAGGTAAGCAGTAAGCAGTGAGCAGTGAGCAGTAAGCACTCTGCGAAAAGAAAAGGA
>VACF01001486.1:0-15022 GCA_006891605.1 Pleurozium schreberi | reverse complement strand
CTGCCACCAGGTGACTAATTAGAAGAGGCGGTGGTGAAGAAGTGAAGGAAGTGCAAGAGATGGGCAGTGGAGCTGGTTATGGAAGTGGGGGTGAGTTAGACAGTACTGCGAATGGAGCGGGTGTGAAGTATGGAAAGTCCAAAGAGCGCGGTCAGCAACAACAGACACAGCAGCAGCAGCAGCAGGGTGGGCAACAAACGCAGCAAGCCGACGGGGCTGCTGGTACTACTGGCGGTACTTAAACCAGCAGCGTGGACGTGCGTAGAAAGTCAGTATAGGGCAATGCCCAAGGAGGACGGCATTTTGCGATATAAAGGGCCAACGAGGAGGGTGGAGCCTGACAAAGAGGGACATTGCCCGAAGTAAATCACGATCAGGAAAATTGAAGTTGGATGAAACACTCAGGATGAAATAGAAAAATTGGATGAAGAATCCATAATGCTTGATTATGTTGGTTTGCTCGCTTAATCGGGTATTACTGATGATTGTGTAGCAGAACCCTCCTAGGAAATGAACGGGCAATTTCTTGGGAGTGGTTTACATCAACTGAAAGTTTCATGTTATGTTTTGATCATTCCATCTTTGGGTCACAAAAGCAATTAGGAAAGACTCTTGTAGATTATGAGGGTGTAATTTGAGATTGATTAGGTTCTAAAACTTGCAAACTTGTGGTTGCAACTAATTTGAAGTTTGGCTTTCATTGTTTCTCAAAGTGATCTTCAAAGTTGGATGAATGTATCATCAACTTTCAAGCAAGTTGTATTTCAATTTTTATACTTGCAAATGAATGTCTAAATTGATCAAACTGATGGGCAATCAAGTTTACTTAGAATGGGAGGATGTGCTTGAGGATGTATTTGATGGATTATTGAATTAATTACACTTGTCACAATGAATCTTTGAGTTGGACATAATGAATCTCTCTATAGTGTGAGGTAACAAACATTTCAAATTGAGATTTGATTGTAATTAGAAAGACCAAAACAAGTTTCAAAATTTAAGTTTTTGACTTTGTGACCATGGATAATGTGGATTAAAGAGCTAGTTATGATGGTTTTTCATGATTAGTTGACATACCTTCATATGTGTTAAATATTTGAATGGTGACACAAATGCATGAATTCCTAAATTGAGATTTGAATGCAAAATTTGATTATGCATTTTCAATTGAAAGTGCCTTGCATAGAKATAATCATTCCCATTCATATTAACCTTTGTTCATTAATTGAGCAAGGTATAATTTAATCTCTTGAATTGACAAAATCACCCAAAATGAAGGATAAATCTAAGTAATGGATGTGTCTAACTTTGTGTTAAACAACTTGTATTTTATCATGTATAACATTTAGTGAAAAATGGACAATGTCTTAGAAAGATAAGTGTTTTAAGACATTTTAGTGGCAAAAAAGTGGCGAAAACAACTCCTAGATTTTTTAGCGTCAACTCAATGTTACAACTAATCGACCAACCTTTTAAATAAACCCATTTCAAAGAAAGGGGGTCTGAAATCTCATTTGTAGAACAACACAGTCAATAATATTTTGGGATAAATAGATTCAAATCCTTAAATTCAAATTCCATACAAAAGGTAGAAAAAGCTCAAAATAGATAGAAAAGAGGCTCCACCAGTCACGCCGGGAATCAGATCAATGAGCTTCCCCCGTCCACTTCTCAATCACTTTGACGATACCCAATCACTTCAGTTGTCTCTCGATCACTGCAGCCTTCAACAAATTGAAAACCCTAACTTGCACGTAGAGCGCGGAGAATGGAAGGCTAAAGGCGACACTGACAAATGGTGGATATCGTCACATTTCGTTTCTAGAGCACCGGCCGAAGAACAACTTTTGTTGTCTGTCGACTTGAATTCCAATCCTCTGATGGCGTGCCTTGTGCGTCGTTCGTGACGCCAGCACGAAGAAAGATTCCATGGTGAGCGTCGGGCTATGGCGAGCAGTGGTCGGTCGCGAGAGTCCGGCGAGTTGGTGGAGGATGATCGCTTTGGGAGCTGGATCTCACACTCCGCTTCGTCATTCTCGCTGCGTTCACGCCCCCGCGGAACCGTCCGACATCACTCTCGTCCAYGAGACGCTCAAAATCGCCTCGCTCATCACCGCGTTTCGCAGTMGAGGACATTTTGTGGCCAATCTTGGTAAGGAGTCTGATGAAATTGGAGTGCTATTYGAAGACTATCTGCGGAATTTCGATTGAAAATTATTCGACGCTTGAATTTTGGAATGATTTTGAGGCAACGAAGRGAAATTTCGCTTTCTTTTATCGCGAGTCTTTTTTTCTGTCAATTGTAGAAATTCCAATTTCGGCGGTYATAGATTCGATGATAAGCCTTCCCAGATTTTAGAGGACTTCTCAGCTCCATATCCCTTCTGGAATCGAGAGTCATTTCTGCTGCCAATCGAGGATATTACAATGTCGTTGGTAAAATGGAACCGATGATTAATTGCCACAGATTTCGGAAGTTTTTATGATTAGTGGCAGTGAGTACCGTTTGAATTTTGTAGTGGAATTTCGTAGTGGAATTGTGTGTTGGAATCGGCGAATTTTGAAACGATTTTGAAATGCAGAAGTTCGTAGTCTCTTTCTATAATCGAGTCATTTCATCGGTCAATTGAGGAAATTACAGTCCGGCAATGTAATTGAGATCATGATAACCATCAAAGCTTTAGAAGGATTTTACTGTTTACCAAATTGGATAGGGTTCGAATTTTCCTTCAAAATTTGGTTTAATATTGGTTTTTGAATTTTAAATTGATCCTAAGATGATGGAGCTCAATGTATCGTTTCTAAATCGAGATTCATTTCTGCGGTAAATCAAGAGAATTGCGATTCGGCGGAGGCGGTGATTAACCATTTCAAATTATGGAAGAAATTGGCGAAGTACCTAGTGATTGTGTATTGCTCATCCGGTCGATTTGAGTCCGTTGGCGTTTCTGATGTGGCAGATCCGCTGGGAAGGACATTGGGACGACTGGTGGAAGGGAACGATGGGGCGGCATCCCCTGAGCCCGAGAATGCGAAAGACCTTTTTGAGCTTCTGAAGAATTATCCTTCCTTAAACCTCGACGCTGTGGGATTGAAGGGCGTGGATCCTAACAAAAGGTCCGTGCCAGTCTGTCTCTGCATTTGTCTTTCGTTGCTTTTTGTATAAACAATCACAACGATTTGTAGACGGTTTCACAGATGCTTAATCGTTCAGGTATTACCTGGGCGATCATCTGCGCATATCGCGGGCTACGCAGCTGTTTTGGACCGTCAATGAAGTGGTTTCATTGCTACGAGGAAGCTACTGTGGCACCACTACCGTAGAGCATGAGCATGTCGTTTCCAAGCCTGCCAAGGATTGGATCCGCCTTATGGTGGAGCGTCCGCAGGCACGGTCTCTCTTTCATCCCTCTTTTCAGCGGCGGATCTTGTATCACTTGCTCTACGCTGGTATCTCTCAACCCTCTGGTTTCTTTGTGTGACTTTTCGTTTCTTGATTGTGAGCTGAATGGATTTTTGTCAAATTCTTAAACCCCCGATTGAGAACCATCCCACAACGCTGCAAATATACTCGCACAAGCTTCTTCTCGAAGGCATCATCACTCAGGACGTGCGTCCTTCTACCTTATCGTGGTTGTGACCAGAAAGTGACTCTTTTCTATGCGCTATTCCAACTGGCGTGAATCTTTGACGAGTTCTACTGAGACTTGCGTATTATTTGCAGGTCTTGGATAAGTGGACCAATGAGGTGGATGCTAAGTTTGAGGCTGAGTATGCTGCTGCCGACTCCTATGCTCCCACTTTGCATGAATGGCTGGCAAGCAACTGGCAAGGTAGATTAAGTATCTAATTTTCGTTTTAGAGGTACTAAGATGTGAATAGACTAAGCATTGAAGATTGAAAGCCTAGATGAATAAGCAACTGATGAACTATTAATTTAGTCTTAATTTACACAATTCAGGTGAGGCTCTTGGGTCGTCGAGTTCAAAACGATACATGCAGCCAACTGGGCTAGATTTGGAGAGCCTTCGGAATGTGGTAAGAAGATTACCACAGATTTTTCCTCAAGGCAAGCTTATGCGCTTGAGTTTGACCTATTTTATTAGATCTTGTGAAGTTGGTGTCGATTGTCATGTGTWTTCAATTGCCTCAAGCTTGAGTTGGCCGCACTTTATGCTAAGTCTTCTGAAATTGTTTTGGCAGGGGTGTGCGATTAGTACTCCACCTGCTGGGTTCAACTTGCATCCGGATGTAAGCATCGACAGAAARCACCATCATCTTTTGATTTGAAACWTGGTTTTAAAATCTCTTCGAACTGAGTAAGGACACCTCCTTATACATAGCCATTGCCAATCTGTTACTTAATTTTATCGTCCTACAAGTTGTAGGTAGAAAATTTGCTGAAATCAAGAGCGCGCATGATGGAAACTGGAGTTGGAATCGATTGGGCAATGGCTGAAGCGTTGGCAATGGGGTGAGTGCTATACGATATTCCRCATTTCTTCATATTTAGTCCAGGAAAAGAGTGTCACGAAGTTTGTTCACTCTCGAGTGTACGATGAGCMTTTTCCACCCTGATCAATCTCTGYGCTTTTCTGCAGGTCGTTACTCGTGCATGCAGATGCAACGCGAGGCCAGACACCTGAAAGGAATCCTCACTTTCCTGTGAGACTTAGTGGTCAGGATTGTGAGCGAGGCACTTTCAATCAGCGCCACTCTGTCCTCTACGATCAATCTACAGCAAAGCGGTGTGTTTTCAGTCGCTTATTTTGATTTATGGGGTGAATTACTGGGAACTCAGGCTTCAAAATGAGAACCACATGAAAACCAGAGTATTGATGATGGTGTGGTTGATGCTGACTGATTTCCAGATACATTCCWCTGAATAATATATGCCCTGGGCGACAAGCTGAGTTTGTTGTGTGCAACTCAARCTTATCTGAGGCAGCCGTTTTGGGATTCGAGTATGGCTTTAGTCTAGAGAACGAGAACGCTCTCGTCCTGTGGGAGGCTCAGGTAGAATTCTCATCATTACAGATTATCATCATTGACTTCAACAGGTTCATAAGTTTCTTGAATGACGATATTGACATGCGGAATTTGAGAAAGGAAGAAGCTKTTTATTTCCATCGTTCAATCATGAATTTTGGTCATTGATATGAATATTTCTTAGACGATTACTKTTGTGATTGCAGTTTGGAGACTTTACCAATAATGCACAATCGATGATTGATAACTTCATCGCCTGTGGTGAGGAAAAGTGGATGACCCCTACGAGTCTAGTGCTACTACTGCCCCACGGCTACGATGGCCAAGGCCCTGAGCACAGCTCTGCAAGACTAGAGCGATTTTTACAGGTACTCACCTCGCCACAAGTATCTTTCTTTGMCTGGTTGTAAATTTCTTTGGTTGACATCTTTACACTAACGACGTTTCTCTCGATGGACCTCAGCTCTGCAACGATGATCCTGATCATCTTCCCGGCTTTGGACCTCAACACAAGTTGCAGATGGAGGCTGGCTTTGCTGCTGCTGATAAAGGTCTGCGTTGGTAGGATACTGTCRATCATAGAGATTAATGGTTCGGAAGTTGTCAAGATGAATGTCTTATTTCCTAGAACAGCGCATAGTGACACTGTGGATGTAACTTTCCAGATGGAAAAGGCTATTTGACTCGAGCTGATCTAGAGGCAGTGATGAAAGGGGTTAGCTCGGAGCGTGTTGAGATTCTGTTGCAGGAGCTTGACTTTGGGCATGCAGGCCGAATTGAAAGGTGAYGTYTCTTTCTCGTCRCTCAGTTCTGTCCAGCTGATCGAAAACTCCAGTTGATTGCAGTTAATACGCTTGATCAGTSTGGAATGTACTGTATCTGACGAATTTGTGCTGGGAAGGTTTGCCAATTCCAGCATCTTAAGCMTGRCTTTCGYTTCAGATGCCTTGGTGTGCCTACTATTCGAATCTTAGAAGTGATTCTGAATTTGTTTCTGGTGGTAAATATTGTTCTGTTTCTTTCTTGCAGACGAGATTGGGATGTATTCATGGCGCAGTGGATGCGACGCAATGCTGAGAAGGATCATAATTTGTAAAGTTTTCACTCATTTACTAGAGTCCGTTCACTATCCTCGGCCAAGTCTTGTGCCTTCTGAATAGATTGTGTAATCAGTCGTCATTTGGACTTGAAAGTGTGACACCATGGCTGTCATTGCTGTGGGCGAGAGTTCCTTGCATCCGTCGCAATGATTGATTGCACGAGCCCTTGGATCTAAACTTGCTKCTCGTTTCAATGTTCCGGACTCTGTCAGTTTCTGGAGGATGCTCCGCCCTTTTGGTGTAGATCTCAGAGTCTTCTATGGGACTGTCAATTCTTTGAACTTCTTTTTTGATGCTGATCGTCCCATGTTGATCTGGCAGATGTGTGGTTAACATCACAACGCCAGCAAACTTCTTCCATTTGTTGCGGCGTCAAGTGAGTTGTCATCATCCTTTTAAAGAATTGTAGAAGCTCGCAAGAATCGTAGAAGCTCGCAAGGTTATCCATAATCTGACTTCTATCTGCCGGAAACGGTTACTTTGGTGTAGGTGAACCGGCCTTTCTCCAAGCCTGTGGTTGTGATGAGTCCGAAGGTGGGTTTGGTTCCTCAACCAATGTGATTCGTTAGTCATCTCTRACGGRATTAGGAATGTCAACAACTCAGTTAGCTGCAATTGTAAGGTTAATTGTCTCTTGCAGTTGTGGGCCTGATGCTTCATTGTTCAGTGTGGTGCAAACCATATTGTACTTTTGGTCACTCGGTATTCTGCGTTTTCAAGCTTCAGAATTTCCTATTTTATTTAAGTGCCTCCCTTTCAAGAGGAATTTTCACATTGTTGTTTTATATAGACAATTTCAAAACCTGAGAAATGACAATGCATTGTGTGGAAAATGCTAGACCTATACAATATTGAATCCATAAATTTCAGGACGAAGAGAACGTACCCTAGCATACCAAGAAGCCTTTGCCAAAAATGACTTCAGGTCATTTTTTCCAATGGGCTTCAATGGAAACCTCCGTGCCTCTCTGGTTTGAATCAATGAGTTCCACCAACAAAGCCACTTAACTTTATGCTTTGGCTTTGCACAAGATGTTGCAATTAATTGCAACTTCTCCAATGTCATTTCTAGAATTATATTTGAGCTCCAGTGGCGTTCAATCTAAAACAAAGGAGCGAATATTAGTATGACAATTGAATGGGACGGAAACAATAAATGAGACATCATTGTTATGTCAATGACCATACCTCCTGTAGCCAATCGTTTCCAAAAATGGGATTAGCAATAGCTACAAGCTTCCCCATTTTCTGTATCAATTTGGATGCTTTATCTTTACTACCGTTTTGCATTGCATCGCAGATGCCCTCCACTGACTATTCGTACACATGTGTTTCTTCCTTGTAGACCCGTGCCGCAATGTCTGATGCTGCAACAATCTCATATTGCAAACCCGCCAAAGTATGAGAAAAAAACAATCATTCTCACCAATCTTCGTGAACCATCAAAGTCATTATGAACAAAAGCATGAAGATTTAAAACTTATCATACCTGGAAAGTGAAAGCGATAAAAACTTCGATGGACATCGAGTACCAACTTTTTCTCAAGTTCTGTTTACACTGTGTCATTTCGGGGGCACTAAGATGTTTTCCAAACTTCTCCAATGGAAGAACACCTTACTTGTGCACATAGTATAAAGTATGCACTAAGCTTGTCTTGATGAAGGAATTTTCAATTTGCCTAACAAAAGGTACAGAAAAAAAATTATACTAGCAAAATGCAATAAAGATTATGTCAGTTCTTCTTCAAATTGAATCAATAGTGCTAAAAAAGGCACGTACTTGTTAATATCATGCATGGCAGTACCAATTCTGCCCTTTGTATCGAGAATGATAGAGTCCACTGCGACATGCTAATCGATTTGTCGTTATAGTTCCTGGAAATATAGGATTTCCAAGCTAGAAGCCGGTGGTTACCGTCGCAGACAAAAAACTTAGAACTCTTAAGATGTTCCAAACCGGGTGTGGCCTTCAGGTAGGCATTGAAGACTTCATTCTTTTCATTCTATAGTGGCCCCCATGACTCTTTGTCTGCATCCAAGACTTGCTCTTCTTCGCCTTGCTCGTTAGTAACAGACACGTAGAATACAACAAATCCATCTCTATAACCATTGACAAAGTCATTATCCAATTTAAGCAAATCACACTGCAACGCAGATCTAACCATAGGCATGGCAGCCATACGACACAATGGTATTAGGAGTCATGAAATTGAACGAGGTTTCATCCGCAACTCATAAATTGATTTCACAGAGTTCACTCTCTGGTCTCTCCGTAGAGAATCTTCAGTGATAGTTTCAACCCCTTGATCTATTCTGGCATTTTCTTCTGTGTTTGACGCAGGTTGATCACCACAAATGTCCGTTTTGTCTAATGCAGAAGACACTAGAGGAATTGAATCAATAGCGCCTATGGCCTATCTGCACACAAAAATGGCAAGGAGGTAAACTTCTACACAAATAGCAGGACATCAAGATCATCTTTAAGCATTCACAGATTGATACAATACCCCGAGCACTTGATCCTTGAAAGTCCTCTTTCAAAAAAACTTCAACCATTAAGGTTTCCAAATGTTTGAATTCATACTTAAGTTTCTGGTTTTGACATATAACATCACTCAATGAAAACAACAATCATCATAAAGTTTGGAGTTACTAACCCTAGGCATGATCATGATACCATTCTATGCACAATAATTTGAACCTCTTGAATACATCATCGACCTCATGATTGGATAACAACTGCCTGGGGATTCCGAAATCTGTCCCCTAGGCGCCGAGGGAAGAGATTGGGAACGGGAGAGTTACTTAAAAATTGCGCAAATCACGACCTGCCCGTCCTGAAATCAGAGAATGGGCAAGTCCGGAACTCCAATTAGGCTAGCTGAGAATCTTCCATCGGCACCGAGGGAAAGGCTGAGATCACCAATCTTGGACTGAAGAGTAAGATCTCTGACCTCAAATCCGACTCCACCCACAAGCTTCGACTGCGAAAGAACCCTAAATTCAAAATATGTCAACTGCAACAAACTTGACTCACTTGCAAACCTAGGTTTCCAAACTCCAGTATCTCGTACCCTTGTTGCGAGAACAGCTGCTTGAAGATCACAAAATCAATCCCCTCGGCGCCGAGGGAAAAGATTGGCCACGTTGTGGTGAGTCAATTTTTATTTAAAATCACGACTTGCTAGTCTGAGATCGGAGGACGCAAAAATCCGGAACTCCCATGAGGTTGGCCCAGAATCTCCCATCGGCACCAAGGGAAAGGCTGAGGCCACCAAACTCGGACTGAGGAGTGA
The DNA here is from genome assembly GCA_006891605.1 of Pleurozium schreberi. Taxonomy (NCBI): domain Eukaryota; kingdom Viridiplantae; phylum Streptophyta; class Bryopsida; order Hypnales; family Hylocomiaceae; genus Pleurozium; species Pleurozium schreberi. The sequence goes on along the minus strand of VACF01001486.1, from coordinate 5,637 downwards.
GATCTCCGACCTCAAATCCGTCCCTAATCCACAAGCTTCGACTACAAATGATCTCCCTGTGCATCAAGTCTTTTGATTCTCTATTACAGATTTGTATAAAATTGAGTACAAGAAAAGATATTCCCCGGAGTACTAGCTCTTGACAATTTGGTTTTCATATCGGACAAAATCAAATTTTCCCGGACGAATCAGGCGAATCAGCTTGACAAGCTACAAACTTTGGAGGCCAATAACTTTTGCAAACATTGTCTGAATTGGACAAAAAAATTTCAAAAATCATTTCGTATTTAAAAGTTAATTTTATTAATTTGTCACACTTTGGCATTTAGGGATTTTTTATATTATTGAGCAGTTTAAATTAATGATTTTTAGCTGAAATTTCTATGGTATACTTCACTAATAGGCATACATGTTCTCACCAAAGAACACCTAAAGATACATTATTTTATATCCTCCAAGTTTGTGCAAATAGGTGCACACACTTCTAAACATTGAAGATGCTTTTGACCTCATTGTTTTGGTCAACTCACATCACCAAGAAGTCTTCCCAAATGGTCAATTTTTAGTTTTGTTGGAAATTGTGTTTTCTATTTTCTACAAATTAAAATGCTGAAAGATGTATTTCTAGGACATAAGTCCATGTCCAAGAATATGTCTTAGAAAATACATCCTTCAACGTTTTAATCCGCAAAACTGTCCAATTTTTCATCCACTGCAACTTTGACCCAACTGTGCATCCAATTGTATACAAGGGTTGTAGTAAAGACAATACATAGAATCCAATACAGTGATTTCCACTTAGGAGATCACTTTTGTTGCCAAGATAGCGAATCCATGGAGTTTCTTGTTGTGCATGCCCTAATTTCATGTTCATAAAAATAGATCTATTKCATGTGTCTCTGTATTACAGAGAGCGATGTAGATCTAAAGAGATCACTTGAATATATCAAGTACTCACGAATTGCAACATTTCATGAGTTCACCAACAGGTGAATTACATGTACAAAATACTAATGGCCCATAGTTTTAGGCAACCTACATTATTTATAACTGATTTCTCACTTTCAATGGCCCCTACCTTATTTGTGAGTACTTTTTATAAATTTTATATGAAATGTATAAAATGCTATCTATTTTTAGCCGCACATTGTTGACTTGTTTCTAAAATACGGTAAATGACCCCCTTGAGATGAGGCATTAAAAGAATTTTAGGCCTTTGGAAGACCACAAGTTTCCATATTGTAGGAATTGTAGGAACTCTGCCATATAAGCGATTTGACATGGTTGTGTAACTACCATGTTAGATATTAATATATAATTAATTTTAAATATTTTTTTTTCCAATTTTTTCCAATTTTTTAATGATGTTTTTTTTTTTTTTAAATTAAATATTTTTTATTCTGACTAGAAGTGTTTGGTTCAGTGGTTCACAACATAGGAAATGGGCCTGAAACAAATTCTTGAAGACCCAAATCTCCCCTCATGAATTGGAAAAATTTGAGCATTCACTTTATTTAAAAAACAAACCTATGCTATAGGAAGAGAATATGTTTTATTGAGATGCTTGTTGAGCTAACAAGAGTGCAAATGTACTATCATAATGAGCCTAATTAAGGTTCAATTTACACTTAATAATTGGTCCAAAAAATTGAAAAGTCTCCCTCTCCAAGTTCCTTAATTTACAATTGAAGAAGTCCTCCCCTAAAAGATATAACCATCAAATTAGTGTAAACCGCCGGGAAGGCAAGACATGGAATAAAATATTAAAAATATAGAAAAATAGCACTTTTCAACTAGAACTTCAACTAGGACTTCAAATCTATTTTTTGAGGTGGATCCAACTATATTTTGCGGGCTCAAAATTTGAGAATTTTTGCTGCCAGATAAAAAAGATAAGCACTCCAAGTCAGTGGGTCTTCTTGCATACCCATGACCTCTCATTTCATATTGTAAATCCATTTTCCAAAGACTTCTCAATGATTTCAGCCAATCAAAATCTTCAAAAATTTGACCCCCTCATCTTTGGACTTAGTGTGAACCGGGCCTGATCGAAACATCCAGCCCACCGGTCCTCCTTTCGCCTGGGCCGCCACCCGGCCAGACCCTGTTGCGCTGGAACTCGCCAGCTATGGCGGACGAGTTCCTTCCAGAGCGTCCACTTCGGCACCTCGTCTCTCACGAACCAAATTCACCGATAATAAACTCCGCGAATCTAGAATACGAAGAAGAACCGCGGATTGGGGAATGAATTCCATGACTTAGTGCTAAAGTGATTGTTTCGCTGAACTTTTGTGAATGGAATTCCACGATTAGGGGTTAGATCAGGCGATCGGGAGATTTTGCGCAATGTATCAATGGCGGAAGTTCCAGTTCTTCGAGGAGAAGGCCGCGGGGCCTGCGGTGGCGGAGGAGGTAAAGGAGAAGGTGGTGTGCAGTACCAGCGGACGAGGCCAGATCGTCCTCGGCGCCGAAGACGGCATGCTGCATGTGCTCGATCGGGGCTTGAAGCTCAACTACAGCTTTCAGGCGCATTCCGAACGCGTCTTTCATGTCCAGCAGCTCAAGGTAGCATCTTGTGCCAGATGCACAAGTTTCGGGATGGTCTCTTGTTTCTGTACGAGAAGATGAAACTCTACAAGGAGGTTTTGGCTGTGTATATGAAAGACCATGACTACCAAGGCCTGATTTCTACTTGTAAACGCCTTGGCGAATCTGCTCGTGGCGGAGACCCCTCACTTTGGAATGACGTCTTGTCCTACTTTGGGGAACACGGTGAGAATTGCTCGGATGAAGTGAGGGAAGTGTTGGTGCACATCGAGCGTGATGAGTTGCTCCCTCCTTTGATTGTCCTGCAGAAGCTGTCCAAGAATCCCAATCTCACTTTGGCTGTGGTGAAAGAGTACGTTGCACGGCAATTGCAGCAGGAAACCCGGTTAATTGAAGAGGACCGGAAAGCTATTGAGAAGTACCAGGTACCAATTTGCCAATGGATATGACCTCTTTGCTTACCCTTTCTCATTATTTAGGGTCATTATAACTCCTTTTTCTCGCATTACTACAATTTTGAAATTTGTTGATTATGTCAAAACAAAGCCGAGGTCCAAAAAGACTTGATTATTGAAGTTTCCTTGTGCTTCAAATTAGGGCATGAGCAATAGAAGTTTGAACTCACCTTTAGTTTTTCTGGACAAGCTAAATCTAAGATCACCATTGACTTGTTTAAAATAGCATCCATTTGACACGCTTAGAATGAAAAACCTCATGGATGTGTGGATAGTCTAAAAATTTAGAAGGTGCATTTTCCAAATGCCCATATCTCACTCGGACAGCTCCAGCAGATGAACAGAATTTCGATAGAGATTCTCGTTCTATGTCATTGTGTAGCACTAAATTTCACTTGAGAAGCCCCATGTGGCCATTCTAGGTGTAAACCATGGTTATGTGCCTTCCAGACTTTTCAGTTTAACATTTAACAAAGCATTGTTATAACAGTTTCTTTTTATCATCTTGGATAAGAAGCAGAGAATATGACTCTTCTAAGTTGGATGTTGGGACTAATAGACTTCATTGAACTGTTGACTTCAGGAGGAAACGGCTGCCATGCGAGCTGAAGTGCAAGAGCTCCGATCTCATGCACGTATTTTTCAGCTCAGTAAGTGCACTGCCTGCACGTCAGCTCTGGATTTACCTGCTGTTCACTTCCTGTGTATGCATTCCTTCCATCAGCGCTGCTTGGGCGACAATGAAAAGGAGTGTCCTGTGTGCGCCCCTGCCAACCGCCACGTCGTGGATGTGAAGCGATCCCTGGAGGCCAATGTGAATGACCACGACACTTTCTTTCAGTTGCTACGGAATTCGGATGATGGATTCTCTGTAATTGCTGAGTATTTTGGAAGGGGCATTCTCAACAAGGCTCCCCAACCGAGAGGTAATGGTAGTTCGCTCGCTAGGGCGGGTAGCGTGAGAAGCTGACTTCTTGTACTTGTACTCACAACCCTATCGAATGACATTGTGTGATTGCATATATTCTGTACGCCCTGAGAGTTTGTCAAGTTTGTACCCTCTCTAATGACACGGATTGTACATTCTCTACACTAAATAGTGAAATTAGGTTGCCCCTCACTAATTTTTTGACATTCCACACTAAATAAATATATATTGTTATTGGACAAGAATGCACTATTTTTGAGTTAGTTAGTAGTGTAGTTGGAATTCATGAACCTCCATGAGTACAAGTGGAAGTATTTGTAGAAATATTTGTTGAATTTGATGGCTTGTAGAGTAACTTTCTTGAGGTAAGGCAACCTAATTGTAAAGGCAACCTAATTTCACTATTTACTGTAAGGAGACACTGTGATTGCAGTCTCTGTATATCCTCAAAATCTATCTGCATATCTACCTTGTTAGGAAACCATGTGAGTAGCAATTTGCTCAGTTATTTGACCTGTTTCTAAATACACGTACAAATTCTTGCCTAAAATGTTCAACGTGTGTTTCTAAACCAACCCGAACAAAACCCATCCGCACAGATGCTTGCCTAAAATGTTCAACTTCTATTCATGAGAGGTTTGATTTGGGTACACCTATTTGAGTAGATTCTTGCCTAAAATGTTTAGCATCTGTTTCCAAACCAACCCAAACAAAACCCACCCGTACACATGCTTGCCTAAAATGTTCAACCTCTATTCATAAGAGGTTTGATTTGGGTACACCTATTTTAAGCACTTCAAAAATTCATAGTTTCTGCATTTGTTTATTAGCCCCTAAAGGACCACATTTAGTTTACCACATTTAGTTTACCACATTTAGTGGACCACATTTAGTTGCACTTTTGTCCTACACAGGATGATGCTGTCTCATTCATCGACCAAAAAATGGCCTTGGTGTTGTTTTTGGGTCAAGGGATTAAAAGCATGAATAACAACAGCCATGCTAATTATAACTATACTTTCTATATAAGGTAAACTTGCCTATGATAGACAAACCACCCATGACGAGCACCTAGGGAATGATCCTTCAATCTATAATAGACTTTTTCTAATAAATGAGACTAGAACCACACTTGGTTGATTAGTGGCCAAAATCAATGCCTTGGATGATGGTGATGGAGTTATTAGTGACTTCATTAAAAACTTGTACCTTTTCAATACCTTTTCATCACAAGTGTTTTTTTTATTCCTTCATGTCATGGCCATGTTAGGAAATGATGTAACCATGCTAGGAAATATTGTAACTACCATGCTAGGAAATATTGTAACTACCTTAGGTGGTAGGATGAGCATTATGGATACACTTTTTGCTGGTTTTAGAGTTGGTGTAAAGACTATTATAGGCCAATTGGGCAGTACACTTCAAAAATTCATAACAAATTCATAATTTGTCAAAAAAAATAAAATTGTAATTGCTCTATTCATTTCAGATTTGCCTTTGTATGGAAAAAAATCTGAAATTTTGTACTAATTGCAACAAGGAAGACCACTCATTCTGCCTGTCGTAGGCAGGTTTCCTCAGAAAGAAGCACAATTGCAAAAAAATTGAACCAAAGCAATACAGAATGCAAAAAAATGTCACTTCAATTGAATATTAACCATTGATATAGGGAACATAAGTCACACTCCACATAATAAGCATTTGAAA
>VACF01001485.1:0-10650 GCA_006891605.1 Pleurozium schreberi | reverse complement strand
CCATCAAATCGTTGTGGAAACTGGACATAGCAAACTCTCTTGCCCACAGTTGGATCCATCAAGAAGCACATAGCTTCTCGGAGAGCCTTGCTGTTGTTGATGTAATGATCGCAGTCCAAATTGAGGAAAAAGGGAGCATTCGTAAGAACAGCAGAAACTCGAACCAAAGCGTTCATGGCACCGGCTTTCTTGTGGTGATTGAACCCTGGGCGTTTCTCTCTTGATACATAAACCAGGCGAGGCAACTCATTCCCATCTGTGTCGAGTCCACCGCTGTGCCCCAAGAATACCTGATGAAAGCCAAGACGCACAACACCTATTAAGTATATTGCAGTGTGCATCTGAAAAAATATAATTAGCATGAAGAGGGAGTCCAAAACCTTGCAAAAACGACGGGTAATAGCTCCAGATTAAAGTGGACAAACAACGTAGCTACTTCACCACAACCTATCAACTCACCTGGATCATTCCAGGATGATCCCTCGTATTATTTCCAGGCCAAGGTGTTCCATCTTGCATCGTCCAGCCTTCCTCAGGCACTTTCTGGGCTTTCGCTACCAATGCATTCACACGCACTTTGAACTCTTCGTACTCTCTCTGCAAAGTCGAACCACTTCAATATCAAGGGGAGGGCTATAATCGAGCAAACTTCTAGCTAGTTAAAGAGCTCGCACAATAAAGGCAAGTATGAGCACAAGGGATGTCATGCTTAGAAACCAACCTTCATAGCCCTACGCTCTTTGACAAATGTTGGTTGCACTTTATCCTTCAGGTAATCAATCTTCAGAGCGAAGTAAACTTCAGGGGCCCGAGGTTCAATGCTGAACTTCTTRCAGAAAGGAACCCACTTTCGAGCAAATTCAGATGTTTCGGAGATAACTTCGAAAGTCAGCATAGCTGCGCCRTCGTCAGACACGTAGCAAGAAACTTTGTCCACTGGATAGTCGACGGCAAGGATAGACAATACAGTGTTGGCTGTAACCAGTGGTGGTTCCTTCGTAGGATCCACAGTACTCACGAATATATCAACATGAGACAGCTGAGATGGTTCGCCTTCTTTTTCGTACCTGTGCAATAGTTAAGACCTGGTTTTAAGTCGCAAGAGGTTTCCTAGTAACTATCATTAAGAACATGCACACCTTAACGAATCATCACAACACGAACAAGAGCAAAAGAAACACTGAATGCTTACTATGTCAGTATGACTTAGACATTGCTACGACTAAAGCGTACTTTTCGGCTAGGCTTCTTCGCGTCATATCATACTTAGGGGACAAATAGACACACCTGAGTGAAAGTCGATCCAAGTAAGTTTCACGGTTGATAGGCAACCACTTTGGAAACTGATCAAGAATCCAAGAAACAGCAAACCAGATTTCGCAGATTACAGAAGTAAGCCACAGGCCATACGCATCACGAACAGGATTCAATATGCGATAGCGAAAGAAGAAGCCGATGACAATTAGACGGACCACAATTATCATTCTGTAGGGATTGATCCTGCTTGACGGAAAGGGAACTTTTCTTGACAACGGCTGTCTTGACTCGTCCATTCTGTTGAACAAAACCACATGCTCACATTAAGTCAGTTCCTGTTCTTGTTGATCAGTACATACTGCGCCTCGGTAAGAGCAAAAAAACAGGACCTCCTGCCATTTGTAGATTGACTATTCGATCTCAAGTCTCAAACGCTGTCTGGCCCTACACAGTATGGGTGACAGTAGACTGCAAGGAGGAACATATCCTACTTCAGTAGTTATTAAGTTGACTCCAGAAACCCCTTCCACCGGTTAATACTACGCACACCTTTACCATTTATTCAGAACCCAGAGACGCTGATAGAATCGAGATTCTCTGCTGGAGATTTTTTATTGGAGTCTTACATAGGCAAGTCGGGGCCATTGAGGTCGCCTTCATCCTGATCACCTTTACCACTGGTTTGCAGTTGACTTCCCTCCGTCATCATCATTTGCAACTTTCCCTGCCTCAACTTCCAGCTCTCTACCCGTTCCTTCCACGCAATACTGCCGTAACCATATTGAGCAAGATCCTTAGTTGGATCCATTGGACGCGCTTCCACTGCAACACGATAATCGAGGAGGTTGAGGAGATACAATCGTGCACACATTGGTAAGGGGATTGAGCTTGCATATACCTCAGGATCTTACTTAAACAAAAGATTCTGCAAGTCAAGTCCACAAAAAGCACAGACTAGCAATGAAACATCCACCTCTAGAGGTTCAAGGATTCATAGTTATATTAAATCTATTACACTGTGAAAAATACGGTTCAGATGAGGACAAAAACTAGAACACCAGAATCAAAGAAGAACATTGCATGGTTTGATGTTGAAATTTAGGTGCCAACAAATTTAGTACACACCAATAGTGCATAAACTAATGCATAGGAAATGTGGAGATCATTTAAGAGGATGGGCTCCAACAAATAGTCCAACTGATGCCAATGGATAGTCCATTTACATGGAATTGGGAGGCACAAACAAGTGCAAAGTATAAGCCTTGTAAACATGAAAATTTTGTGAATAAACTCATTTTCCTTTTTTTTGTGTGAATCAAGTCCGAATAAGACTTGGTTTTAGAATTAATTGGTAATAGGAGTTTATATACATTAGATATGAGAAATTACCATGGACGCTTATAGCGAAGAGATGTATGTCAGTATGTCTAAGCGGTTGGACCGGTGTGGGCTAGTTGTTGTGTATATACTTGATGAACAGAAGTTTCCCAGTTGTATTGTTCTTCATATGATTTCATCTTTGCAATAAAAGCTTTAAGCATAATTTGAAGTGTGTGTAAGTCCCAGTGATTGGGCAGTTATCGAGTGCAATTTCAGTTGGTAATTCTAAGTCCCAATGATTGGGCAATTGTTTGCTTTTGATTAAATTCAAGTCCTACTGATTAGGCATTCGTTTGTGTGTGAGTTATTTCTTGTGAGAGGAATTCATAGTTTTGTACACTTAAAGCTGTTGTTGTTAATATTATTGTAATTGTGGAATTGGCTTAAGCAATTGGTGATCTCAATGAGGCTTGAAGCAATTGATTGAGTGGAAGTTGTTGTGTTTGTCATAATTGTTATCTGAATGGTCAGACCAATTGGAGTGCGCTTAAGCGTATGTTGTTTGTACATCTGCTGTAAGCAAACTGGTGTGTGTGTGTGTGTGTGTGTGTGTGTTGATGTATGCTTAAAGAAATTTATCTTGAATGTTATGTAAGAGATGCTGGTTGTGTAAATGATGAACGTTCCAAGCGAATTGTGTTAAAGTTCATTGATTGAGAGTCCATTTTAAATGTATGACTGAAGTAGTCATGTGGTTTGAAGCGGAATGTCAGATGAGTGTATCTGAAGTTAATTAGATTATAAATCTATTGTATAGAAATCCCAGTGATTGGGTGTTGTATGACTTTGTGTAGATCTAGTGATTGGATAGTGGAGATTGGAACTAGAATTGGAAGCTGAGTTAGAATTTGTAGGTCTACAATTGAATTGATAGAGGACTATGTGAGTGAAAATTGATAAAGAACATAGCCTTGTGTTGTGAATGCTCAAAGCAATTGGATAGTATTAGTGTATTACAGACCAAATCTAAGTCCGTATCAAACTTTCATACCCTTACCAATAGAATCAGATAGTTCAAATTTGGAAATTGAAATACCAGTATTTGAAGAAGATACTTGGTTAGAAGATTACACTATGGCACAACCACGCCCTTTAAATTTAGTTCATTTACCACAAATAATGGTCAAGCAAGTTCGGACCCTGATTACCATTTGAATCGTTTTAGTATTGTTTGTGTAGCTAATATGATACCTCAAGCTAGTTTTTTTAACACTTTCCCTGCCATTCTAATAGGTACCGCACAAGAATGGTATCAAACTAATGGTCCATTCCTAAATTGGAATGCATTGAGAGATGCTTTTCAAGCAAGGTTTAGACCATTAGCCTTTAGAGAAAGCTTACAAGAGAGACTAAGAACTATAAGAATGGCAGTAGGTGAAAGTGTAAATAATTATTATGGTAGAATGGAGTATATTTTGCAACGCTGGACAGGTCATGGGATTCTAAACGCCTATTTAATTGGAATTTTTGTGGTAGCAAAGGTACCTGAAAGTAAAGATACAAAAATTGATCTAATGAATAAGTTAGTAGAAGAGATGGCCAATTTGAGAGTACAAATTACTAATGCACCCATAATAAGGGGTAAGTCAACCAATACCTGAACTAATGTTTGGTGTACAAATTGCCAAGGACATGGCCATTTATCCTCAGAATGCCCATCGCCATACAAAAATCAACGTCCACATTCTAATTTTTGTGGTGGAAATCATCCTACGGATAAATGTTGGAATTTAGCATCAGTTAAGCAAGACTTACAAGATATGAAGCAAGTCTTGCAAATTGATGATAATAAACCATGGGTGAATAAAACAAATATTAGTAAAAGACCATTTCAGAGATCTAATAACAATCCACCTCCTAGATTCAATGGCAATCGCTCAYGTTGGAACAATAATAATTACAATGAATCCCCTTCCAATTCACRAAACTATGAATCAATGGAGGCGAGGAAGGATWTGAGATGTTATARATGTGGTRAATTAGGCCACTACGCCAATGACTGTCCTAACCCAAGAAAACAAGTAGGATATACACCTTGGTGTGGCAGATGTAGGCAAAAAAGACATTTACCAGAGGATTGCACTGCCCCACCTAGGAAATTTCCACCATCGGATAGAGACTACCCTAAAAATAAACAAGTTCAATTCCAGGATCAAGATGATTCTAGACCCTCTAATCATGTCTCCCATATTTTAAATCGTAAGTGTCTAGAAGATGTTTTTGTTGCAACTAGAGCAACCAAAGCCAAACAAATTCCATTAGAAATACAAACCACAAGTGGTAGTGAGGAAACCATAAAGGAAACCCCAATATCTTTAACAATAGCCCCAATTATTGAAACGGATAAAATACCATCAGAAACACCCAACCCAGAGTTGGTTCATCCTAATAAGAAGATGACATGGAAAGAAAGGCAGGAAAAATTACATAAAAATTTACCTAAACCCACACCTGTCGCTTTACCAAATTTTTATCAAATTCCTGCAAAGATAATAAATTTAAGACCTAATAATCAAAGTTCACCAAAACAAAGAGCTCCACGTACAATGAAATTAACAGAGGAAATGGAGCCCTATAATGTTTTGGCCAACCTTGATAGGATACAACCTTTAATTAGYATGAAACAATTATTGGCAATATCTCCTAAATGTAGGAGTGATTTAAGTGCATCTCTGGTGARGAAGAGGCCCAAGGCTTTGGAAATTCATGAAATTTCTAAAGATCCTGGAGCTCCCAGTGTAGATGTAATGATAAATGGAACATTAATAGAAAATGTCCAAGTGGATAGTAGGTCAAGTGTTAATCTCATGACTATTGAAACCAGGGAAGAATTAGGATTAACTACTATGGTTCCCACCCCAATTATTCTTAGAATGGCTGACCAAAGCAGGGTTAAACCTCTAAGAATATTAACTCAAATTGAAACCACCATTGGTGGAATAAATTATAAAATTGATTATATAGTCTTTAAATTAATAGAATCAATGTCATCTTATCCTATTTTGTTGGGAAGACCATGGTTGTTTTTAGCAAAAGCACAAGATGATTGGGGTAAAGGAACGCTTACAATCGGAAAATGACAAGATAAAATAGTTCTACCCTTTTTTCCTACATCTTACCATGGTGAAACCCAATAAGCAAACAGTGATATTACTTCCGAAAATCAAACAAAAAGCGAAAGTGAAATAGAGCAAACCCAGAAGGTAAATAAAAAAATGCCATACCAGAGCTTAGGTTTCGGTGAATATTTCACCCCATTAGCACAAATTGATGATTCAGATGATGCCATTTTGTCTTGGTAAAATTCCAAAGTTTTAAATGTAAGTGTAGAAGAGACTTCTGAACTTGAACCTACATTTGAGTCAGATTCAAAAGAACTAGAAGATATGTTTGATTACCAGGATACTACATCTTTACAAAAAGAGGTGTTTAAAGAATCTTTGAATACACCTTTACAAGATATGAATTTAGGAACAAAGGAAGAACCCATACTTATTAAAGTTCATTCCAAAATGGCTAAAGTTGAATTTAAATATTGGCATAATTTCTTCAAAAGACATAAAAGCTCTTTTGCATGGAATTATACTGATTTAAAAGGTGTCCCACCTGAAATTTGTGAACACAAAATAGTATTAGAACTTGATGCAAAACTTGTTAGACAAAGACAATATAGAATGAATCCTAAATATTCTCTAATGGTCAAGGAAGAAATTGACAAGCTTTTAGCTTGTGGATTTATCTTTGAAGTACCATATTTCTCCAATTGTCGTAGTTCCTAAAAAGAACGGGAAATTGCGAATTTGCCAAGATTACAAAAAATTAAATAGTGTAACTAAAAAAGACCATTTTCTTTTACCTTTCATAAACACACTATTAAACGGAGTGGCCGGACATGAATGTTATTCTTTCATGGACGGATTCTTTGGATACAATTAAATCCAAATTGCCCAAATCTATAGATTACTAACGGCATTTACAACTGATTGGGGTATTTTTGCCCACACTAAAATGCCTTTTGGGTTATGTAATGCCCGTGCAACATTTCAAAGGTTGATGACTATAGCCTTTCAAATGTATTTAAGAAAGTTTATAGAAATCTTTTTAGACAATTTTTGTGTTTATAGTACTAAAGCAAAACATGCATAATGTCTAGAGAAATGTTTTGTCCATTATGAAAAATTTGGCATTTCTATAAACGCTGCTAAATCCCAATTTGCTGTTCCTTTTGGCAAATTGGTTGGGCATATTGTGTCTAGCCAAGGCATAGCCACTGACCCAGATAAAGTTGCAATAATAGTGCAATTACCCCAACCCAATTGTATTACAGATGTTAGAGCCTTTTTAGGACATGTTGGATATTATAGGAGATATATTTATAAGTATGCCAATATCGCAATGCCATTAACTGCATTAACTAAAAAATCTGACACTTTCCCTATTTGGACAGAAGCATGTACCAAAGCTTTTGAAACATTAAAACAAAAATTAACTACTGCCCCTGTCCTAATTCCACCAGACTAAGAGTTAGGAGCTTGAAGCGGAGCAAGCAGCACAAGAAGGACGGCTTAACCAATATGGAGCCAAGGAAGCAGAGCATGCTCAACGGCTGTACCAAAACGCTTTAAGCGCATTGCAAACCCAGTTGACAGCCGCTCAAGCACGAGCTGACAAGGCCAATTCGTCGGGTGTCTCAGATTCCCAACAGGTCAAACTAGTACTAGTGGAGACACGACGTTTTGATCGGATGAAGGCACAGATTTGGGAAAGAGAACGATATTTACCAGCGTTTCCATCTGTGTTCCATGCTTATGAAAGCCGGCAGGATTTTTTTTTATTTTAGAAGAGTTGGACATTAAACAACTGATCACTGTGAATACGTTTCAACGACATGGGGCTGAAGCGGAATTTGCAACAAATTGGACGTTGATGGCTGAGATGCTGGTGCGAGGAGACTTGGAGATGGCCGATTTAGTGCCGGTTTTAACCATATTAGGAGATATTGAGGCCCAATCCATTCAGTATTACTCAACGCTTGAAGCGGAATTGCAGTGCCGAAGATCCGTAAAACCTCTTTCAGAAGAGAGAGTTCATGTTTTAGAGCGGTATATACACGGAGTACAAAACGCTTTAAGCGGGATGTATTGGATGCAGCTGAAACAGTGGAGAGCAGTGTTGGATTTACAGGCAGATTTTCTGAGTGATTAGCGGGTCCATTAGTCATTATTCATTAACTCTACTGATCGCCAACGCTTAAGCAAAATGACGGAAATTAGTGCTATAGATTATGAGTTCAGTTTTGCAACCTCTTTGAGTCGGATATATCAGGTTACTGGACCGCTTAAAGCAAATAGGAAACCGCTAATTTATGAGATTTAGTCAACGCTTAGAGCAAGTACGGAGGAATCAATTGTGCCAAAGGAGGAAGAGGTACAGCCAGTTAGTATAGAGCAGTAAGCAGTTGGGTGATCAACCATATTTGGGGAATTATGATGCGTTGTTTGATCGCTTAAGCGAACCTCCTTTTATTAGTTGGAAGGCCATTGAATGGATGTTGAAGGGTGTGGGGATGGTGTGGAAGTTGGATTCACCTCCTGACAAGGTGTTGCGTGCCAAAAGCGATGAGGGAAATACGAAGTGGACGGTACAACCGCCTGCTGCAGTAGCAAGTGATCCGAGATTTTGCCCATGTGAGAGGAGGTATTGTTGGGATCCTACGGCCACAATTGATAGTCTAGAGTATAATTGGCCACAAATTCCAGGACCCTTCTATACTGCAGAGGAGTGTGCAATAGCTTACAGCAGATTTTTTTAGCAACACTGATATCACCATGATCCGGTATGCTTTAGAGCAGCAGTTTATTCGGCCATTTTGGCGCATTGGTGTCGCTCTATGCGGGTGATTATTGACATCAACTACTATGAGGCGGGTAAAAGTGAATTTTGGTTATTTCTTAGGCTACAATATTCCAGTTCAAAGTTTACTTGTTTGCTTGAAGCGATGGCTCTTTCCAATTTCATTGCGGGTGTTCATCATTCCTTGATGGATGAGCAATCTAACCTTTATCAACCGTGTCAACGATTCTTGACTCATCAAACACGATACAATTATAGAGTGTTTAAAGCGGATGATTATTTGTTTCAATGCTTACAGCAAGCACAGGATTGGGAGCGGAAGCGCAATGCTAATCAAGCAAAGCAAAGGCGGTAGTTTTGACGAGGGCGTCAAAAAGTTAAGTAGGGGGCTATGTAAACGTGAAAATTTTGTGAATAAACTCATTTTCCTTTTTTTTGTGTGAATCGAGTCCGAATAAGACTTGGTTTTAGAATTAATTGGTAATAGGAGTTTATATGCATTAGATATGAGGAATTATCGTGGACGCTTATAGCGAAGAGATGTATGTCAGTATGTCTAAGCGGTTGGACCGGTGAAGATTTAGGCAGGCGCTTCAGCGAGTTGATAAGGAAACATTGGAGTTCATTTTCTCTCTCTCAGTGGGCTAGTTGTTGTGTATATACTTGATGAACAGAAGTTTCCCAGTTGTATTGTTCTTGATATGATTTCATCTTTGCAATAAAAGCTTTAAGCATAATTTGAAGTGTGTGTAAGTCCCAGTGATTGGGCAGTTGTCGAGTGCAATTTCAATTGGTAATTCTAAGTCCCAATGTGTCAGGACCCTTGACACAATCTTGGATGGATGAATGCATTGGCAGATGAAAAAGATGATGATTGGGTCATGACTTTTGGTCATGACCTTTGATGGATAAATGCATTGCCATCAAATGCAATTTGGTGAGCTCAAATTGAACCTGTGAACTTTGATTGGTTCCCAAAACTATTATACATCTTGGATTGATCTGAAAATTTTATCATACAAAGGAAACTAGAATGTGCAACTTCTCCAACAAGTTTTTATTGAATTTGGACATTGGATGCAAAAGTTACAACCCTTTGAGTTTGACTTTTAGGTTGCGAGGACGTTTTTCGTCCTGTGTGACATTCATGGGTTAAAGTAGGAGGTCCATAAATGGCCCATCTAAGGGCTGAAGTTGATTTTTGGCAAGGTATTATTTCTTGAAATAATTTTTAGTAAATTTTCCTTGAAAGACAAGTGGAATTAGCATCTAACCCAAGTCGTTTCATATTTTATGGAGCTTTGTGGAATTAGTTATGAATTTTTGAAGTTGCAAAAAAGTGCATTTCAATGGGCTCTAAAACGGACCACCTCCTCAAATGTAGACTGCATGTACATTGGAGAGTGCAAAATGTACCTTCAGCACATGTTCCATTTTAGAACCCGCTCCATTTCAAGACCTCGTACCTAAGTGCATATATCTTGGTCAATGAAAGTGGTATAATTTGGTTGCCTTCAAGTTGAGATTGAAACTTTGGTTTGGGTTTTGGAAGCAATGGAATTCATTGGGACAACCCATAATGATGGCAGAGCTAGCTGCTTTTTGACTTGAATTAGGGCATGGCCTGGAGTGTTCATTGGACTTTGCAAAGCACAATGTGACTGACTATTTTGCCCAGGTACTTTGAATTATAAAAACTAGACCCTTTTTTTTCCAACCATTGTGCTAGATTGCACCACTTCAAAATAAATGCCTACTTTTTGCCAAACAAAAGTAATATTTTTTAATTAGATACTTTTCATTCCTATTACAATTATGGATGAAATTGACAAATGTGGATGAAAAAGCGTAAGAATTTGATTGAAAAGTGTTTTTGAGTCCAAAAGATGGATGTATGAAGAAATAAAATGCTTCACCACATTTTAAGTCTATTAATAATGTAGTGGAGGTGGAAACTTTACAAGTGGTCAATTTTGGGTATACTTTTTGTTGTTTTAACTTCTTCCCTATGACATGTTTCAATACCATGATTGCCATCCTGGCACTTATTCAAAGATTAAAAAAAAAAGAGTGCGTCAACCTTTAAAGTCCCATTGTCCCCTCGGAGGACAAATTGGATTTCGGGCAGGTTCCTGTGACTTTGATATTTATGAAACTTTT
>VACF01001484.1:0-206159 GCA_006891605.1 Pleurozium schreberi | reverse complement strand
CTGATAGGCATGTACATGAGTTCTTGACTGTATGCAATGCTAATAACGCTAGAACAGATGCCCATTGGCTTAGTATATTTCCAGTTACCTTACAGAAACACRCTAAACAATGGTTTCAACGGCAAGCCCTTGGTCATTTTGCCSATTGGAATGCTTTAAAAACTCAATTTTTAGCACAATTTCGACCAATAGCTTATGAAGAGAGATTAARTGAGCAATTACAAGATATTACAATGACCATGGGAGAATCTATTGATTCTTACTATGGATGATTAGAAGATTTAGTTTTAAGGCTTCTCGCYAGTCATGGATATAATGATCAAATGCAAATGAGATTTTTTATTAGAGGCTTAATACCACATAGATTAAAAATATACGTGARAGAAATTGTTCCAAATACGTTACATGATGCTTGTAGAAGGGCTAAATTATGGGAGGAAGTTAATAGTGAAGATAATTATGGGATTGCTGTACAATCCCAACCACAATTAAGATCCAATAGGAATGAGAGGTTAGCCCCCGTAATTCCCCATCAAACACCATATCCTCCTAATGTATATGTTCCTCCTAACTTGGTACAAGTGTCTATTCCGTCAACTTTACCTATAAATGTGGGGCYGGTACAAAGTGTACCGGTTGGTCAAACATATAGGGCTAACATTTGGTGCACCAATTGTAAAGGTCAAGGCCATATGTTACACAATTGTCTATCACCACCAACTCTACCTTCCAAATGTAGATTTTGTGGTGGAAAGCATGAGATTGAGTCATGTCGAAATTTGCAAAAAAGTTTGATTGTAGATGCAAATCAACAAAATCAATTTGGTCAAGTTTATTTACTTGATAGTAATAACAATAATAATAAYACCAATTTAACCCCAATCGTCTAGGATGTAGATTTAGATGACATATGACCAATTTTTGTTCAATTATCAATCCTCCTTATTTATTCAAAATCATTGGCCTTGTTATTTGATTGAATATGGTTTTTTTTTAGGTTGAAGGTGAGGTATGATCCCAAATATGCAACTCCCATATTATATGGCCTTGATTATAATCACTAACAATGCATTTAAGTCCAATCTCAAGGGATATACATTGTTTTAACTTAGAAAATACTTGTAGCCTTTTTGACAAGGAATCCAAAAATGCAAATCTATGTATGAAATGTATATTCTTTGAGGATATGAATAGCATTAAAAACCTAATTAAAATGCCTGATTACGCGGAAAAAATTGCATAATCAAACATTACAAGTATCGAAACCCTAATTGCGGCGCAAAAATCCACTTGCACAATGAAGAAGACAAATCTCGGTAGTGGTTTATGAGGCATTAACCTCCAAATGTTCATCCCTTCATTGGGTGGAAGATGAATGATTTGAAAAGTACACACCCTCCAATTAATATTCACTTAATATTTTATCAATATTCATTGAGGAAGCCTCATGAAAATCCATTAATATTAATACTTTAATAGCAATGGAAAGAAGAAAGGCCACGGTAGTATGCTCTTAAAGCGACCATTTAAGCCTACCTAAATCATCACTGACAGTAATAGATATTTCAAAGAATATGTCACCCATTCTTAGATAGAGGTCGCATTTAGAACATTATTGCTTTTAGAGCATCCTACCTTACTCTACAAGAATCAATGATACACACATTTTGGAGGAGTCAATCATAGCATTTCTWTTCCAAGCACGAAGAGATGAATTCCTTTGATTSTCTATCTCTATCTGTACAGTTATGGATCTTAGGTGACGATTGCTCCGCAACAAGYTAGTGACCAGTTTGTAGGACACAAGTGCGGCATCATACAACACACGTGTAAGCTTAACCGAAACTCCGGCAACACTAGAATCGTAAATCATTAAGAAATAGATCTAGCTCCCATGCTCTTTACCAGGATTCAATTTTGAAGCCTTTGTAGTGCACCATGGCCAGCCTGCAACCCTTCCCCCGCCAACTCATGCAAGCCAAATCGGAGAAGTGGTGGGACACATACAATTTTGGAGCTTGAATATCAGGCAACTTACCCTGATTTCAACGCATTCCCAAGACTACGGTAACTTATTGAATTGAAATTGGATTAAATGGTATTTAAAAGTGGGGGTGTTTTGAAGTGAGCCTCTTTTTTTCTTTTTTTCTTTTTTTCTTTTTTCTAGCTTTCTCTCGAAGTATAAGTCACCTGACATGTACATAGATGGGAATTTCTAGAATTGATCCTATACAAAAAACAAATTTTTGTATTGTAATCAAACTATCTAGAATTGATCCTATACAAAAAATGATTACAATACAAGGAGTTGGAAAAACAAAAGATTCTGTTACTTGACTAGCCATGGGAAAAGTATGCAATAGCTTATACCATGAAATCTTGTATAAGATATGTTCCCACCCACCCTCCCTATTACTAGCTGAAAGTTTGATCATGGGGGGTTAAATTTTTCTGATGTTAATGACATGTAAAAATACATATTGATACATAGCCRTTTGAAAATTTAACAGCCTGGTTAGAAAAATCAGCAATAATCGGTCCTTGAAGTTGATGGATATGACTCAAGATCAGAGAGAATCTCATTGCCAGTTGCTTGAACGGCACTGATGGGATTTTGGTGGTTAAAGTTAGGTCTCTCTATTATAAGCCTAATATCTTATAATTATTGCTCTGTTGGTATTAYTGATCAGTAAGCTAAATATGACAATCCAGCCCTCGCGAACGCAGACACCTCGTCGTCCACCACCGCCTCATGCAAGTGCTGCCAAGTGTTGCCGAAGTAGGCTGGCTGGTTCAATAACAAGTGGTGCACGAAGGAGCCATGCTCSGGGTCGTCGACGAAGAAGCGAGCGATGGGTTCCAAGGCGTAGCGACGCTCSGGGACGACGMGKGGGGACGCGGAGGGACGCTGGCCGCCATCTGAGGAGTTCGTGGTGGTGACTGTTTCGCGAAGGATGCGCTTGCCGCTCACAAAGCGGAGGAGACGGGAGAGGTAGGAGATTTTGATGGGTTTTCCTGGGAGTGCGAGAGCCGCGATCTCGTCGGCCGTGAGCGAAGCGTTCGGGCCTGCGCGTGAGAGGGCTTCGAAGACTTGGAGGCGGGCCAGGGCGGCGACGACGCCTGGGACGCAGGCGCTGGTGACGAGCTGGTATGCTGCGAGGCGGACACTGTCGTCGAGGCTGGTGGGAGGGGGTGAAGGCGCGACGTCCGTACTACTGGCCTCAGTGTCCATGGGGTTGAAGCTCCAAAATTTCGGCAAGCAAAGCCGCTGCAAGAGAGTCACGGCACGGCTCACAGCACGATGAATTCACAGCCCCACTCACAGATCGATTCACAGCCGAATATTCGCAGGGATCAAGTGCAACAGAATCGTATGAAGCAGCTACCACGTACTTAATTACCAGTTCAATGGAGGTACACGTGATCCTCGCTTTGAACAGGATTTCACTCTCACTTGCGACAAGCTCAGAAAAAGGGGCTAATAAGTCTGAGTTCGCTGTGAGACTCACACGAAAAGTGTGCAAGCTTACATGTGACGTCCTTCAGCTCTCCTGAGCTGCAGGCCCCCGATGCACTTCTTGGACAGACTCGGAARCAGGCTCGAGATGAGGTCGGGGGAAAAGAGTCTCTGCCACCAGCGGACACCCAGGTCGGAGTGATTTAGATGGAGGCACGTGAACTGTACAGTACAGGGTCCACCAGGTGCGTTTGCGTGGAAGTTGGAAGGTTTACTTCATTTATTGGCTTTGTCCAAAGGACAAGTCGAGTCTATCGGTATGCAGTGATCGAGTGGTCTCCACACATGTTTCTCAAGGGAATGCTGGTTGCAAGATTAAACAATGTAAGCAGTCTTCAGTTTTTCTAAACCCAAGCCGGGTGTAGGTATAAAAATAGTTAGCTACGGTGAAGGGATACTCCACTCTGTACATATCTTGTCGATCACTGTAATTCACATAGCTGATCGTTCTCTTTGTTCAAACATCATAAGGTAGGAGGTCCATAAAGCGTCCATAAAGCGTCCATCTAAGGTCTGAAGCTGAATTTTGGCAAGGTGAAACTACTTGAAATAATTTTCAGTACATTTTCCTTGAAAGACAAGTGGAATTGGCATCTAACCCAAACCGTTTTATATTTTTTGGAGCTTTGTGGAATTAGTTATCAATTTTTGAAGTGGCAAAAAGTGCATTTCAATGGGCTCTAAAACCGACCACCTCCTCAAATGTAGTCTTCTTGTACATTGGAGAGTGCCATATGTACCTCCAAAGCCTGATTGTTTTTAGAACCTGCTCCATTGTAGGACCTATCTTAGATACTGTATCACCATTCCCATTCGATTCTTAGTGTCTGTGGCCAGCTAGTTGAATCAAATGGGATCCAATTCTGCTACCAAGTTGAGGTTTTTGGTTCGATCCCTCCATGACTACAACACTGTGAAACACTCGATTAAAATTCACCCAGAGTCTGGAACACTCGATTAAAATGGATAAAAACTGTCGTCTTTATATATCTAGATGCCCCGACTTTTCTGCACGATGTCATTGTTTTTCTGAAAGTGATACAAATGAACCTATACACAAGAATTAAAATGCAGGCAGGTACTGTAATTRAAAGAAGATTTCTTACACTCTGTATCCTCGCTGATTGCAGAGTAGATAGCATCCCAGGTGTCTGACGTGCGAGCAGTGTCTGTCATTGAAAAATGTGCTGTGATCGACTGCAAGGGAAATTCCTGCAAGGCTCCAATCTTACATTGCAGACATTATTTTATGCAGATGGTGTCAACTTCGAGGGTATGTGGACGTCCTCTGACGACCTGGACCTGCTTCAGAATAATGTGGCATCCACATCATGTGCTTAGGGTGGTGTCCCCTTCGAATTCACGACTTGTCTATTTATTATTGCACATGATTCTCTTGCTGATGGGGGATCCTTAAATATGAAAGTATTGTTGACAGTATTTTCTTCTCCTGGAGTCTCTGGCTATTGCTGTTTGGCGACCTCTTTGTTTGAACATTACTAAAATGTCGTACGTGTCTGCATTCAACTACGGTTAAATTACGGAGTAGAGGCATGCCGGGTCACAATACTTGAAATTCCGGAAGTGCTGGCTGTATTTAATTGGATCACATGGTATATAGCTAGACTCAGTGAACCCACGGCATTTGACCTTGATAGCTGACTTCTGTTTAATCTTTCAAGGCGGTTACGTACTGGGCATTTGACAAGTTGGGTATCAATTCAAGCCCATCGCCGTTTCTGAAAATGAGCTTTGCATTGAATTAACCGCCACCATGTTCCTTACGGAAGCATTTGAAGTTTTGCCCTTAACTGGAGTCGCCTTCCGCTACATTGAGATGGGAACCGGTTCATTTGAATGACCTTCTACCGAACACTGATTCACTGATAGCAGCTCAAGGGTAATGAATAATGCAGTGACTCTATCTCCGGACTCATCAAACCCGCTTGCATTCATTGCAATGCAGGCGCTTAATTGCCGTAGATAAGGCAGGGGCATTATTGTTCTTGCCTGCCAAAGATGGAGATCGGTTACCAAATCACATGTCCTTTGGCGTGTAGTTGCCTTTGCAATGAAATTCCGTTTCATTCGTGTCAAAAAAGAAAAAAAAAATTACTTATCCTTGATTCTAAGCGAAAGGGACTATTGCATTATTTGTGCAACACGAATAGTGCAATACAAGCGAGATTCTTACATGAGGAGCATAAAGGGAAAAATTTTGACAATTAATCTAGCTTCAACCTCTCTTTGACCCGACTGATCGACCTAGAACGGGCACTGACAACAGAGTGAAGAAAAACCATGTGTTTGAAGAGTAAGTTTTATGACGAGCGGCTTGCCAATGCAATAATGTAGACTGACTGCAGAGCTAGTGTGCACCGTCGGTGACACAGATTAAAGTAGTAGAGTAGGTGCAAAACAATCGAACGCTCGGGTATTGAACTGTCCAGCTAGTTTGCGCTTGTGAAACTCTAACTTCTGAACCTGACCTCAAATGCTAAGTATATATATCTGGCAGAATTAGGGTTCTAACCCCAGTGTGAATCGGAGTCCGCATTCTGGGCAAAGCAAACTTAGGTGCGGAATGAACTCCATATTGGCTACAGACACACTCATTCATTATTAGAAGAAACATTCTCGCCCGCTTGGTGAAATAATTTAGTGTACGAGTTGAATTTCTTGCAGGGCAGTCGATCATATATAAAGTACAGTACATACATTACAGTCCAGTCTGAGCCCTCCCCAACTGCAAAAGACGGTGGCCGCCCCACACCGCTTACCAGAAGTCCAGAACTGGTGTGCAGTGTTAAGTTTTGGGGAGGACACTGTGCTGTGCTGTACTGTACAGTACTAATTGACTATATGGACTGTCAATTTTATTTTGAAAAATGATTCCAACTGCCAAATTTTAGACACTCAAACTGTAAAAGCACTTCCGACTTGTTAGAACTAGCATACATTACATTAGGATTTCAAGGCATCCACCTTGAGAGAACTTGCCAATGTTGTGAATATATCCGCTTGTACAAAGAATTTGTGGGTATGGTATTTAATTAAATTTGTCCGCACGTGCATCSCAGGGAGGAGATGCGGAGGAGCTTTACCAGTCGGTGCATTCTCAGGTCAGCACTGCTTGAAAAAAGGAGATCAGAATTGTCTAAGCACCTGAAATTAATCAATTTTTTAGAAGAGTCTCCCTATGGATTCTCTTAGAACTGCAACTGCMTTTAACCCTGAAATGTTACAAAAGACAAAAAGTCTCCAATGAACAACTATTAGAGAAACCATAGAAATGAAGAATCCACCTATTCATCCACAAATCTAATCATTTTTGGCTTACTATCTAGGTGATAGGCCTCAACTTTCTRGGAGGGAGTTGCTGAGGGAGTTCATCTAGATTCTGTTTAAAGGCAACATCAACACTCTTGAAAAAGAAAGAACAAGTCATCGACTAAGACAGGATCACCTTAAACCAAGAAAATTTCTTTGATAAGCATTATTGAATGTTAGCACATAAGCAGAAGGCCGGACTACCTTTTGTGTTTTCWTTCTATTGAAAATCGATACCCTTCTCAAGAATTTTATATTGATCAGTTATTGACTGAAGTTGTTAATATTTATTTAATTATATCCATTCAATTGTGGCAGCTTTTTACGTTACCACCCAGCACACATATTATGCCAGGGTTCGACTACAACAGAGCTGGCCACACGGTGAGAATGATCTTTGACTTGGATCTAAAGTCAACCATTGATTCAATACCACAAGTCCTGTTGTTATCCATTCCATAGATCCAGACTTGTATCGCTTCTCACTGAAAATCATGTAATGTTAGTGGCAAACTCGGACCCATGTTTAGTCCTTTGCGACTATTTTCACTCATCCCATGTTTTGTTGCTATTTCAAGAAATGAAAAGCRATGATTGGTTTGCAGTAGTGATTTCAATTGAAGCAGTTCAATTGCATTGATCAACATTACATTCCAGCCTTTGGTTTAGGGTTTTTATAATTTAAAAATATTTTTAAACTATAGAAAGATAAAGTAAAACGGATTCTGGAATTTCTTTTGGTTTGCCGTGGGGCTCTGATTTGGCATGATTGAAATTTTTTTGCAGCTATCGACTGTGCGGGAGGAAAAGGCCCACAACCCTTTTTTCTTGAAGAAGAAGTGATTTCAGTGCTTGCTATCAGGGTGACATCTCCGTTTAGCTTCGAGAAAGCAGACTGACCTGGAAATTATGTTTCTACACCTCAGTCTAAGTACTTTAAGCAGTTTAGTTTGGAATATAAATAGTTTAACCTTGAAATAACGCAGCAGCCAAAAAGTGTCTGATGGATCGCTGAGGGAATGAAGAATGCACTCATTCCTCCATAAATCAGATCATTTCTGGCAAAGTCATTTAACCCAGTAACGCCGGGGGCGCCATTCTCTGCCATTTGGGTTCTTTCCAATGAGGCACTAAGGGATTGGGAACATTTCTTCATCCATTTTTTTCTTTTAGACCTTTCATGTTGGGTTATGAAGACTTTTCACATGAGTTTGTAGTCTTTTCAGTGTTTATCTTCAAGAAAATGACAACTTAGTTAAAAAAACGGATCATAGAAATATAATATTTTAGTGTATTTTGGGAAGTTGTTCCGAATCTAAAATTTCTTCACAAAAATGACATTTTTTGAGTTTGATCCCAACTAATGAAATGAAGTCCATCTAGTCTAGTTTCTACTCCAATTGGAATTTTGGAAAAATTCCAACTATTGAATATTTTATTGCAATTTAAACTTTGACTGTATTTTCAATGTTTATTGCATTCTAATTAAAAAAAAAGGCATGGAAGTTGGGTTCACACCATGATGTTTGTCACTTTAGTGTATACACATGGTGAAATTTTCAAATTTTTTGAAATAATTTTCGATTCGATGTGATTTTTTCTTCACTTTTTCTTCAAAAATTCCCCCATAAATCAATCTCCCACAAAAAAATCTAAATTTTTTGTGAAGTAAAGAAGACATGTAATTTCATCTCTAAAAAATAAATACAAATTTTTTCATACATATCTAATGGAAAATTGGTAAGAAAATGATAGATGGGTAGGGAGGCTTGAAAGTAGTGGTTATAGGTCCGTCCTTTAAGGGTTAAGGGTGTGATAGTTGTCATTCTTTCAAGGTTAAATAATAAGCATCTAAAGTAGGGTCTTGTTGCATTAGATGTTTTTTGGACCATTTAGAAGACTGCAAGTTCCCGGGTTGTTGGAACACATTGGGAATTCTCGGAACTGTGCCACGTAGGCAATTTGACATGGCACAGAGACTAACACGTCAGATAATACTAATTAATTAATTAAATTAATTATTAAATATTTAAAAAATAATTCTTTTTAAAATCAGTTTTTAGTTTCTTTATACTTTCTAAGATTTCTGGAATTTTTTTTTTTTTTTTTTTTAAATTCATAATTTCAGACCAATCACTGGTTCCGTGTACAGGGAATAGTTTTAGGGAACAACCCCGAAACAGTCTCCTATGGGGCTGAAAAAACATTTAATGCTATGTTCTTTAATTTTGGTAGACCCTATGGGCATTCGACAGTCAGTTTTAATGCATCTTAGCGTGTTATATTTGGACATCTAATGAATGAGTTTTCAGAGTATTGTGTGCACCACCAAACTCAACCTTAAGCTCTCATATTAAGATTATTTACATTTTAGGCAATTAGATGTAGTTATGTGAGCATGGGCAAGAGACCAAGTACCCTCATAGCATTATACAACATAACATGGACCTCTCAAGGATAGCAATTTTGTTAAGAAAGATTCCTTAAAAGATACCTTTGAGAGCCATAGAACAATCACCACCCTAGAAAATTGGTTGCAAGAATCTTTTTCAACTTTTAACTAAAAAGCCCTTGGTTATTCAATTTAATAATGTTGCAATAATTGGAACTAGTGTGCCTTGTGCCGTTGCCACAGGCAAAAACAAAGTAAAAGTAATTTTTAAAATTTTTGATTCATTAAAACTTTGAAATTCAATAACTTTTGAACTCTAGGTTGGAACGCCAGAAAACCAAGCCCATGCACCCCTCCTCGCCAAGGGCTTTCCGACGGTACCAAGCACGCCACCAACAAACGCACGGTCCGGGAGCTTTCAACGTAACAAACAAAACAAACAAACAAATAGCCTGATTTAAAGTATAGACTAGTGTGCCATGTGCCGTTGCCACAGGTAAAAGTAATTTTCTAATTTTTGGATACATTATAAACTTCAAAATTCAATAACTTTCACCCCGTTGGTCGGAAAGCCACGGAACAAAGCCCATGCACCCCTCCTCATGGAGAGCTTTCCGACGGGTTGGATAAGTTTTATGCATTATATTGACTTTATTACATGTAAGTACCACTTATATAGACCATTGTCAATTCCTCGGAGTTTCAACCTTGCAAAGTTGTGAACTTCTTAAGCATAGTATTTGATACGTTAATTGGACCCTTTATTAGCTATTTTGTAGACAATGCAAACCAAAGATGAATACTCATCATTTAAGGTGTAGAGGGTAGTTGCAAGAAAGACTAGCCGTTTTGCGTAGCGTTTTGGCCAAAATAGAGTTTTTGCCACCGAGTACTGTGAGTACTATGACTACTAGGAAATAGAAATTGCATGCACTGTGCACCGTTGATTATACTGCAGATTCAACATGAAGCTTCCAACTGTCCTGTTACTACTGCAAAGTACTATACAGTATGTAGCACTACTACAACAGCCCAGAGTTCCATTTTCCACAGAAAAGACCTTTGTCCCCTTTTTTTTATTTAAAAAACATTAACCATAGCAAAATTAAAAAATCTAAAAATCAGGAATTTGGGTCGATTGAATGCTAATCACATGCCACCACAAGATTGACCTGGAAACCATGTTCAACATTCAAAATGATATGCGCAAGGGACCCCTATTCGCTCGCATGTGCACGACATAAAATAATATTTTTGTAAATTCCCTTTGGTGGATTGATGCATTCCTAGTGTAGGAATAGACCGCAGAAATTTGAGCTCTAGATCATTAATTTTGGATACTCCCCAGTACTAAAAACTCCTAAACTGCAAAGTGTGACAAATTAGCTAAATTCAAATTTAAATACAAAATGATTTTTAAAAACTTTTGAAGAATAAGGGATCTGATTACAATCAAGTTAGCCATCTCTGCTAAAATTTTGAATTTCATTGGGTTCTATATTCAAAAGTTCTAATGGAAAACAACTTTGTCACATTGAACGTGACAGAAAATAGTACAAGTCTTTCTTGCAAATACCTTAGACTACTAGGGGATCTAATCATGTTTTTTTCCTATGTTTTCGACTTTAGTGTCAATAGAGACTTAAAAAGTTGCATACGCTTTTGGTGTTCATTCATATATAATCTATAGATTTTATTTGTATTCACAAATTCCACTATCTTCTATCTGATTCATTTGAATTGGTTTGCAAGTGAAAGCAGTCTTCCACTAGCAACTTTTACTTTCAACTAGATTCATTGCCTGCGAGCATTTTTTGCCTAGTCATTTCAAATAAGACTAGCCCCCTTATCTTATTGCAATTGCTAGCATAGAGTTAGCTAGGGCTTCTTATTTGAATCTTTTCACAATTGCACACTTAGTGAATGAGCTCTACAGATTGTATTGCCCATATTCACTCATGCCATATTATTGAATCAAGTTTTTATCCATTGTTCAAGATTCCTCATTGCTCCCTTCCATAGGAAAGAAGGTGGTGTCTCAATTCCAATACAGTTATCATCCAAAAAGACCAGCTAAGCATAGTAGGCTTATTTAGCTTTTACCTAAGCTTACTACCTTTTACTATGTAGCTTCAGATAACAATGTTTTTTCAACTTATATTCATTCAAAATTTGGCCCAAATTTTTTATCAAATTCCAACATGTTACCCACCCTTTTGCTACTTTGTTCTCATTCTAATACAAAAACAATGTTCAACTTGCATTTGTTATGCATACCACTAGCATTCATTTTGAGTTAGGATCAAACTCTTAATTTTTAGTATGATTTTTTACACAATTCTAATTAGATTCTGAACCTACCAAAGTTTCAAGTGAAAACCTTTGTGTATCACTAACTAAATCATCATCATATTGGTATCAGGGCGTGATGATCAGGTTGGCCACCCAGTTGGCCGTGGCCGCTATGCCTCCGCACAGGCCACGGTACTTGAGTGGGTAAATCTCCGAGTTCACGGCCCAGGGTACCGGGCCCATGCCTGGGGAGAATGCCATGATGTAGAGCGCTAGTCCTCCGACGGCTAGCCAGCCGTAGTGGCTCGGACAGCCTTTGGTGAACCAGGTTGTGTCGCCGCACTGGTCGCCTACTGTCTTGTTTGACACCAAGCACATGCCCGGGAGGTTCTGCGAGACAACCAGGGTGTCAATATAATACATCAAATTATCGACACAAGTATATTTATATTTATATTTTCGTTTATGTTTAATTACGTGATCAAAGAAAAATGGATTCCTGCTCAATAATATTCGATACACAAGGGAAATCCATAGCTAGAGTCAATTCCATAGTATTCATCAAAGTGGGTAGTGACGCAAAAACATATAATACAAAAACTTTCTCCCTCCGTCCCGAAATGATTGTCTACTTTGAATGTCACTGCAAGGTTCAAGGTTGTTTTTCAAGGTTGTTTTGAGTAGGTCAAAGAAATACTTCCTTGTGGGTAACTTTATTTAGGTTGCAATGAGCACATGCAATGTTCTTCATTGATTCTAGGTGATATGAAATTCAGAACCTTTATTAATTATGTCTTCACAATATGATCAATGAAATTGGCTCAAAAAATACCAACAAAATTGTGGACAATCATTTTGGGACGCAGGGAGTAGTATTTTGCACCCTACTCTGGCTCTCTTTAATATTCTCTTACCATACACATATCAACCCCAGGAATCCAAGGTGGTCTTAGTTGAAATTTAGAGGGTCGTCACATTCTAAGGAGTCCCTCCGCAACCTCATAGGAATTTGACGAGGAATACAGGGTCTAAGTCACCAATCAAAGAGAGAGATTTTGAATGAATGACAATCTATAAAATATAAATAACATCTAACGACATTCACTTATGTGGGAGGTAGAGATGTCCTCTCTTCAAGAATACTGTTGTGGCATGGTACGTAGCTTTACGGAAAGAATGTTACGTAGTGACTAAACCAAGCAACGTGTGAACGATATTTGCACGTTGAAGGAAATAAATGATTTTGTATCCTTGACTGACATCAAAATAGGAATAACTTCACAAAGACTGAGGTAAAGGCTTTACCTGGTCTCCTTTGGCAGCGCAAAATCCGCACCCAGCTTGTAAGCACTGGGTGCAGTGGCTGGAAGGAAGCCAGGCCCGCTTGGGATCACACACGAAGGGAGCGGATGAGTTGTCCAGCGAGAAGTTGAT
Source organism: Pleurozium schreberi (assembly GCA_006891605.1). Classification (NCBI taxonomy): domain Eukaryota; kingdom Viridiplantae; phylum Streptophyta; class Bryopsida; order Hypnales; family Hylocomiaceae; genus Pleurozium; species Pleurozium schreberi. The sequence goes on along the minus strand of VACF01001484.1, from coordinate 193,194 downwards.
GGACGGAGAGTCGTTTGAAGTGACATGGAAAGCTGCAGTTAGAACAACAAGAGCAACGATGACCCCACTCAAACTCACCAACAAGAGCCGCCGTCTTCCACAGCGGTCAATCAGCATCATTCCTGCAAACAGATCACCAATTTAATCAACCATTTTTCGTAGCACTAAATATTCGTAACTAAACCCTAAGCACTCCGAAGTTCATATTCTGGATGACAAGCAGAGCACCTCATTAAACCTGCTTAAAAACGCACGAGGGCCAACTTGAACACTTGATTTTCGTTATTTTTAATGTTCAGTGGGTTCTGAAGAAGTTTCAAACTTACCAACAATTGTACCAAGAGCATTCAAACCAGACACAATAAGGGAGAGAAGAAGTGCCGTCTGATGAGATGCGAATCCGGCTAGTTCGACGATGGACGGGCTGTAGTACATCACTGTGTTGATGCCAACGAGTTGCTGGAATATCTGGAAGACATCAATCGAAACAGGTTGATGTCAATGGTAACGTCCTTCACCTACAGAAATAGTTGAATGCACCAAATAATAAATTTTCTTCTTAAGATGTGCACCTTAAAAGGGTGAAATCCCCATAGAACTGACTGCCCACAAACTAGTTCCAGTTCAAGTCTACRAAATCGTTAGAAATTCAGAAACCAAAGCGCATGTATAAGAAATCGATTTCGCATTTGAACTAAGYGTGAGGAAATTGTTACATTGGCAATAAGTCATTGACAATCAAAACAGTATGCAGCTCTGGAGAATATGAATTCTCGTCCAGACTCAAGAGAGAAAGTATTAATTATCCCGGATTGACCAACTGAGATTATGATATTAGGTTCAGAGTTTAGGGTTTTACCTGCAGGCCAACTCCAGCAGTGAGAGCCAGCCGAGTGGGTTTGTAGGAGAATAGTTGCATGATTGCTCGCAGAGACGAACCTGATCGACGTTCTTGTTCAGCTGCAACTGCAGCATGAAGCTCCTCCACTTCCTGTTGCAAATCCTCAGGCTTCGGGTATATTTTCTCCAGTACCTTGATGGCCTCATCGTGCCTTCCCTGCAAACATTGTAGAATCACCCCTCATCTTGAAATCGTAACCTTAGTAGCAGGAGAAATACTCATCTACTGGTGAAAATGTTATCTGATTTTACAAGAGTATCCAATCAGAGGCTATGATCATTTGGGGAGTTTTCACAACCCTTCCTTGTAGACACGTCAAGTATTCCAACCAATCTCCAATTATGAAAACATTATGAACCCGCGGATTATGTTGAAACCTGTCCAAAGGGTTGCTAGTAGAGGTTGTCCATTATTGCAAACAGAAATCATGCTATCCTCCTTCGATTAGAGTAGGAAGACATAATCTTCACCATGGTAAAGACGTAGTCGAGGTTTGATGACCCCTAATGCAATTTGAAACACGACAGCCAGGCATTTCAGCACTGAAAATATGCAAGAATTCATGAGAAATTTTCGCAAAGCAAGAATAAAGGTGTTGTCACCTGCCGAAATAGCCATCGAGGAGATTCAGGTAAAAAGAACATGATAATGCCTTGCAACACTGCAGGGACTCCAGCTACACCCAGCATCCATCGCCATGTTCCAGGTGCCTGTAACGATAGATATAAACTTCAGGCTTTGGGCAGGGTTTAGGGTTTAACCACTAAAAGACCATTGGTCATGGTATTGAAATGACCAAGTTAATCGATCATATTATGTAAAATGATCACTTCAAATGTGGTCAAATTCTATATGAACAGAAGCAGTAAAAACATTATGAACATAGCATGTAAACTCGAACTTGTGTTGGTCAGTGAAGACAATAAAATTGGGCAAAGATTGTCCCCACATAACCTAMGCAAAACTGCTAAAAAACGCCAGGGTTCCAGGGTTTTAGAGTTTTACGGCTCTAGGTATAAACCTCAATGTTTAGGGCAGGGTTTGGGGTTTAACCCTTAAAAGACCAATTCGTTATGGTATTGAAATGACCAAGTTGATCGATCGTAGTACGAAAAATCAGAACTTCCGATGCAGCTAAATTCTATATGACCAGAAATCAGTGAAGAACTTTGCATGAGTTGTTAGTGGATACAAAAACCACCTACAGGTGCGGATGCGGCCAAGTTCTATAGCTTATCCTTCAGGGTTTAGGGTTTAGGGTACACAAATCCACTTTCTTCTGCAACAGTACTTCGTCCTATTTCAAAATTATTTCTGGAATTGAAAGAGATTGATGAACCTGCTCACCTTCGTGAAAGCGAGGTTGATGAGATACGACAGGAACTGYCCGCCAGTAATAAAAAGCACATTCATGGTGACAAGAGCGCCCCGAATCTTGGCAGGAGAAGCTTCAGCGATGTAGAGGGGAGCGGTCATGGACGCCACTCCGACTCCCAAGCCCACCAGAATGCGCCCTGCGATGAGCATGGCCACGTTCGGTGCAGCGGCCATGAAAATGGCGCCCAAGGCGAACACCAAATCCGCAGCTAAGATGGCGGGCTTCCGCCCAAACCGATCGTTGATGCGGCCCCCGAAGGCAGCGCCGATGATGGCCCCGGCCACCGCCATGCTCACTATCGTTTCCTGGAGGACTGTGCTCCTATCGACGTCTCCAAAGTCATCGCGGATGTACAGCAGCGCCCCGGAAATCACACCTGCAATGCAACAAAGGTCTTATAAATTCAGGACKTGTTCCGAAATCCAATATCAATCCCATCTGTTCCGAAATCCTATATTACGTAATGCAGTGCTCCTGAAATCACACGTGCAATGCAACAGAAGTCTTCGGAATTCAGAGGCGCGCTATCCCCAGAACACCATGTCAATCACATCTGTTTGAGCCCATAATGTAAAGCAATGTCCCTAAAATCAGACTTACAATGAAATGAATCTCTTCACAATTCACAGTGCATCTGAAAACGTACTGCTAGCGTTGATCCAAATTTTTTTTAAACTTAGAACTAAAAAAGTCTCCATATATATGACCTGCTAAAAGCAAGCATGAGGCTCAACTCACTTAGGGTTTACAGAGGAGTTTTGAATACCTGTGTCGTAGCCGAAGAGTAACCCACCAATGCCTGCAGCAAGAGTCAGCTTCACGATGTACAAATTCAGCTTGGAATCAGCAGACGAGCGAGTCTCCTGTACGTCGCTTTTCGCAGCAGCATTCGCAGTAGTGCCCTGGACTCGCAAAGGAGATCGGTCACCCTCCTTCTCCTCCATGGCTTTTTATCTATTTATTTGAATTTTACCTGTGAACAAAAGCAATTTATATCCAACAGACTTACTTAATTGAAGGGAAACTTTTCTTTTTCAAGTCGGTACAAGGAGATCAAGTAAAGTTGCAACGGAATGAGCTCCTCACAGCAACTGTTAACCAAATTCTAAACACAGGTTTCAAACCGAGGCCTGGAATGAGGATTGTAGCATAAGTAACCGACATTCATGACACGCGAAGCGAGCGCTACAAATTCTCGAGAAACTAGTTTCTCACAATGTAAAGAATTGCTTTCTACACCCAAGACACAATTAATTTTCACTTGCGATTCACAAGAAAAGACAGAACTTCCTTCATCCGATTCTACAACTATGTGAGATTCCCGAGTKGCACTAAATCAATTCCGAGCTGCAAGGCTCATAAGCAAACCGCCAATACCTGTCCAGAGGAATTTCTGTCCATGGAAGAGAACTGGGCACATGTGACAAAGCTTCACCCTCGCTTACCCTCGACACTGCACAACTCAAGCCGACTTCTCAAACCCAAAAAATCTCTCACTCCTGCTTGACAATATTAGGTTGAATCTTTTCGAAAAGCATCTCTTTTACGTCCCTGTCATGGACCCTCACCACAACAGCAACAACAAAAAGCACAACTCTACCCTGTGGAGGAATCTCCACAAACTACACCACAYGGATACGGACAATGAGTGGAACGACGCGTTACGTTACTGCATCTCTTTGCAGAACGTTATCAGAGAACGGATAGCTAGCTATGACAGAGATCGACACTACAATCGCAACGGCTGATTCGGAGACGAATCAATGCAAGTAACCGGCCCACAGGGCTTGAAAATAACAGCTTCAGTTGGTGTTACCCACAAGGCAAGTGACCGAACGACAGCTACACACCTAACTGACATAACAGTAGATTCACCAACTCGCATGCACCATGATCTCGATAAAAGGATCATATATATATATATATATATATTCCTTACTAGACAGTAGCAAAAAAACTAGCAAGTAACAACTAACAAGGCGCACCCCGGTTTGACCCGTCTCTCACGTACCATGCACAACACAAAGTACAGTACCTGTACCTGTACAGAGCTGAGCAGCTCCTCTGCAACGGCATGATTGTCCTTCACTAAGCTTAAGTAATTCCAAACACAAGCAAAACCCTAATCCAAGCACATTCGATCGATCGCCACAAAGCCCTCCCGACCTTTGGTGTCTGGAATCTGGACRGTTTCTTTCTGTACTTGATTTTTCAAAGCTAGCTAGCTTGGCATGTAACTTAGCAGCGGATTGATTGGGAATCCTCAAAAGACGACGGATAAGACAGAACTGAATTAAATAGTACTTACCTGGCTGACGAGTGCGATGTGTGACAGGCTCTGATCGACTGCACGTTAACAGACGTTTCCAGCTTTTTGTGCACATGCTTAGCTTGCGATGAGCCGATGACCCAGCTTGGCTTGCAAATGAAACGGTAGTTTTGTTTGCTGCAGTCAGTACGTGAGTGTTTGTTGCAGTGTTTTCTGGGTTGAAATTTTTGCAGTGTTTTCTGGGAGCGATGGTGGCCGGCGAAGGCCGGGAGCTGAGGCCGGTTGGGGATACTGATTAGGAGTTACTCCAAGAACTGGTTGTTAGCTTGAGTTGCGGACGACTCTGTGGAGTCTGTGCTTGTGTGGAATTTCAGTTTATCTAGAGGAGGAGTCTGTGTTGTTGCTACTGTGACTGATGTGCTACCATTGCGATTAGAAATCCAACGGCTGTGAGGGACTGAATTTGACAGTGACTGGGTAGTCCTCGATCATGTAGCGTGCTGGCTTATCCAGTGGTGATGTGGCACGTCAGTGTCAAAAAAATGACAGCAGAAGGTTATGATGGGCCAACTTGTATTTAATGTGAAGCGACTTACAATTAATCTTGTGGTGAAAGTGTCTTGTAAAAGTATCTTTTTAATAAAAGTTAGGAGGTGTGTGTTAACGCTGTATAACACATAACATTATTCAGTCACCCTTTTGCTCCCCCAAATGTGGAGCTGGCCCCTTTGTCAATGAAAATGAGTCTCTCACAAAGCAGTGTAGAGAACCAATGCTGAATTAGAATTTAGATTGAAGTTGTTAGCCCAGGATCCAGGAGGGTATTGTACGTCCACCTTAGGAGGCTGGACTTGGCTGGATTAGCAAGTTGCATAACATTGCCACCCTAAACCCTAAAAGTGTTCAATGGATGACAAAGAATCCTTCTATGCAAGACAAAAGTATAGATGTTCATCTTTGGAATTTTGTGTGAAAAGGAGGTGGGGTTTATGTGTATTGTACCTAGTTTGACCTCCAATGAGTGTTCTTCGGGTTTTAAAACCAAATGATTCACAAAGTACCAAAAAAGATGATTTCTATGGTGACCAACCCAATATTCTAGGGTTAATACTATGTTTATTGTGTGTCATTTACAATGTGGTGTGCTAAGATTGCTCTTGCTTTAAAAATGTCATAGCTAAAGATAGCATTTAACATATTCATAGTGAATATTTCAAGGTGGAGGCTCTTCTAATAGAATTAAAGGTAGTGCATGGCATTTGTTTCTTAGACGTCCAAGGGTTTTATTTGGCCATGGACTCATGGGATTTCTAAAGCCTAYACAACACCTTAACACATTGATGTGTAGAGGAGTTTCAACCAACAATAAACAATTCAAGGTGGGGATGCTTTTTCAACCCTTACTAATTAAGTAATTCATAAGACTATTTCCCAATCTCACATGAAACTTAAAACCAATTAATCCTTAAATGACATTTGAAGTCCCCACAAGATTACCCAAACTTGCATTTTTTTTTTATATGGGCATCATGTTCAAATCACCAATCAATAATGAGCTCAAACTATACCTTAAAGGCCATGGGCAAAACTCAAGACTTCAATTGATAGATACATCTTGTAAAGACAAAGAGAATGATATCAAGAAAGTTCACATGTAGTTGAGTATTGAAGAAGTTTTCATAAAAATTCTCTAAAATCAAATCCATTGGATTAGGTGTATCGTATAAGGGTTAACTATCATGGAAACCCTTTACTCAAGTGTTTGAGCTCAAATATCAACTAAGTACTCTAGCTTAAGTGCAAATGAACTGAAAAGAAGATACCATGTCCCCGTGACAAAAATTAGTTAATGGTTTGAAAAGAAGTGAAATTTTGTCATTGGCTAATTGGTTGCAGCCCCCCCTAAATAAGTCGATGTGGGGACACAAAAAAATTCATGATTTTTTTATCTGTAAAGAGACACCCTTTCTGAGGTAATTACACCTACCATGGGCACTTTTTAAATTTTTACTGACCTAAGTTTTGCTGACTAAAATCCAACACATCTAATGACTTTGTTCATTGTAATTCTGAAATCCTACCTTGTCGCTATGGTGTGGAGGTCATGATATCGCAGGACGTCATTTCCACTGTCGGAGTAATCCTTCCTCCATGACGGAATCATCGCCGTCACTCATCCGTCGCCCTGCACTTCATCAAATCCAGAAGCAAACATCACTCATTGAAGAAATGGATTTCTAGCATAAGCATTCCACAYCAGGAGACGGAAGCTTACGGTAGATTTCATGATGCTCTTGGGTTTCCATTGCATCGAGTTTTCATTACCAATAGAAACAGAAACATCATTTCAAGCAAGAAATAGAAATAGCAGAGAGCTAGAAACTGAGCAGGCAATATGGTGGACATGTGCACCGAAATGGAAACAGAAACTTAATCAATTCTTCACAAAGTCACATTGYAAAAGAGTGTTCATGGTACTTTACATCCTTGAGATCTCAGCATTTACAACAGTGCCGAACGGGAACTCGCAACAGAGCTCACCCCAGTTCATCAATTGAAAGGTTTCAAGAGCATTCCCTGAGTTCTGAAAAGAGCGAGGGAATAACGAAACTAACTATGACACAAAACCAAAACCATGACACAAACAATAGCCGCCGCCGTCGCTATGGGAAAAAAAATCGGGCTCCTCTAAAATGACGATTTTACATGGCTCCAATCAGAAGGGCAGGGCATCTAAAGATACCTCGAAAGTCCAAGATCAGGGTTTAGTACAGCGTACACTCTCAAATCTTGCTAAAACCCTAAACTCTAAAACCCTAAATCCTCAAAAACACTTGCCTTAACGTCCATCCACAGTACAAGCAAAGTCGTGAGGCTTGCCTGGGATGCTTGCCCTACTCTGATCATCATCTCCAGAGAATGTGGAGTCTTCCAAGTCCCGCCATTGCTTCAAAGCTTCYGGTAACGTCATTTGCAAGTCGATYTCCTCGCTGCTTTCGCCAGTGGATTTRGCAGGTTTCCATTGCTCCACGAGAGGTTGCAGGACGGTCACTGCRTGGCCCATGTCTGGGCGTTGATAAGGCTCCCGGGATGTGCATAGGAGAGCTAGGTCGGATACAGTGGTGAGGCTCTTGAGAGTCTCCTCGGTGACGGGGATGTTGGTATCAATGCATTTCACAAATGCTTCTTCACTGGTATTGGTGCGACGGAACCAGGTCACTAAATGCATATTCTCATCAGATTGGGTCTCGTCCAAAGCGTGTCTGCCTGTAATCATCTCCAACARCACTACGCCGAAGCTGAAKACGTCCGCTTTTGTGGTCACGCGGCCGGTTACTGTTCAAAAGAAGACATGAAAATGTGCAGGTTGTCAGCAATACGGCATTACAATGTACACCCTAAATCCTGAAACCCTGAACCCTAAGGCAAACCTTGGGCATTTACGATGTACAACCACTTGCACAAGAAAACGGAATTATAACACACAATAACATAAGCTAGGCTGAAAGAGTCAGCTAAAATCTTTGAAAGCAGAAGTATTCTATCTCACTTGATTAGATTCATTTTTGTGATTGTGGAGCTCCATTAGATGAATGAAGAAATTTCAATGAGTCTTTCAATATGTGGCATTGAATTCTAGTTCTGCAACTTACAGAATTTCACTGTCCCAATGTTCAGTTATTTAGCAYCAGGATTCTCCTGTTGTGCTTAATGTTGAATTAACACAAACGCATGTAATGTGATGTTGTGCTATAACTGGAGCTAAACATAAGGAGAAACAGGCTTGTATGGAACAGAAGAACAGAACCATACCTGCGTATTCTGGAGCCAAGTACCCGAACGTCCCAGCCAGCCTTGTCTCCACCGAGAAGTTATTCTCCGGTGCCAACTTCACGAGTCCAAAGTCCGACACCTTGGCATGAAAGCTGTCTCCCAGCAAGATATTCGACGGCTTCAAGTCTCTATGAATGAAGCTCTTGTGCGCCAACCCGTGCAAATACTCCATCCCACGAGCGACATCCAGAGCGATGCTCAACCGCCTGGTCCAYTCCAGCGGCGGGATCCCCATGGACTTATACTCGAACAGATGCTGAGCGAGAGTACCCTGGGACATGTACTCGTACACCAGAAGCCTCTCGTTCTGGTGTGCGCAGTAGCCTTTCAACTCGACCAAGTTMCGGTGACGCACTTTCGAGAGGACCGAAATCTCGGACTGAAACTCCTTCAGGCCTTTAGTGCTCATCACCGCAGCTTCCATGCGTTTGACTGCTACCGTGGTGCCGTCGGGAAAGGTTCCCTTGTAGACGACGCCGAAACCGCCCCTGCCCAGGACGTTGCGCTCGGCGAAGTTGTCGGTCACTTCACGGAGAATCTCGTAGGAGGTGCCTAGGTTTTCATCCTCCGCTACCTGAACCGAAATAAGGTACAATCAGAAACTCAAGGTTCACAAAATAATAAGTTGTTGATTAAACTTGTGCCACAAAAATAACAAATTCGGGATTCTGGACATGGACATGGACATCACTTAAATCTTTCAAGCATTCGACAAGACGCCCACAAATCTAATTGTGCCGCAAAAAATCTCAAGTTGTTGATTCTACCATGGACATGGGTGTTTCTCAGCTTTCAAACATTTGACAAGCTAACAGAAAGCTATTCTGTTCTTCAGGTACACATTGGGGACACCTCTCAGATTCAGAATCTCTCGAGCATTTGATGAAACAGCACAACTGTAGTATCTTCTTCCAGTTACAGAACTTCACACATAACTGTTAGGCAACCGCAGAAGTACAAGCAATCAAAGTTAATGGTCCTGTCCGTTGGACCATTTTGTACCTTGATCGTATCTCGAGCACTCCAAAAGATGGCCAAATGGAACAGAACACTCATAGAAAGTATTTCAATTGACACTATATCGTACACTGTCAAAACTCTCTCCATAGCCGTCCAAACAAAGTGTAGGACCCTAGAAAAATAAGAAGCTTTCGCCAGCGACATTGCAAGATTCCTTTACAAGGTCTTGGCCTCGAGGTTTGCGATTCGTCTCTACATCCTCGCAGACAGAAAAAACGAGGAGAAAGCAAAAAGAATGCAGAATCCTACATCCCGTTGTCACATACCTGAAACTCACTGGGCCCGCTATAATTCGTCACCGCCACATCRTTCGCCACCGCCGCTCGATAATTCCCCACAATCTTCCCCAACTCGGGATCCGAGCCYGAATCCCCTCTGGGATGCACCACCGTGTTCTGGTTCTGCAACCGCTTCTGCTTCCTCCTCTTCACCAAACAAAAGCCCAAAACTGCAAGTCCCAAAACCAACACCACGGCTGCCACAACAACACCCGCAATGATCCCCGTCGACGACTTCTTCGAGGAGCCACTGCTCCCGGGAGAACCTCCAGCGCCAGGGGTAGTGCCAGGAGAGCCTGAAGGAGGGAGAACGGTTCCCAGTAAAGGATTGCCTGTGCTCTTGAATGTTACCGWTGRTGCGAAGGYGGGCACCACGCCGGAGATGTTGTTGCCGCTGATGTCGAGGGTGGAGAGGTTTGGTAAGGTGGTGAGGTCGGAAGGGATGGAGCCTGTGAGGTTGTTCCCGTTCAAGAGGATTTGCTTCAAGGAAGTGATGTTCGCGAGGAAGGGGGATATGGTGCCGACTAAGCCCTGCGAGCAGTGGAAACGCGAGTTAGGCAAAACTGTTGGATTCGCTACGAAAGAAAATGTCGAAGAAGTAACAGTAATTTCCTACTGAAGAATCAAGGATACTCTACCAAAATGGCTATAAAAAGGCAAACCCTGTCGGAACCAAGATTCATGGTCTTAAAATGGCGAGTTTATTTGATCTATCATATTGTGAAAAGTAAAACTCAAAAGGGGTTACATAATATACCCATAGAATCAGTGACGAACAATGCATGCATTGGTGAGGAGATATATAGAAATGAGTGAAAGAAAATCTCCCAATTGTCCAACACAAAACTTCTCTAGAATCACCGTAGAACATTAAATGTGTTGATTCYSATATGTTYTACTCAATACTGCTTAACAAACATGATTCCCATACTGCTTTAGAATCATGACATGCTGCGAGACTTTAGAGATTTTGCACATTCTAAAAACAGAACAATGTCAGTACCTGGGATGCGAGCGCCATGGAGACGACGTCTGTTCCCGAGCACGTGATGCCCGTCCAAGTCAAACAGGGGTTGGACCCAATCCATGTCTGCGAGAGCGGCTCCGGGTACCCGGCCCCTTTGAGAAACTGCAGCAGCGCGGTGACTTGCACGGAGCAGGGCGATCCGGCGGCGGCGCAGAAGTCGGTCGTGTCCAGAGTGACGTTGGTACCCGCAGGGAAGCTGGGCATCTGGCCGGAGAAGTAGTTTCCGTTCAGAAACGCCGTGGTGATGGCCAGCTTGGACAAGCCCAGCGGAACCTGCCCCACCAGCTGGTTGTTGTTCAAGCGCAGGTCAGTCAGACCCGTGGCGGCCGCGAGGCCGTCAGGGATTGGGCCTGTGAGCTCGTTCACCTGAAACAACAATAAACTGCCGCTTTAGAAATGAAAAAAAATTTAATGCCCAGCCCTAACTGTGCCGGCTAACATCAGTACACTTGGTAATCGTAGTCAACTAGTAAACTCTTGCAAATACCCCCATCACAGAGGTGGACTTTTGGCCTCATCAAACGCAGGTTTGTTGCTAATCACATTTCATCAGCCAGAAAATGAGCGATTCACACAACGAYTATTTAACATTTTTCAGAACCATAAGATTAGTAGCCTAATCAAATTTCATTGGACAGAAAACGAGTGATTCACATAAACYGGTGCTAATCCAAGTTTCATAAAGTCATCGAGCAATAAGATTACTAGCCTAATCACATATTCATTAGTCGGACACGAGTGATTCACATAGAACAGTTTTTATCCAAWTCATATAAAATGTTAAACCATAGGAAAGAACCACTGACCTGCAACCACAGCACCTTCAAAGCAGGCATGTCTCCACACACACCCATACCCCCCTTCATTGCCATGTTATTCATCTGCAGCACTTCGATGTTCGACCCCGCAAACGTATCCGGAATCCCCTGAATGTTGTTATACGCCGCCAAAAGCACCCTCAAGCTCGGCATTCTCCCCAGAAACTCCGGAATAGAGTTCACATTACTCGAAAACACCGACAYATTCGTAAGCATCGTCGACGCCGTAATAGCCTCCGGAAACGTCCACCCCGCCGTCCCGTTTAACCCCGGGTTCCGATCAAGATACAAATTCTGCAGACTCGTTAGCCCATTGAAGAAATCAGACGGAATAGTGGTGAAGTTGTTGCTGTGGAGGTAGACGTTCTGGAGGTTGGCCATGCCGGAGAGAGAAGGCATGGCGCCCGTGAAGGCGTTCGCGTTGAGCTCCAGGAAAGTGAGGTCCGTGAGCTGGTTGAGCGTGGGCGTGACGGTSCCTGTGAGGCCTGAGTCGCGCAAGCGGAGTTGCACCACGTTGCCCGTGGAGCAGGTGACGCCTGACCACGTGCAGAAGTCTGTTCCTGTCCATGTTGGAAGTGCGGTTGCGGCGTTTGTCACGCCGGAGAGGAAGGATTTTAACACGGCGCCATCGTTCGCCGCGGCTGTGACGGACGCGACGGCGTAATAGAGCAAGAGAAGGGTCGCAATGTGTGTGTACCCATGATTAGTTCTCATTGCACATGCTCTCGTTGCGACGCGACGCTCACAATCCTGGCGCCCTAATGCTTGCATTCAGAAAGGCAAGACAGCACGTTGAGCTTCACGGTAACCCTGTTCGACGCGGTCGCGTGAAGCGCACGGCGACTMCAGCTAATGCCTGTCAGAACCCAAAAAAACAGTACAGAARGAAAGGTATTAGRCATTGCCAATGCTCACAATGCATTTTGTTACAGTGCAAAAGCAAGCCATTCCTGATTACCAAGCATGTCCCTTCCCACAATCAATGCCGCGTTGTTACGCAATCCGCCCACCAACTCCTCCACCACTCCGCACGTCCAACTTACCATAAACATCCTCTTCTGACAGACGCGCACTACTCTACTACCACTACAACAGTAACAAACCACCCGGGACAAAAGTACAGTACAAACACAAAGAAACATCAACTCCACAAGCAACTACTCGCTCACCCCGAGACTAAGCATTTCGCCACCTCAACTCATAACAGCTATCATAAAAMCCACCGCCAAAGAAAAAGAAATCACCGCTTCTCTTCCATACTTCACGGAATACTGCAATTTGCTAGTHCAACCACATTTTCAATTACAAGAAAATTACATACTCACGCACACACATCTCCCCACCGGCAGGTCCAACTCCAACTCACCAGTAACCACAAAAGCTGCTACAACAACAACAACAACAGAACAGTACCAGCACAACCACACGGATAACAACACGCTTACACAAAACCTGCAATGACACAAAACTCACCTCAGGCCCAAAATTCAGCTTCGCGATTTCCACCAAAACTTCTACAACAACATTCCTACTCCAACTTCAACTCCTCCATAGCGAACAAAAACTTGCACGTCAATCTCTCAACGAACCACATTCCCAATCCCAAGCTCACCCAGCGGCAATACTCCCACAAAAGACGACGTACGTACTCCGCTTTTCACTCCAAGCTTACCCGAATGCCCACCTCAGTAGCCAGCCCAGCCTCCACATTCGCAATCACCAAAAGTACACACCCAATTGCGCTTCTCTTCTAATGAAGCACATCCACGCATCCGCGTTGCAGAGAGGCACACTCACCGCCTAGACGGCCTTCCCAGACGGCCTTGCGATTGGGGCTTTGAGGGGAAGGTGCATTTCACGGCAGTTGGAGGTCCTGTAGACGAGTGCGAGTTGCGAGCAGGAAGAGCCGGCTGGCGGAGGGGGGGTAACGTAGCTGGGTGCCAGCCATAGGGTGCAGGAAGTGCGGGACTGGAACAGGCTGCTCTGCAGGCAAGTCTGCAACTCAAGGCACGATGTGTCCTTATATTGCCAGATGGATGGACTCTGACTGGAGTGACTGCCAGTTTCTTTTAATCTGGCTCTGTTTTTTTATTTTCTGGTTTTGGGTTTTTTTGGTTTTTTTGGTTTTTGGTTTTTGTCATTGACTGACTGACTGACCGACTTTGGGGGGCAGCCAGGCAGGAGAACCGGAGAAGGGAACACGTTCCCGTGCAAGAAAAGGAAAGAAGTTATGATGCTCTTTTCGTGGAGAGCTTTTGTGGGTTGCAGACGAGTGCAGGGGCACCGATCCGTTCGGAGATTTGGGTGTGACGAGGCTGGGCTTGGCTTTGGGGGAGTTGATGACGTTCGCCGTGATCGGCGTCTTACGTTGCACGCATATATGTAACACTCCGTAGTAAGAGCACCCCCACCAGTGAGTTCCCTATCCCTAAAAATTTAGGGAGGGGACCTCAAATAGAGATACGGATACAGAACCTTCACCGCACCAAGCTTTTGCAAGTTTTGTATCCCTAAATTTTACAAAACTCGGAAAAAGTTGTGCTCCAATTCTGTATCGGGAGCCTCGTTTGCAGGATTTGCTAGGTCTCATCCGTATCTGAGGTCTTGAACTAAAGTAGGGAAAGGGATACGGAAGTCCTGGTGGGGATGCTCTAAGTCCGTATGTAATGCTCCGTAAGTTCGATTGTATGCGTCTCTTCGGAATTGTTTAGAATCTGTAGGAGTCAACGAGTATGTTCTTATGTGAGAATTGGAGCAGCCTATTGTAGTGGGACCACTATGATTATTAAAATCGCATTTGAGGGTTTGGAATGCAAGGCAAGGCAGACCATATTTTGTAATAGTTGTGAAATGGAAAGAAAACATTATACATTAACCCTAAAATGCTTATTGTAGAATGACTCTCCCAGAAAATGTACAAAGAATGCACGGGTTGATCCTCTAATCTGATCATATATGGATGACTATCTTCATACAATAGAACCTTCCTAACTTAATCCTCTTCAACTCAATAAAGTTCTGTCAGAGAACATTGATTGTTGGTCCTGGCTTAACAATACAAACCACCTATGAAGATCATGTCCCTCCCTAATGCAATAACCTCTCTTATCTAATATGTCAAACCGGTCCCAATTTTAAGGAGTTAGGCAGGTTCTTCTGCGATAGGGCCGTGTTCTTCCAAGATCAAACCCTAAATCAGCAACTATCCACCCAAATGATCAACTATTGCACGCACAGGAGATCTCTTCCCCAAAAGAATGAAAAACTTTTAATCCTTACAGTAGAGGGATATGAGATGAAATAAAATGAAACAAAACAAACATGGGTGTGAACGTATATTTAAACTTTTCATAGAATTATTTTCTTCACCGAGGAGAAAATGGTCAGCAAATGGTCAGCAAAGGGTAGCTAGGGCTCTGACGTTCATTCTCCGAGAGTCACGACCTTACTACTGTCTCCAGATCTGAGAATCTGAGAATCAGATGAATCTGCGAAGTTTCCTGGGACTGACTGTTGTGTGGAAATTTGTGGAGAATCGTCCGAGTGGATTGGAGTGAGCTTCTTGTCTTGGAGATGCCACCAACCGACTGGCTCAGGCGACACTCAGGGCTCGGATTCCATAGCCAGCAGAACGTTTTTTTTTCTTTCATTCCTTGAACTTATTATAAAATATTCTTCCACACACACACAAAAAAAAAAATTATAAAATATCACTGACTGRACGGAGCCTTTGGCAACGTGGCAACGTATGAAATACAGTAGAACCTCCCTTAAGGTTGGTCACCCATTTCCGACCACTTAAGCAATTCAACCTATTTGCGGCAGGCAGAAAGTTCAGGAAAAAAAATTCTAGTGTAGAGAAATAGATTTCAGATGGATTTCATAATTAAAAAAGAATTCCCTCAAAAACAAAATTGTCATGAATTTTTTTCGTGAAGATTTTGTTTGCCCCATTCCCGATAAGTAGGCAAACCTATTTCCAATCATAGGATGGTCCCAAAATCAATGCAAGGCTTTCAATGTACACATTGTGATCATTGTATGCTTTCAATGTACACCACTTGGACATTGTTGTTACTCTTGTGGGGCCACCCAAACATGAGTTGTCACCTAGACTTGAGCTGATCGGAAATAGAGCGCCCTATTGAACGCAAATGGGATGCTAGTCAGAAATGGGGTACCTCTTTTACTCAATAAGTCTTGGACCGGTCTGACACGACACAGAATAGGGGTATTAACCCTTGAAGGACGGACCGATAGCCGTGGAAACCATGCATTTTTGAGATTGTGTGACATCATCTACTTTGAAAAGCCATATATACTCATTGGAAGTCAAAGTACTAGAAATGATCTTCCCTTTCCACTCCTAATACGGAGGATGAAAAGTTGCAATTCTGTCCTACACGGTTTCATTCTTTGTCATCTAAAAGACACAAAACGTCCACCGCGGCGTTCAAGGGTTAAGGGGACCTACACTAATTAACTGACATTTCACACTATATCAAAATCTACATTTGTTGTACATTGACAATGATTGAAGTGTCGGGTGGCTATACATCATGTTTCAAGTATCTACAGTTTCCCTCATTTAGTCCCCTTAATTGTTTGGTCCCCTTAATATCCCTATTCAATGTAGCTTAGAGAGGTTTATTGGCTTATAGCACCCCCACATGAGTGCGCCAAGGGCCCAAATACTAGTAATGGGCTCCCCGAACTGCTCGCCGACCAATTAAAATCTTATTTCATATAATAAATTTTTAACCATGAAGTCAATAGTTTTGAAATTTGTTGGGCGTGAAAGCTTCTTCTTAGGCAAATGTTGTGTAAAATTTTCAAATAAAAAACCCACTTGTACTAAGCTACCCAAAATCTCTATGTTGCCAAAAAAAACGCAGTTTGGTCCTTTATGGGTTAAAAGCTTCACCATTTGAGAATGGTTAAGGAATTATTTACTTTATGATCTTGTAACTACACACTTTTAACAACTTTGAGGGCAATATTTGGTCAAGCTAGTGAATATACAAATAATCAAATAATCAAACTTTAAAAAAATTCATGGCACATCACTATTTTCTTAGGTTTTTGCTTCATTGACATCCTTTTAATATGGAAAAGCTTCTAAAGATCTATTCTTCGTCTTCTCAAATCTCAATTTAACCCCTAAAGTACTGAAGCATATTATAGGCAAAAATTGTCAAAAACTACCACTTTTTAGGGCAGCAAGAAAAAAATGATTTAAAAAAAGTTTTTTTTCAAGATTAAACTGTACACATTTGTACTAGACTTCTATGGAAATGTGCAGAAAAAATTTTAGAAACTTTGACCGCACGGATTGAAAGATTATAATGTTTGAAGTTAGGTCAAAAAGTTTTTTTCCAACCTTGCCCAACAAGGCCTAGAAACTTTGACTCCTTCTAGAATGAGATTTTTACACTATACATGGTTATTTTTTTTGACATTTGCATCTTATACCATGTAAACTATATTCCCACCAAATTTCACAATCATAGGAAGAGTTTTGCACATGCTATCCAAACCTGCCCACAAAGTTAAAGGCAGCATAAATTTTTATCCGGGCACCCGATCGGAAAATTATTAGATTTGGGGGAAGAGGGTACATAGTTACACTTTGTATCCGAATTTCATGAACATCCAACCAAAAATGACTTCGTAGGAACCTACCCAAGATTTCTTGCGTACGTTGAACGGACACTTGGTATTTTAGGGGTTAAAATAACAAGCCAAGAAAAGATCATTAGAGGTTTTCCTACAACTTTGAGTAGAAAGTCGTGAAGTTCTAGGGAGGAAGTTTCCATTCAATCGTCGATTCAAATTGACCTTTAAAGTTGTAAAAAATAGATTGTGGTCATAGGATCATAATTGAAAAGTAATGAAAAATCGTAAATTTTGTTCAATTGGTCAAGTTCTAAAGAAAGTTTGTATACAAATGTTTTATTCTTGAGAAAAGTTTTAATTGATTCCTTATTTATAAGGCTTTCTTAGATTGTTGCATCAATGACAAGCTTTTAGTGTTAAAAAAACTCCAAGGAATTTATCCTGGCCTATTTTCAAAGAATAGTGAAAAGTTCCTTTTGATACTTGTAAACAATCAATAGTTAACTTACATTCAAAGATATTTGTGGATATGCATTAGTAATCACAAGCAAGAAAAACTAGTCCAAAATGATGCCAAAGTAAAGTACATAGCAGCTTGTTGTTGAAAAGTTCAACATATTGTAACTCCTTAACCCTTGAACGACGCCAGGGTGACCTTGGAAATCATCAATTTCTAAAACCGTGGGAATCACTAGCATCAAAAAATCCAAAAACAATTGTTGGAAGTCAAAGCACTGTAGACCATCTTCCCTTTTCACCACAAATTTCGAGGATGGATAGTTGCATTTCTGTCCTACAAGGAAAGATGCTCTCTCATTCATTGACCAAAAAATGGCCGCAGCGGCGTTTAGGGGTTAAAGATGGCATAGAAAAGTTTGAATACAGGTTCATTCATTTTGGTTGCTAAAAATTTGAAAAACAAATTGTCATTTTAATTTTCATAATCTTGATTAATTCTGTTACCAAAGTTATTGGGAAAGGATGTAGCAATTTTTGTACGGAATAATCCTACAAACAAAGAAATTTATAAAAGGCCTAGGCATAGTGAATAATAGACTAGCTTGGCTTGTACCAAACATTAGCCCGAAAGTCATAAAAAGTGGAACTTGTTAACCTCTAAAGTCCCAAGGCCATTTTTTTTTGTCGAAAAACACTAAAAACTGCCATTTTTGTTGTACACCCAAGAAAAAAAAAAAAACTTTTTTACTAAAATCTAACCGTAGGATCTTGTACTTCACTTGTCTTAGATCATGTGGTAAAAATTTCATGGAGTTCGACCTTATAGATTGGAAGATATTAGCATTCAAAGTTGTCAAAGAAAGCTTGTTTGAACTCTAGCTTGCAATTTCAAATGACTTTGACTGCCATTTGTCAAACAAATTTGCACTTCAGACTTTGAATTTAAAATTTTTTATGTTGAAGAATTGAGTTAAAAGTCTAAAAAAAATTCGAAAAAAACACACTTGATTTTCAATCTTTAAAAAATTGTTAAGTCAAAGTAGGTCCAAGATTGAAAGAAAAACTGAATGGTCAATAGCTCTAAGATGGGATTGAAACTCAATATTCCCAATGGTGAGATTGTTCTAGAATGTAATTTTCACCTTGTCCAACAATTTTTTTTGAAAAACTGTGAAAATTGCATTCAGAAATTAATCCCAAAACTTTTTTTTTCAAGAAGATGCTGAGATTGCCCAAAAAACAAGATTGCCCATAACTTTCTCATTATTGGTCCAAATAGAATGAATCAAAGCTTCACATGTAGACAAAAATATATCATTTCAGGAAAAAAAATTTGAAAATTTAATTTTGATTTTTTGCAAATTTTTTTTGCTGCCCGCCGAGTTCAGTTCTGGAGTTTTTGTGGTATAACTTTTGCTCCCAGGCACCAATTGAAATAAAAATTATATTTTCACAAAGCTAATCAGTTTTTCTATCTTATGAAATTTTTTAAGAAAGTTTCATAAAAAATCAAAGTCACAAGAACCTGCCCGAAATCCAATTTGCCCCTCTAGGGGTCAATGGGACTTTAGGGGTTAATTATGAAATTGTAAATATTACTAGAAATCTTTATCTTTTGAGATCTTCATTAAGAGAAATCATTCCACAAAATATATTAAAATGTTTTGTATAGAGAAAAAAACTCAATGAAAATTTAAATATCAGCTTTTATCACTTTACTACTTTTTTTTAAATTGTTTGGATTGTTGCTTGTAGATTACCTAGTTGGAGTAAAGTTTTGACGTTTTTGTGTGAATTTCTGCGTGATATTTTAGTTTTTGGCAAGTTGTTTGTTTACTTTAGTTCCAATTTGGTGATTTTGAATGTTAATTGTCCAATTGGGAGTTCTTTTTGTGTGTTGATTTGGAAGTTAAGGGAATGGTCTGTCGGAGTGGGGATTTGTTGATTGGCCAACTAGTTTGTTTGTGTTTTCCAATTTGGATTTGTTGTTTGGCCAACTAGTTTGTTTGTGTTTTCCAATTTGGATTTGTTGTGGTGGGCGGGGTCCATTTCAAATTGGCGGTTAGATGGTCGTTAGGTTGTCTTTCCCAATTTGGTAATAGTCATTTGGGAATTCCTATTTGGTTTTTTTTTCTTCCATGTTTTTTTTTTACCCACTAATGAGAGTTCGATTAGGAGTCTCGGCCAGTTTGTGCTATATAATTTTTTTTTTTTGTTGTGTGTATCTGTCTAAGTTGGAGAGATGTGTGTGAGATAATTGATTATGGAATGTTTGTTTATGTGTTTGTGTTGAATGAGATGTTTGTGTCCTATAGTTGGGAAGGATTGGAAGTTGAAGAGTTTATGTGTTAAAGATGGAGATTTAAATATGATGTTGTTTCTGTGGTGAAAAGATATTGTAGATCTTAATTGGAGGAGAATTTATGATGGATGACAAGTGTGGTTGTGTTTAAATAAATTAAAAAATTAAAAAATGTTATGGAGTTATAGACTTAGTTATAATTTGATGAGATCCAGAAGAAATGTTAGTGAGCAACTATAAGTTGGACATGACAATTTCATGCACAGTATGTGGTGGAATACTTGGAAAATTGTAACGTTGATTTGATTGCCAATTGGGTTAATATAAAAAATTATTATTATTCTGAATTAGTGGTTGTGTGTGTATGGCTATGCTTGTATGGTGTGTCCCCAAATTGGGAAGGGAATTCAATTTAATGGTGTGTGTAGCACATTGATTTTAAAAGAAGATGTACTTAGATGAATGCAATAAGTTTAATTGGAAAATCTGTAAGTATGTTCATTGTATGTGTTATCAATTTGAGTGTTTTATGTGAAGCAATGTCTATCAAGCCAATCCAAATTGGATTTGCACCTAGGTTGTAGTTATGTTTTTGGCTATGGAACTTCAAGTTGGATTATTGAATTTAAGTCGAGATATTTGAATTTTAGATATAGAACCTATTAGCATAGATCCCTACTTGATTGTCTTCTTTGGAACAAACTTATTATACTAATAGAGTAATTTCCGAATAGGTCATTATTCTTCTTTCAACATTGTTGCTTCAATAATAGTAAGCTTTTAATATGGAATTCTTTTCAAAAAATGTATTATAAAGAATAATGAAAAGTTCTTAAAAATCGTGCTATTTAATAGAAACAACTTGTTTTTGTGGAAAATCACCTTGGCCAATGCAAATAAGGAGGATTCCAAAAGTTATATATTCAACCACAATTCAACTTCTTTCCATGCTACCAATTGAAGATTATAGAATAATTTTGAACAATTTTAATTTAACATCTTAGATAATTGAAAGCTACAAACTTATAAATAGCGATTAATGACCTATCTAAAGGGGGGCTATTTACTTTGTAAAATTGATTAAAAGACCAAGTATTTTTTAAATAAATATAAATTTTGGTGATTAATTGCACCATATTGGTACCTATAATTTTTTGAAGGGTGCATTTTAAAATGAGGTACATTACTTGAACCCATTTTTTTTTTCCTTATACCCCATTCAGGACCCCATTATAAGTTATTGAACACATTTCTATCCAACTATATTTTAGTAATTCTAAAAATTTTTAACTCTCTAATTAAACATTCAAATAATGTGCTCCTTAATTTTTATTTGCAACACTTTTTGCCTTGCGTAATAATGTTTTTGAAATCATAAATAAGGTTATTGCACTTAATTGTGACCAACTTTAAAACAAACTACTACAAATTCTTGCCTAAAATGTCTAGCCTCTATTCATGAGAACKTAAGACCAATTTTTCTTTTTTCCTTTTTCTTGAAACACATGAACAATTTCCATTGATAGAGGAAACAATACATAGAATTAAGCAAGTGGGTCCCTGGGGGAGCATTTTTTTCTTTTGTAATAAGGTAGGCACCCCAAAAATGGCCCCTAATCTTAAACCACCATCTTCAGACTTTGTACATCTCCAAAATCAATTAATTATGTACTTATGTGGAATAAACGTTTTTAGAACCAAACTTTGACCTTCCATAACTTTTGCATACTGTATCCAAATGTCACATTCTTTGGTGCATTGGAGCATCCTTTTACATGCCAATAAGACAATATGAAAATTTGACCAGCCTAATAACAATAACTAGGCACAGTAGCAATTTGTGGCAGATTTTGGGTGTATCCACCTTACATGGGATCAATATTGGATACATTAATTTTCATTACTTTAAAAATTCATAATTTATTCATACACTATCCAAACATTGCATTCTCAAAAACCTTCAAATCCCCTCCTCATTGAAACAATATTTAACAATATACAACAAAAACTTTCGTACTTCAATAATAGGAACCATGCTCAATACCTTATTCTCGGCGCTATGACCTGGGAGGGAGTAAAATTTGGAGTTTTCTAGCGCTGAACAACTCGAGAACGTCGACGGGAACTTGGGAACTGAAAGGGAACTGCGTCTTCCTCCCTCACCCGCAGCTCCGACAGCTCCCACCGAACCAGGCAATAATCGATCTTTCGCAGAGAAATTCAGACCTTGACCTCAGATCTCTCCATTCTAGTCTTCTAGATCCTTCGGGRCAACGTTTCTTTAGTAGAGTTTCGTAGACAAYTSAAAATTTGTTTGCTGATGTAAGTCTAGGTTTTGAAGATGGGCAGAAACTTTGAGCGRCTGTGGCTATGCCTGGGSTTGTTGTCCRTACTCGTGGTGGTYGCGGTCGCGGCGCCGAGGGTGCACATTCCYGATGAGCTTGACGATGTGGTAGACAACGAGGAAGACGACGAGTGGAAGGAATGGGGGAAGGCGAAGCCGGAGAAGCTCCCCTCCGAACCCCCTCCTGACCCTCCCGAAGATCCTCAGGAGCTGGAGAACTATCAGCTTGAGATGATGAAGCGCGCAACGGGACCGTCCATGGGCTTCGTCAAGCTGCGTCTCGGGGTTCAACGAAGTGCGGTACGCTRTTCTGCTGCCTTGCCTTTACACGGAGTGATAGATCGGGTTCAATGACTGAAACCCTAAGGCATGGAATTCGTTTTGCAATGTGATCAATCCGTAAGTAATGCGAGAGCTCTTGTTTCGCTAGAGGATGATATTGACTCCTGGAATTGCTACCTAATCACCAGGCATTTTGAGCGATTCTTTAACCTAAGTGWCYAGAAAATGTGCAGTTCTTGATAATGTCAGCTCAGTGCAGTTGAATGGGTTTTGTTTTCATTTTCGCAGGAGGAAACTACTCATATTGCAGAGAAGTGGACCGAGTTGTTAAAAACAGGTTCAATTAATGCAAAGATATATGCTGTGGACCGAGGCACGATTATGTTTATCCTCAGCTTCGGGCAAGACACCACAGCGGTACGCATGAGCTTGAATTTYTTGGATTTCTGTAAATTAGGTCTGCTCAGATTTGAACATCCTGTATTAGATTATAACATTGTGCAAGAACCGCTCATGAGTGATAGCAGCATGGACATTTTCTTGTATATACCGACGCCAACACAGTTATCKTAGGATACATTATTGTACTAAGATCTACAGGTACTTTATGTACATTCTAGCTGTTCATTGAAGCTGTAGTGATGTAAAAAATACTCCCTCTGTCTCGAAATAAGACTGGTGTTTTCTTTGTAAGACACAAAGGAAACGTTGGTCTTATTCTGAGACAGAGGGAGTATTTTAGAAGCTCATCTGTGTAATTTCTGGAGTCAATTTATGCTGTGGCCAAGACACATKTAGGTTTCTTACGTGGCCTGTCTGWGTTGAATGGCTCATRCGACATTRCAGGTGAAGGATTTTGTGTTGAGTCAAGACGAGGCTTACGAGTTCAAGCTTGGAAATGCTGCATTTCGACGACCTGGGGATCCTCCTGTGGAAGCGGTGTTGGACAAAATGCACGCAGAGAAGAAAGCTGCAAAGAAAGCCCAGAAGAAGGCTGCTGCAGAGGCAAAGTTGAAGGATAGTGCTGTTAAAGAGGAGCTTTGATAGGGCTAAAAGGTGTCAATTGGCGGAGTGTTCTGGGACATATTGTCCGGTATGAAGGTTAAGTTAAGTTTATTCAGATGTGTTTATCGTTCTGAGGTTTTCTAGATCATCAGACTGACAGGTAATTGTCGAGTTCAGAATTCAATGCTCAGAGGATGTTGGATAGTTACGGTAGTTGAGCAATTAGTACTCTAGAAGTGGCTAAACCAAATCTCAGAAGATTTGATCAGAAGGATACTGAATTCGGGGTTTCACCTTAACCCGCGAAGGTTTGTGAACAKGCACGTGCCTTGATGTATTACATTACTTTGAAGAATAAGGTAGGGCTGATCTTGCAATAAAAGTTGTACATTGTGAT
Organism: Pleurozium schreberi; assembly: GCA_006891605.1. NCBI lineage: Eukaryota > Viridiplantae > Streptophyta > Bryopsida > Hypnales > Hylocomiaceae > Pleurozium > Pleurozium schreberi. The sequence continues at coordinate 169,264 of VACF01001484.1, read as the reverse complement.
TCATTATAATTCAAGTATCATTAACCCTTGCAGGGCAAGGCAGATTGGGATGACAAAAAAAAATCATCTGGTGAGTGGATACTTCACAATTTTCATCCGCTCTTTTTGTGAAAGTGAGCACACATATGTCAAGCATCATGGGAAGTCAAATTAAGTGTCTTTTATTAGCTTCCATATTTTTAGGTAGCCCTAATTCTACAAAGATAGTACAGATTTTCACATGAAAGTGTTTTGTGCCATGCTGCCTTTCTCGCATTTTTTGAATGGGTAGCATTAGGTGTTGGTTTGTACAATTTTTCCAAAGCTAAACATGTGCATGAACAACATTTTTCGCCTTGGTCAAGCACTACATATTGCACCCCACCTTTCCCCACGGTAATAGATCCGTCCTTTAAGGCTTAATAAATTTTTATTGTTTTAAATAAATGAAGATGTTTGTATATATTCTTGTCATTGAAGATAGTAAGGTGGAAGCACTCAAAACCATCAATATAAGCAATTGAGTATAGTTGGAGGCATCTTTTCCTAAAAATTATATTTTTTTAGTATTAGGGAGTGAAAATCATGAATATTAAAACAAAAAATTAGATTTTCCGGATGTTGTATGTTTCTATGACTTTTCAAAGTGTTGGCTTCCTAGACCATTGAAAATGTCCCATAGGTGCATTCAAATTTGAACTGTGCAAAAATAGTTGTTAGCAAATCAAAGTTAAGTATGTGACCTTCACATGTGTTAGCCAATCAAGATTACACATTTTGAGGACACATTCACCAAAGTCTAGGGGCACAATTGGTGAGTCTAGGGCCCATTATTAGGAGCAAATGCAGTAATGGGTGCTCCCACCTTAAAATTACAAAAAATAGCCATTTTGAAAGATGATGAAGTGTAAATACTATTTTCTTTGTCTCAAAATAAATCTAGGGTTTTCAAATATACTTGTTTCAAATTAAATTCAAAATCGGCTCTTTAGAACTTGATGGACACCAACTAAAATTAGTTCAAACACCTTGAAGCAAAAGAATTTGTAGATATCACACTACAAAGACTAAGGTGGATACATCCAAAAGCACAGCTAACCTTAAAGCACCGTCTACAATCTGTGTACATGACTATAGATTGTGCTTTCATAAACAACCTTTGACCCTTCATAACTTTTGTATTTTGTATCCAAATGGAGTGTTCTTTGGTGCTTTGGAACCTCCTTTCAATTGCCAATGAGACAATATGGAATTTTGAACAACCTAATAATATTAACTAGACATAGGACCAATTTGTGGCTTTTGTATGTAACCACCTTATATAACAATTCAATCCTTCTAAAGGGAATTGAGACGTAACCTCTAACCAACCACAGGCAAAGAATTCAATCCAAAACTACACAAAAACTACTACTAACAAATCTTTTGTTGAGATTTTTTTGGAGTTGAATCGCAGACATTATCGGAATTGAATACAGAGGACATCAATGAACATCACTACACCAACAATGCTTGAAGAATGATGAGAATTAATACCACTAGAGTTTTAGAAAGGAAAATTAATCGTCACTTTTTCCACTTGTTTTCAACATGCAGAGCTTCAATTTTGACTTCCATTTTTTCACACCTAATGAGGTTTAGTAGAAGCTACAAGTTCTCCTAGTCTTGTGAAAGTAGGAACAACTTATAGTGAGGCTAGAAATGAGGTGGAAAAAAAAACAATGCGTATGACAATTGCATTAGGATCCACACAACCAATTTGCCTTCAATGATGCAAAATAATTGATGAGGAATGAAACATGGATGCCCTATTATTGCTCCATAAGAAGCAGAGACACCAATGCACCTAGCTTGCATCTTGACTCTCTAAAAACTTTTTCTTAAGCAATAAGCTTTGCATTGGCTTCATTGGACCAAGTTACATTGGCCAAAATTTGTCAATCATAGCAATGTATCTCCATGTATAACCTATTGAATGTTGATGATTAAGAACCATTGATGTTCAAATGCTTGTTTGCATAGTTTCCTAAAAGCAACTCCATTACAAACTCAAAGTTGGAAAGACCTTCACTATAATGAAAAGGTGACATTTGGAGGTCTCCATTGCATCACCACTATGTTTTTTTGGCCTTCTTGGGAAGACACTACTACAATGCTCCATCCATGCCATCATTGGGGTCTTTTGAGACTACATCAGAGCTCACGCAACAACTCAAACACTTTAATTATGGTAGAATCATTCTCTTTCATGGTGCACATACTACACATGCCAAAGATGGGGTAAGAAGAAGGAACAATGTATAGAACAATCACAATAGGGTCCAAAAGTGTCTTTGCATAGTTTAAGTCCAATTCAAATCATTGTGATTTTTGCATCTGATGTCCAAATTCAATAAAACTTGTTGGAAAATCTATGCTCTTTTTTCTAGTTTGTGTGGTAAAATTTTTAGACCAATCCAAGGTGTATTGATTATTTGAAAGCCAATTAAAGTTCACAAGTTCAATTTGAGTTCATAAAATTGCATTTGATGGTTGCAACTTTTTGGTCTTGCATCTCCTTGAGTACATCCAATATTTGTTTTCAAAAAAGAAAATTTTTGGGTTTGTGTTTCCCTTGAAGTCTAGTTATTGTGATAAAATTTTCATGTCAATCCAAGTTGCTTTGGATGTTTGAGAGCAATTCAAAGTTCAAAATCCAAACATCTCTAGATTAAAGTGAACTTTGGCGGCTTGTTTCTTCTTTATACAATGGCTGTTTTGAATATAAAAAAGATTGGAAAAGTTGTGCATACTAATCTAGTTTGTGTGGCTATAATTTCATATCAATCCAAGAGGTTGTGAGTTATTGAGAATCATTTTAGTAGAAGCAAGTTCAACAATAGTTGTGTTTTTTGCAACTACGTTTTGACATTTCAAATCCATTTTGCAGACCCAATGAGTCAATGGAATGATATTTTCTTTCACCAATGTGTTTGCATGTTGGTTTTGGATCACCTTACAGTTTGAATTTTTTTCATTTGAGTAGGTTTAGAAATCAAATTTCACCTCCAAATGTGTTTCTAAGAAAAAATTTCAGCATTCTTTTTAACCCTTGAACAATGTGGCGGACGTTTCGTGTCCAATGAATGACAAAAAATCAAAATGTACAACACAAAAGTGCTACTACTCATCCACGGAAGTAGGGATGGAAAGGCAATAACTTCGATGGTACTTTGACTTCCAATGAGTACTTTTGGATTTTTTTGAACTAGTTATTCCTACAATATCAAAAGTGATGATTTCTAGAGGATCCAATTCATACTTTAATGGTTAAATACTAAAACATGATAATCTTTCAATCTATGTGTCCAAACGACTCCAAATTAGATTCACCTCATCATCAACATGTACATTACAAGATTGTACAGTTGAGACCTCTATACCTTAGTGACATTGAGATCTATAAGGTAGAACCACCCATTTCTGACAAGTGCCCCATAGCCAACCATAGATTGACTTATTTCCAACCAAGGCTAGAATGTTTTTTTTTCTTCTTTTCAAGGTTGGGACTAAAAGTTCATGATACTTGTCTCAAAGTAGTGCAAAAAAAGTAGGAAGCAGTGAGTCGAAAAGTAGTTTTTTGAATGATTGGAATTGGAAGAGTCCAAAGATTGGCTATGGGTCCGGAGCACTTTTTGCCTTTCAAAATTTATAGAAATTTCAATTCATGCGATAAAATTACCACAGTTTTTGCAATCCCCATCATTTTTATCAACACACCTCTAAATTTTTTTACCTTGCATTGCATGCTTCATATTTGTCCAAATTCCTTATTTGGTTGATGATAGGTGGTTCTACCTTAAGACTTGAAAAACAATGAATGATGTTATTGAACTCAATTAGGCCTTGGGCTTTTCGGGGTTAAGCTCGAGCCAAGGTAGGAGGTCCTAAAATAGAGCAGGTTCTAAAACTAATCAGGCTCTGGAGATACATTTTGCACTCTCCAATGTACAAGCAGTCTACATTTGAGGAGGTGGTCCATTTTAGAGCCCATTGAAATGCACTTTTCTGCATCTTCAAAAATTCATAACTAATTCCCCAAAGCTCCAAAAAAATATGAAACGACTTGGGTTAGATGCCAATTCCACTTGTCTTTCAAGGAAAATTTACTGAAAATTATTTCAAGCAGTTGATGATGAGAGGGTGGCAGAGTGGCGGTGGCACTTGCTCAGTTGATGATTCTGGAGTCACGATGAAGCTGATAACCTCCTCAGTCCGTCTTTTCTGACGGATCAATTGCAGGAAGTTAACTTAACTTCCAGGGAGGCAGTGAGTGAGTGCATTGGAGCCTCCGTCCGTCCGTCCTTCCGTCAAATTGGTCCATGAGTGACATGTTGAGTGTGTGGAGAGCAACCACTCATCAGTTTCTGTCACAATGACGATGTCAGCATCGGAGTACCATTCAAGAGCTAATTGCGTTACAAGCTCAACTCCTGGAAACAATTTTCAGTAAATTTTCATATGCCAAAAAAAAAGGAATCGGCATCAAACCCAAGTCGTTTTATATTTTGGGGGCCTTCAAGGAATTAGTTACAGATGTTTGAAGTTGTGATGTAGTGGTCACTAAAAGCGACCACCTCCTGAAATGGGTGGGGGTGAATTGATGCCTCGCACGACCACTCAATAAAACCCTGACATTTTTTGTTTTCCACACATGACATAATTTGCAAGTTTTGAATTCATATTTGCAATTAGAGGCCCAAAATTAGTTGGGAGGGATGTACAAGGTAAATTTATCAAACCCTAACTAGAGGGCTTTTTATTTTATTTGCGCACTTGTAATTACTTGGAGTGGCCGAGCGAGGGGGCCAATCCACCCCGGCCCTGAAATCAACACAGGTGGTACATTGAAGAAAGCAAAATGTAACTCTATATCATGATCACTTTTAGAGCATGGGCGCTTTAAGAGCAGAATACCTTAAGGTACTTCGATACAGGAGCCCGGAGTGTGTGTCTGGCCTACGTAGGCAGGCAGGTCCGACATCATCTTTGGCACTCCTAGACGGACGAAAGGAAGGAATTCCAGAAGGACTTCGACGGCCAAGTGACTAACTCCCACCGAACCAGGGGCGTGCGGGCAATAACCTGGGGTCCGTGGCCCGCGCTTCCTTTGGGGTCTAGCCCATTAGGTGAAATTGAAATCCACCCACCCCAAGGTTTTCTTTGAAAAACAAAATGGCTTATTTAATTTGTAATACCTAAATCCTACAGATTGAGTGGAGCAAGTAGAATCTAGGCCTGAAGCAGAGCATTGTTAGGCGCATGTACATGGCGCGTAGCGACCGTTTAGGGTGAATATGGAGGGGTGACCTCTACTACTAGTTAGGACCTTTTGGTTTCATAAAAAAAAAAATAAACAATTGACATTACATTACAACTAAGCTTAGGACCCCAATTGTCTAGAAAAAATTATAGTTTTTTCCTCAAACAATGAGGGTGGGTGCGCAAGAGGGTGAAAATTCTACCGACTGCATCCCAACCCTCCATCCCCTTGGGCCATGCCCTCCAGGCCATCCCACCCTAGGTTAGCGCTCGCACAACCCTGGTTTCGGCAGGAGTTAGTCACTAGGGACCCCAATGGATGGAATCCACAGATAGATTTGGTCTAGGATGGACTTCACTTGCTTTTTGGAGACAGACAAAAGAAAGTTATTGTACATTTGGGTATTGAAACCTTACAAATTTTTGCATTCGCAGTGGAAACAATTTTAGGCTGCCAAATTTGACACCCTCCCGAGGGCTAAAAATTGGTTTTTTCAATGAATTTATATTACAAGATCATCTACACGTTAATAACATCTGTGTCAAATTTCAAGGCTAAAACATTTACACAAAAGAAGATATTCAAAATCTACCAGCATGTGTAGCTGTGAGAAAAAAATTCACTCTTGCCAACTTTGACACCCTCCCACGGGCTGAAATTTTTTTTCTTTGATATGAGAATTTTTCCATGGGATCAACTCTATGTTGATAATATGTGAACCAAATTTCAAGTTCAGAAGATTCACTCACAAAAAGATATTCGAAATCTACCAACTAGTGTTATTGTAAGAGACAATTTCACTACATCCAACTTTGACACCCTCCCAAGGGTAGAAAATTTATTTTTGAAAGTGTATTTTTGTAGTACAACATCAATACTGCATCAAATGTAGTTTGGGTGGGAACAATGCATCCCATTAAAACAATATTGTCACAAAACTATTTTCATCGTTAACACTACTTTTTCAATATTGGACTGTGAATCCATTGAAACAATATTGTTTCAATGGGATTACTTTCCTGACGTAAATTGATCATTTGAGAGAAGGAGGATATTAACCCTTGAACGCTATGTATTGTTGACAAAGAATATTGGATGACAAAGAATCAAACTGTGTAGGACAGAATTGCAACTTTTCATCTTTGTTATTAGGAGTGGAAAGGGAAGATCTTTTCTAGTACTTGACTTCCAATGAGTATATTTGACTTTCCAAAGTTGATGATGGCACACAGTATCAAAAATGCCACCGGTCCTTCAAGGGTTAATATTGTGTAGGGTGAAGGCCACCACTCCCCAGTTACTACAAAAGAATTCACATGTGATCAATCCCATGGCACTCAACCATTTTAAGTTGATAAGTTTAATCTTGGCTTATCCCTTTGCCTATCATGCATCACACCTGGCAATCGCCAGTTAGACCACTTTGGGGGGACAGAAAACAATGCCAACTAGGAAAGAACACCTACACTAAATAGTGAAATTAGGGGACAAGAGAGCTAAGGTAGAAGGTCCATAAACCAACCATCTAAGCACTGGAACTGAATTTTAGGCAAGCGAAACTTCTCAAACTATTTTTCAGTGAATTTCCCTTCAAAGAGAACAGGAGTTGGCATCTAACCCAAGTCGTTTCATATTTTTTGGATCATTTTTTAATTGGTTATGAAATTTTGAAGTTGAACTAGCATAGGGCTCCAAAACCGCCCTCCCTTGAAATGTACACTGTTAGTACATCAGTAAAGGCTATGAAAAAACAGCATGTACAAACTGTGTACATTTATGGGGTGGGCGGTTCTAAATGCCCGAACTGTTCTCGAGCCTTCTACCTTAAATATGGACCCCAGATGGAAGCAAGCATTTCGGAATCAGCTGGTATCTTCTATGTACTACTGTACCTTTTCTGTTGGGAGTCAAAATTGGACAAAAATAAAAATGAAATAAAAAATATTGGATTTTAGATTCTTTTAGAAATGGAAGGTTTGGACATCATATGCATGAACTGTGAACCTCTCTAACTTTATAGGTCCTCGACCACATGACACAATTGACTTAGAGAGATCTAGTGCGTAAGAGAGGGTTTGAACATTCATAGTTGAGGCATAAATAGAAGATTGATACCCTTACTTATCTTCTTTTAACCCCTAAAGGTTTTCGACTATGTTTTCACCAAATCGCTCAAAAACTGCCATTTCTAGGACAAGTACCAAATTATTTTTTTGAAGACTTTTTTGAACACATGTGTCCATAGGATCTTGTAGTACACTAGTTTGAGAACATGCGGAAAAARWTTCAGGAATTTCCTCCATGTAGATTGCAAGATATCAGCATTTGAATTGGAAAAAAAACTTTTTTTGGCCCTGCGAAAACCGGGCAGCTGTACTTCAAATGGTCACATGTGTATGAMAAAATGCCYRAARTGGTGGTTACTCTTTGGATTCATTTTTGAAGGCAAGCTGGACACATGCTTGAAAATTTTCAGCTCTTTTGGAATTGTACAACATATAGGAAAAAAATAGTGAGTAGAGAGAAGTAGAAAATGACTCAAAGTATTAAATTGTAAACTATTTATTTATAGAATTGAAAAATGCCAATCCCAATCGTTAAAATGTTGTAATAAGCAATTTACGCCTACATTTTTTATTTTTTTCCAAAAATATTAAAAATTAAATTAAATAATGGATTTCAAACTTTTTTGTAGAGTAAAGATCCTATAACTACCCGCAAACTACTCCAAACTAAAACTCCTCATAACTTTTGACTCAACTATCAAAATAGAATGATTCAAAGCTTTCCATGTATATATAGATTTATAGAACCAATTTCAAATTTTAATTTTTTTTAAAAGTGATTTTTCAAGAAGTTTTTTTTGCTGCCCGGGCTGCCTGCGCTCCCATGAAAACAACATATCATACCATAACTTTTTAATCATGTAGTCAAAAGTTATGAAAATTGTTGTGCCTTAAAGCTACTCCTCGGGCACATGTTGTGTGAAAATTTCAAAGAAAGCAAAGGAAAACTCCACTCGTAGTGAGCTGCCCAAAAAATCTATAATTCCAAAAAACATGCCTTGGGACTTTAGGGGTTAACAAACTGTAGGTCCACTTCTACATGACTAATATTGTACAATATTACTTTTTAATCCAAAAGTTAGGGTCTCATTATCTGCAGTTGTACAGTAGTACTTTTGTAATCCCAAAGTTGGGACAATGCGGGCCTATTGATTTATAGAGGTTTATTGACTTAGAGAAGACCATGTAATAGAGGTTCTACTATACTATTGTGAATTGTTGGAGTCATAAGGGCTATTGCCATGTGAGACTGGTGGGCAAAGTTTCAACAAGGGGAGTTCCAAGGTCAAGTGAACAATTGTAGTGACATGTGGATCCGATGGCTTGAGAGAGATCGCGTAAAAAATTTACACAGTGATTCCCTTCAAGATTGACCAATTTCCACCAACAGGCTTGTCTACTAGTGAACCTTGAAATCCTCTTTTTTTGCTCATTGTGGTTGGCAAGACAATTGGTGGATTTTCTTGACTTCTAGTGCTTCTTTGCCCACATGTCTGAGATGGTAGAAGGCCCTAAGTATTATTGTAAACTCTTATAATTAGAAGGTTTGCTTTTAGAAACTTCTCCCGATTAGGTGCAGTAAAACCTTACATGAAATATATATGAAAATAATCTTTTTTTATTATGATGAGCACATATTACAGCTAAAAATGTACACAATAGGCTGATTGCAAGAAACACTTGTACTATTTGTTGCGTCTTAGGACAATACTCATAAACTTTTCTGGAGTAATTTAAAAATAGAAAACTAATTTTTAAAATTTCTTAAAAATATATTCAATGTATACACCTTTAAGATGAAGATAACCACCGAAGGAAATTCATAGAAAAATTCTCTAACTATGAGATGGTTAGGTACTAAAAACCTCCAAATTGGCAAGTGTGACATTGAGTCGGGCTCTATTTTTGGATAGTAAATTATTTTTGAAAATTACAAAAAAATTAGGCAAGGTCCATAGTAGCCATGAGTACCTACCCTATAAATCTTGATTCATTTGGAGCCAAAACAAAAAAGTTATGGCCAAAAATCAAATGAGCACGCAACATGTGACGGAAAATAGGACAAGTGTTTCTTGCAATCACCCAATATAAGCATAAAAAAATATACTTCATCTCCTCTTGAAACTTTGAAACTTCATAAGTTTTTGGATATTGTAAATAACCCTGAAGGATGAAGGGTACAATGAATGGATGCAACCATATCCTATACACCTATACTTTAAGTTAGATTGTTTGTTTTGTTTTATTTGTTATGATGAGATCTCCTAGACTGTGCACCCAATCGCATTATTGATACCATCAGAAAGCCTTTAGTACTTGAGGAGGGGTGCATAAACTTTGTTTTGTGGTGTTTGGACCTATGATGTGAAAATATTGAAAGTCAAAGTTTTTATGAATTAGAAAATTATTTTTATTTTTATTTYTACATTTTAAAATTCTTGATACTCAATACATTGAGATGTAAGCCGTATTCTTAGTAATGTCGGAAAGTTCTTTGTGAGAAAGGTGCATGAACTTTGTTTTGTGGCATTTGGACCTATGTTGTGAAAGTTGTTGAATTTGAAAGTTTTCATGAATTTGAAAATTGAATTAAATTATCTTGTATTTCGGAAAAACAATAACTTTCACATTGCATGTCCAAACACCACAAAACAAAGCCCCTATATTCATTTTTTGTGCATAAAAGATATTGATATTTAAAAAATTAAAAAACTAAAAATTAAAAAATTATTTTTACCTTTATTTTGATTGTGACAATGGCACATGGCACACTAGTACTTATACAAAACTACTATTTTTTCCATCCATCCAATTGTTTATTGATTTTTATTTTAGTTCTTTACCATTCTCATGGTACATATTCATTGGCGCATGGACTCTTCTTTGTAAGTGTTTTGTAGTACCAAGAGCACAAGCATGTTTTCAACCTAAAAACTTGACTACCAGTATTTCATTTTCAAAAATGGCCCTTCAAAAATGATTCCAAACATAARTAAGATAAAAGCATGAGTAAGATAAAAAGCATGATTAAGATCTTTAAATTCTCACAATATAATTAGAACTTAACATTCTATACTTCATGAAGAATTTTTGTTGAGATAATCACCAATATTGAATATTCAATAAACTTGATAAAGACCTCAAATTTTTTTAGGGTTCAAAAATGTCAAGTTCTAAGCTTATGTAATATTAATTAAAATTTGATTAACCCTAAAGTTCTTTGACTATGTTTTCACCAAAAATGCTCCAAAACTGCCATTTTTAGTAACACTATCAAATATGTGGGGAAAAACATTTTCTGACACATGTAACCGTAGGATCTTGAATTATTCTAGTTCAGAAAGACGTGGAAAAAATTTCAGAAATTTTCACCATGTAGATTGCAAGATATTAGCGTTTGAATTGACACAAATCATTTTTTTAACCCTGCAAAAAACAGGGCAGCTGCACTTCACAAGCTCAATTTTTTCATGGAAAAATGCCCAAATTGGTGGTGCTTCTTAGGATTCATGTTTCAAGTCAAGTTGGGTGCATGCCTAAAAATTTTCAAATCATTTGGAATTGTTCAACATATAGTAAAAAACTAGTAAATAGAAAGAAGTAGCGAATGGTTCAAAACACTAAACTATTCATAATTTATTTTTGAAATTGCAAAATGTCAATCCCAAAGGTTGAAATGTTGTATAAACAATCTATACCCAATGCTTTTGATTTTTTTCAAAAATATTGAAAATTGAATTAAATAATGGACTTCAAAGTTTTTTTTAGAGTGGTTATTCCATAACTACCCGCAAACAAAAAATCCTCATAACTTTTGACTCATTGATCAAAATGGAATGATTCAAAGACTTTCACACTCATATAAATCTAGAGATTTAATTCCAAATTTTCATTTGTGAAAAAAGTGATTTTTTCAGATCTGCCCAAATTGCCCGAGTTAAAAAAGAAACAACATATCATGCAATAACTTTTTAACTATGAAGTCAAAAGTTATGAAAATTGGAGGGCTGAAAGAAATTCCTCGTCCACATGTTGTGTAAAAATTTCAAAGAGAAATAATAAAATCTCTAATGTACTTGCCCAAGATATCTATGTTGCTAAAAAAGGCACCTTGGTCCTTTAGGGGTTAAGTGAGACTAAAAAACCACATACAATCATCCCTTTTAGCCTTTCAACAAAACTGTCTTGATTACAAAGTTTAAGTGACTATGAAATGACATTATGGTATATTCCCACTAAATGTTGTTATTGAGGATCTTAAGAATGAATTTAGACCTACTTCTAGACATGATTCTCATTGCAAACTTCATCCCTGACATCAAGTTTGAACATAAGCTTACAGTGACTTGACTGATAGAGCTTGTTGTAAGATAAAACAATCCATTTTGGTCAAATGGTGCATAGTGGTCACCTAAGATGTTATTCCATTGTGGATTTTTTTCAGTATGTGAGATTTGGGCCACAATCAATGTCTTGCACTACAATAATGGAGTGAATAGTGACCACAGTAGGAACTTCCAACTATTTGGTGTAACTTCATTGTCAAAATTGACTTTTTAGGCCTTCCATGTTAAAAAAACATTGTGACTACATTAGATAGTAAAATGAGCATTATGAACTCAGATTTTGTTGGTTATAAGGTAGTCTACAAACTCCATTGGGCCATGATGCGTTGAACACTTTAGAAATTCCCAGAAAATTTATACTATGTCAAAAAAATATAATTTCAATTGCACTTGTTCTTTCTCGTAGTTGTCCTTAAGTGGGACCAAAAATTGAAAAATTTCAATACTTGCGTGAGGCCAAAGTCCAAATTCTGACCACAATGGGCTATTTTTATCTTAAGCCGTTAGTTAGCATTGATAAGGTAGGCGAACGCAATACCAACCGTTGACCTAATACCACCCAAATGTAGGACTCTTGTTGATTTTAGAATGATAATCTATGACATAAGTACATGCCTTAACTCCATGACAAGTGAAGTTAAGGTATTTATCACTATCATAGATTCTCACTCTAGAATCAATGATAGCCCTACATTTGGGTGGTATTTGGGTGGTATTTGGGTGGTATTTGGGTGGTATTTGGGTGGTATTTGGGTGGTATTGGGTCAATGGTTGGTATTGGGTTCGCCTACCTTAGCTTCCGCTTGTTCACTCCAAGGATGCACCTTCCTCACGACTTGAATGAGTGCCCCGAGTTATGCTTAGCTGAGTGGGAATCCTTCAAGACTGATCAATCGAGAGATTGAACATTTTGCAGGAGGTGCAATGAATCTTCATTAGGAAAATTTTCAGCCCTCCAAGAGACTGCAAGTTTTGCACCCCTGCAATGCAATTACAGAAAAAAATAAAATAAAAAATTATTTTTTATTTTTCAAAAATTGGAATCTGACATGGCACTATTGGTACCACGTCAACGCCACATCAGATTCACTATTTTAATTTTAATTTTTTAATTTTTTTTAATATTTTAAAAAAAATTCAAAAAAAAAATAACTTTTTTTATTTTTTGGTATTAGCACTGTGGGGTGCCGAAAATGAAGTCTTAACAACAGCCTTCTGCAGGGCTGAAAATTTTACTAATGCTTTCATTTGTTTCAAGGAAAAGAAAAGAAAAGAAAAAAAAATTTGCAGGAGGAAGTTCAGCTTAACTTACAACACTTGAATGTCTGTCTGTCTGCCTGTGAAGCAACTTAAGTTCCATGCAAGTTATTAGAAGTCTGAGTGCAGTCTGTGTTGTACAGTTCAGACTCCGTAGTACTGGAACTTAGTTAGAGCACAGCTGGTTCAATTAGTCAGACAGACATGGGACTACTGGCCATAAGCGGCACAAGACAAAAGAAAAGAGTCCTTGGAAGAACTCAAAGGATCTGGAATTTCAAAAGCTCAAGTGGTCACTGCAATTTTTTTTTATTTTTTTTATTTTTTTTATTTTTTTATAGTAGATTTACCTTGCCGAAGATAAAGAAGTTGCATTTAACGAGCATTGATTCATATTCTTTGAACTCTTATTGAATTAGTTATGATAATATGAAGTTGGAATTCGAGGGTGTTCCAGAATTGTCCCGACCTTGAAAACATTCCTGCATTAGAGAATTTGTGGACTCTCCATAGGGCTGCTAGGAAGTGCAGAGAGGGACTCTTAGTGCAATTTACATTTATTTTGCATGAGGAATTTTCCCCCTATTTCTGCACTTTCTTACAGTTTCCAAATGTCAGAGCATTCATTCTCAAGTACTATTAATTGGGGTTGTGACGAGTGTTGTTTAGATATTTGGAAGCACCCTCCAAGCACCTTTCTATGACAATTGCAGAATAGAAAACTAATAGATACTTCTTAGAACTCCTGATATTCACACAAGGCAAGACACAAGCTGAATCTTTTATTGGTTAGAGATGCCATCTTTTCTATAGCTGTGTAGGGATTCGGAAATAAATTGGCTTGTCAAAGGTTGGTAGCCCTTTGGAGAGTCTCAAATTTCTCTAATGTGGGTACATTCAAAGTAATTTGTAATATGTAATCTCGTGATAGAGGACACTTCTAGAGCAAAACCAATTTTAGTACATCCCACCTTATGCAACTAGAATCATCACTTGAAATAAACAATACAAAACAAATTCATTTCCATTCGCAATTTAGATATTTTCTCTTTATAATGTACTTAGGGGATTCATTTCAAGTGACAAGTCACTAAGGGATACATATCTCAAGGGTGATTGCAAGAAAGACTCCCTCCGGTTTTTGTAGCGTTCATTGATACTGGCCAGTACTAGCGACCTTTTGGAAAAAAAATATTTAAAAATATGGTATACTGAAATAATATTATAAATTGCATGTCACCAAAATTTGAGGCCCCAAAAAAATTTAGGTCAAAAGTTATTCACAAAATAGAGTGACACCTTTTTTAAAGAAAACAGACACTTTGGCGTTTTAATTTGTAGAAAAGATGAAATGTAATTTTAAAAAAAAGCTAAAAATTGTAAATTTGGGAGAACTTTATGATAAAGAGATTTCACCAAACTAATGATCTTTAAATTCATCTTGTATGTTCAGAAGTACGCGCGTAGGAGAGCCCTATTAGCAGGCATGCAGAGGACATAAAATAATGTGTTTTTAGATTTCTTGTGGCCGGGTGCATGCCCACCTAGTGTGGGAACAGACCACAAAAACTTCAGCTATAGATAATTAATTTTGGATATTCCCCAATACCAAAAAACTCTATACTGCGAAATGTGACAAACTAGCTAAATTTAAATTTAAATGTAAAATGATTTTTTAAAATTTATGAAAAATAAGTAATCTGATTGCTATCAAGAAAGACATCTCCAATAAAAATTTTAAGTTAATTGGGTTCATTCTTCAAGAATTATAGTGGATGGAAACTCCGCAATTCCAAGTGTGATGCAAAATAGTACTAGTCTTTCTTGCAGTCACCCTCAACGCTTATTAAGTGCTTTGAAGACTATGTTCTAGATGATGAACAAAGTGCTTCAAGGCAATGTCTGTTTAGATATTTTTCATTTCATTCCAAAATAATAATGGAATCTTTAAAAGACAAACTTCCTTTACAACTAATTTGATGAGATTGAGATAAAAAAAATAAGTTTGTACAAAGTTGTAAGAAAAAATATGTTGAAATTCAGGAGAGGATTAAAGCATACAAGAACTGATAAATAGAGAGGGGGGGGGGGGGGGGGGGGGGGGGGGGGGGGGGGGGGGGGGGGGGGGGCTTGGGATTGCGGTGAACACATGTTCCTCAAATTAGCATAAGTTTGTTGTGTTGCATGTATTGAGGATAATGCCTGATGTGGGATCTTTGGTCACTATGCCTTCCATGGGTTTTATTCAAGGACTTTATTTTTATTTTTCTATAATAGCAACTAGTTGCCATTGTTGTTGGAGTGATGAAATAGTTACATCTACATATGTGATTGGAATATTTATAATGTGAATGAAATAATATATATTCATCTAAAATCATGTCGAATCATGCAAACATAGCAATAAATTCATCCCAAATGGAAATGTTACTTCAGAGAATAGCAAGTTCAGACAATTTGTTCTTCAAAAAATCTATTGATCTTCCTAGGGTATAAATCGGAAGGATCCAACTGAAATAGAAAAATGTATTGAATTAATAAGTGTGAAATTTTCAATTATTGAAGTTAATCTGTGTTGAATTTTTCCATAATGCATTCCAAAGTGAATGGTTTCTCCAATGAGTTGGTATGTCCAAGTTGAAGTTTGAGAACTCAAACTCAAGTATTCAACAGAATACTTGTTTACCATGACTTCAACTTGGATAAAGTAAGCAACCCATTATGGATTGCAGCCCAATTTGGAGTTCTATTTTTAAATCCAATTCATTTTTTTTGGCGTTACCAATTGGTAGTTTTTATTGCATTGAGTGTGCAATTGGGCCTTAAGGTTTTGGAATTGGAGATGAAAGGGGTGGAATTGGGTTGGAAAGTCACCATTTAATGAATTTGATGAATACATCCATGCGGTTTTTACACGTGGCAAAATTGATTCTTTGTACAAAGGGGTGTTTTTTTATTTGCACTGGAACCATGTAGGAAAGTAAGACAAATACATTAGAATCTCCAAAGACAAGAATAGTTTTTGTCTATGAACTACAATGGGAAGCTATATGTTTTTGTTTTGATTATCTGTAATGTATCTTTCTCACTCAAAAGATGATTTGACAGACATACATATGAAATAATCCCTAATTTTCCTTTTTTTTGAAAAAATTATGAATTCAATACTTGAAACTATATGCAATGACCAAATGTTTCACAATGGACTTCCTACCTTAAGCCATTAAGGACCGTGATTGATTTGAAGGGTGGGCGAGACATTCTCTAGTTTCTAATTAAACATAAAAAAAAAATAACAAATCGTGATGCTTTGCTGAGATTTAACCATGCTGATGGAATTGGCATGAATGATTGGGCCTCTACAATAAATTTTGTGGCAATTCAAGGTTCCCTTATAGGAAGATTTTTGTATTTTCAGCCCAAATTTCATAAGTTTATTCAATCTGTAAACCACATGCTAGCACAAACTGTCCTCATTCCTGTTCCAATACATTTGATTTACAATTCCCCACACCCGTCCTTTTTTGTCCGTATCCAAATTTATACTAAAACTCTGGCTATCAAAGAAAAAGTGTCAATATCAACCCAAAAGTGGTCAAGCGGTCCTTAATGGGTTAATGATATTGTATTGAATCAAACAAATTCTACATCAATCTTCTTGGTGTTGATCTTTAAACCTATAAAGATGCTACAGGCATAAAAGTTCAAATGGATGACTTCACTATTTGTTGTAGAAACAAAGAATGCACCTATTGGTCCCATAATTGGTGAATACTTTGATTATAGGACGTTGCATTCTTTCAAGGATTAATTTTCTTCTGTAGTCACTTATTATAATAAATATTGTTGAGGTTTCTCAAAGTTTATGTCTTCTTCAATGCTATGATTGGTCTCTAAGACATTCATTTACGCTTCTTTTAACTCTCATTGGTTTGAACAAAAGCAAACTTTTGTTGTTGGATGAGGATGTTGTACCGGGTAGTTGCAAGAAAGACTTGTACTATTTTCTGTCACATTCAATGTGACAAAGTTGTTTTCCATCAGAACTTTTGAATATAGAACCCAATGAAATTCAAAATTTTAGTGAAGATGGATAACTTTATTGTAATCAAATCCATTATTTTTCAGAATTTCTTAAAAATCATTTTGTATTTAAATTTGAATTTAGCTAATTTGTCACACTTTGCGGTTTAGGGGTTTTTAGTACTAGGAAGTACTCTAAATTAATGATCAAGAGCTCAAATTTCTACGGTCTATTTTTATTCTAGGAATGCATGAATCCACCAAAGGGAATTTACAAAAACATTATTTCATGTCTTGCACATGCGAGCGAATAGGGGTCCCTTGCGCACATCATTCTGAATGGTGAACATGGTTTCCAGGTCAATCTTGTGGTGGCATGTGATTAGCATTCAATCAACACAAAATGCCAATTTTTAGATTTTTTAATTTTTCTACGGTTAATTTTTTAAAAAGAAAAAAGGGGACAAAGGTCTTTTCTGTGGAAAATGGAACTCTGGGCTGCCGTAGTAGTGCTACGTACTATTTAGTACTTTGCAGTAGTAACAAGACAGCTGGCAGCTTCACGTTGAATTTGCAGTATAATCAACGGTGCACAGTGCATGCATTTTGTGTTTCGTAGTAGTCACAGTACTCACAGTATTAGGCGGCAGAAACTCTGTTTTTTCCAAAACGCTACGCAAAACGGCTAGTCTTTCTTGCAGCTACCCTACCTTTAAATGGAGGGAAAACAAAAACACTCCACCATAGCATAGCTTTCCGTAGTCTTCATGCCCATTGTCTTTCCTTTATGCACCATGCTTATCACATTGAACTTCCATCTATCTGCATGCCTATCAATGAAGAAATGTTGGGCATGGAATATTCCACACCATCTCTTGCGAAGCTAAGATAATGGTAGTGCATCCTACTAAATGTTATAAGTTGTAGAGTCTGAAAAGTTATTATTTGTCCAAAACATGAACATCTTTATTTTTAAAGAAGATGATTCCTTGTTTTTTCTGAAATGCTTCTATAGCTTTCAATATAGTTTGGAGAGCACAATGTTATGTAATTATATCCCAAAGTCTTGTACTATCATGCATATTATCAATCCCAAAATGCTTGTCAATGAAGCCCCATTTATTTTTCTTTGATATACATTTTTTAATATTTCAAGGGTTGTTTACAAGACAAGAAAAACTTGCTTGCAAAATAATAGGAAGATATTTGAGTTAACTCAAAAATGAATCTCCACTTTTAGAAGAAGTGTCAAAGGTCGATTTAACCAAGAATAGTACAAATCAGCAAACATAAGCAAACATCAGCAAATCAAGTT
This sequence comes from Pleurozium schreberi, assembly GCA_006891605.1. Lineage (NCBI taxonomy): Eukaryota > Viridiplantae > Streptophyta > Bryopsida > Hypnales > Hylocomiaceae > Pleurozium > Pleurozium schreberi. Next base: position 150,976 of record VACF01001484.1, on the reverse strand, counting down.
TAGGTGCTTCAAGAAATTTCATCCTATACTATTCTCAAACTCCAACTCTTCATCCCACATTGCACACTTTACAATTAACCCTATTTTATCTATACCATCCAACAATTGCCCTAATATCCATCTATCTTTTAAACCAGGTCGTTGGTTTGTTTTGTTTGTTTTGTTTGTTTTGTATTGTTTAATACGTTGAGATCTCCTGAACCGCATGTCCCCCATTGGCGTGCTTGGTACCGTCAGTAAGCCCTCGTCGAGGAGGGATGCAGGGGCTTGGTTTCATGTCATTCAAATTTATGAGATTAAAATTATTGAATGTCAAAGTTTTCATGGATAAAAAAATTTAAAAATTACTTTTACTTTGTTATGCCTGTAGCAATGGCAGAGGGGCACACTACACTAATGATGGTAAATAATGTTGCCTACACTAATTGATTTAAAACAGCCATAAAATTTTACTCTTTACGGATATTTTTACCAACTATAGGTACAAAGTTGTCCCAACTATAGTACGATTAAGATCCATGCACTTCGTAAAAATATTCATGAAGAGTAAAAACTTACAGCATTTTCAAGATAGTTAGTATGGGTAACACTATTTACCATCATTAGTGTAGTACTCATTGTGGAAGCTCACACTCAACCCCTAATTACAGTACCAAATTCCGTTTGCACTCTGGACTGAGAGGCAGGGTAGCCGGATAAGATCTATAGTAAAGTCTACATTACTCACTTTTTCTACTTTCAAGCATCATTCCTTTGCAGAGCTATTAGCTATACATCAAGTCTTTATTAATTGAAAAACATCTACAAGTTAGCACACTATGCTCTACTTAATGGAAACTCTCCAATCAAAATATATCAAATTCTTGACCATCCTCAATTCAACTATATCCTCTTGGACACCATCCATTTCAGTGTACTGTACAACTTTGCAACACAGTAGTCTATAACTTTCTATCAAACCTTTGATTCTCAAACGATTATCTTGCCCATTTTTGCTTTCTTTCAAACAGTAACTTATCTTATATGTGCACACCCATATTTCAACCCCAACCATTGATCCTTTGCATTGACGGAATCACAGCAAATATCTTGAAACTTTCTCTCAGGCTCCAAARATTAAGACTTGCGGAGCTGGAATATGAGAAGCAATTGAAAGTCATTAGGTCCGCCTAATAATGTACAAGCTTGCTCCACTCAATCCAAGTCCATTCTCCCCAACTTGGCAACAGCAACTGGATGCTATTCATCAACCGTATGCTCCACTTTTCATTGTTAAATTCTCCTCAAATGCTTGCTCAAATGAGAGAAATTAACGTAAGAATTAGTATATTTCTAAGCTCATATGTGCCACCATTTTCATTTTCAAAGTCTCCCTGTTTGAAAAATTAAGAGAATACTCATAAGGGAAAATATGCAAGGCACAATGGTAGACACCTGTGTGCATCACCGTTACATTGACATCTAACAGCCCCCAGAATAAGTGACCAACTTTGAGTGAAAAAAAATCAACAGAATGCACTGTTTTTCAGATAATATATTTATGTTGACCTATCTGAAAGAAATTTAAATGTAGTTTGAATTGGTATATTCTCAACCATTCATTCTCTCTATTGAAAAGAATATGAGAAAAATGGACATAGAATCAAAAATCCGCCTGRCTGCATTACTTGCTTTGTTTGTGTGCTTTTAAGTCACATACGAACTGATCAAACTCAAATATCCTTCCCGGATTCATAAAAGAGGTATCCACAGAAATTTAACTCCGCCGACTGTACTTGTAATTACTAAGTAATCTCAATAGTGTAGACATTCGACCTGTGTTTCTGTACCTTACTACTTTATAAGAAGCGAGACAACAGTTGCAGAACCAGTTCCAGAATCACGACGATACACCAAGCTCGGAAGTAGGTAATATGGCAGCTAAAGCTTGTTCTCTCAAATGATCGTCCTCTGCATCCTGTACATCACAAAAGAAATAATATTTGCTTAGATCCAGTTCATAAAAAACTTGAATTTTGATGTTTCCGCTCCGCAACTTCACACTTGAACTGCATTAATTCAAATGCCCATACACCAGCGTTAGAATAATAATAAGTAAATTAAAGTACGAGAAAAAAAAAGCAATAAAACCTTTGAAAGGTGTAGAATTGATTCATACATCCATGATACAGCTGAATGGTTTCAGGTTTTACCTTAAGAAATAGATGCATAGCATCTTCTTGATCGTATGTTTTAATAATTTCTACAGCCCCATCCTGTAAGCACAGATTCACAGTACATAAAAACAATAATCCTCACAGAGTTTACATTGAAATACTTCATATTACTAACATCTTTCAAGCTGAACATGATACGATTCAATGCAATACTACATTCAAAGGGTATGTAACAACCAATGCACCCCACGATACAACCAAACACAGTGTCGAACTAATCTTGCTTGCATGAAATAAAAGACTAATCTATTGATCACTTTGGAGGAGATGAGAAACGACACTCTCCCATACTTAAAACATGGGAGAATGGTCAATAGTGTAATACTCCCGCCTATTGATGAGATACCCCTCTCAAAAAAAACTAACAAAATTATCCCCTCATTTTCGAAATTTTACATATGCCATCACAGGTGTTTATTCACTTCACACGAGAGCATTGACCCTATCCCAAGAGAATCAGTAACCCRACCATTAATCAAAGAGAACTGTCCGCAACTTGTGCAGTTGTTTTCAATGTCCCAATGTAAAGTCTATCATACCATAATTCCTATCAAAGTCCTAATGCACTAGAGAAGCCTTGCAAAGCTTTAATCCATAAGACACTTCATCTCTTCCACTATCCAAGCAAACTATAGAAACAAAGATCAGCAACAAAAGTCAGTGAAAGAGACAATTATTTAAAAGGTTGCGCTACTAAGTAAGTCTATGCTCAATGACTGCAGATAGCAAACGCTCTCCTTGGTGCCTCCTTTCAAAGATAGACTCTTCACTCGCACTCACTCTATCAAACTAGCGCAACATATTCACCATTTTTCACAACAAATGCCACTAGAAGCATGRGAGAGCCTGTTGAAGACTTGGAGGTGGCTTTAATACTAACAATGCCCAGTAAACGTGCTCAAAGGAAATACTTCCCTCAGTACCGCCTTTCAAAGATAAGACTCAATCTATGAATGGAGACTCTTACAGCTGAAAGTCAATTATAACCAAACAATCGGTCCAGAACTTGCAACATATCAACCAACTCTAGCAATAAAAGCTCAGTTGAAGAACGACGATTCTGCTGAAGGAATTGAAGATCTAATAACTAAGCCTCATGGCAGGCACCTTGCTGCAGCCTGTACCAAATGCTACAACACCTGGCTCCCCCACTCGTTGACAAGGACTCTTGAAAACAACTGAAGAGGTGAAGCACGCGCGCAACACGAATACAAACTTTCACGGCCGGGCGGAAACTGTGAAGTATCAGATATCAGGAAGCATGTTTAACCGAAGTGAATGAGAAACGTGGTTAGAAGTAAAACCTGAGCTTGCCTAACTGAGATTACAGGAAGGGTTTGCGGCTCCGAGTCGATAGACGACTGGCGGAAGCCGCGCATATCGTCGCTCATTGCCGCCGCGGCCGCGGCCGCGATGTGGTTCATACTAGGCCGCCCCAGATAGTCGAAGCCGGCGTCTAAGCCACCCGAGGCTTGGCTGGAAAGTGAGCTCGGAAGTCTTGGTGATTCGTATAGCCCCGATTCGTCCCAACGACTTGCCAACGCCAAGTAGCCRTGCTGCCTTAATTCTACCGTCGGAGGAACCTCCAAACTCTGAGCCCGATGAATCTCCTTTTTCGTATTGCCAACTGCCAAGTCCTTGTTCATCGAAGTCTCCATCACTACCTCATTCCTATCCATCGTTTCTTGTCATGTGGTCCCTGATGCGGTCCCTGATAGCTGAGTTCCCACCAAGGTCGAAATCAACACGCAAATCCAAAAACTCATCGCAACGAACGCAGAAGCACGCACCAAAACTTCCCCACAGACCCAAATTCTCGTATCCCACACAGAAGCGAAAAACCAACACGGAGCTTACACACAGAAAACAATCCACCAAAATTCACAGGCTCGCAAACTCAGAAGCTCTGGTGTCACTGCAAATATAAATGCAGGCAGCTAGCTAGCAAAACATACATCCCTGGAAAACCTGAGCTCATGGACAACCCCAACTAAGATATCGAACTTCCTCCAACACGCTCAATCTCTCGTATCACCCAAACCCCAGTGAACTCTCCCACGCACACGCGCGCACACACACACACACTCGCAGCAATCCTCCGAAACTCACAAACTCACACCAAACAAGAAACTATGTCAGTGCCCACCTGCAGTCAGCTAACTAGCAATTACAACCCTCCCGTGGCTCCTGCGAAACCCCAACTACGCTACCGAACTAGCTTYCCGCTTGACGATTCCTTGTTGTGATCGAATGGATATGCAGCAACCAGCGATCTTACTACAGTACTGCAATTCTAATACACAGACAGACACGGAGATTGAGGCCGAGATTGATTGAATGACGACGATTGAAATCGGTAAGTAACGGCGATGTTGGCAATAGGGAGAAGATCTGGAAGTGGAATCGCGTGGTGGGATTTATAGAAGTGAAGACTATCTTAATCTGAGGCTGCCTCCGAGAGTGGAATTTTGACGAACCAGGGAGCAAGCCAGGGCCCATCACGTGGACATGCTCCACGGTGCCACTTGGTTCCGACTTGGGTTCGAATGGGGATTTTCTCAAAGTATCTGCGGCCGCCCCGCATGTTACTGGTGTGCAGGCATGCTGGCTGAGATGGACAGATCGAGTGGTGGTGATAAGCCAGGAATCTATGGATGAATGCAGGGAGGGACGGAAGTAGTATGGATGAATAGGAGGATGGATGAAGAAATGGATGAACAGAGGGAGGTGGAGGGGATCTCGGAGTGGATGACTCAGTGGACGGAGGGATGAGACTGACCGTCCAAATCTCAGCCTCCTCCCCGCCTGCTGTGCGTGTCTGGCTGGTTGTGATAAGGAACCGATGGATGAATGTGAGGAGGGAGGGAGGGAGGGAGGGAGGACTGGATGAATAGAGGGGGTGGAGGGATGAACGGGCGAATGGATGGATGGTTTTCGTTTGGAGGTGGAACTGAAAAAGTGGATGAATGAACAGAACTGAAAACATTCATCCATCTGGTTTTGGGTTGACCAGGTTGCGATGGGACGACGTGACGTGACTTTGTGGGAATGACAGCACCTTCTGTCAAGTTTCCAAGTTAGCTTTCAGGGCACACGTGCAGAAAAGACAAGAAGRTGGAAACTTTTTGTTCATTCACTTCATGCACGACCAATATTTTTTTATGTGGGAATTTTTGGTCACTTTACACTTGGGATCAAGCCAAGACAATGGAAAAAATCTAATAAGGATTTCCGTGGGTGAAGGTAGACTATCCACTGGAAAGATGTAAGCAAGATGTGCCTACATGATCCGCGCCTTTGTTGGAGTGTTGTAAATTTAGCACAGTTGATTTATTTTTCAATAATTTAGCGCCTCTTCCTCATGCCGTTGATTAAGATTTCAAGAAGAAGTTTTTGAGAGTAAATTCCAGTTGTTGGTCTTTAATTAGACCTTCGTGATGCCATCGATCTGATTGTAGAGTGAAATAATTGTGACCATCAATCTATGCCACTTGGTTGGAAGATCTCAACCATTCATTCAATGCTTTGAGTTTGGCCACCTACTTGGTTGATTTCTGTGTATTTTGGATTTGCACTTTGGATTTGGATCTTGTATTTTGTGTTTCTCGTTAGTATTATGTGTTTTGAGTTTGGGTTGGATTGTGATCATTCAATGTTTGATTTGTCATAGTAGGTGGTCCAATTATTATAAAATAGCTAATTTAATTGGCAAAGTGGAGAAGAAAGGATAATTAGGTTTCTGCTAGGAAGAGCGTCAATGTCAATAATGAGCACTGTGAAGCAAATCCTCGTGGTGGGACAATAAAGGTTTTAATGAGTTGTCCCACTTTGATATTTTTTGTACATGAATGTGCCTAAAGATTTTTAATTTTAATCGTAATTAAGTAAAAACTAGGTACTTTGTCTAGTATGCATGTAATTAATTGTGGAAAATATTGACCATTGAACTTTTAGATTGCAACAATTTTGAATGATCAACTTAGCAAAAAACGTAGCCCAGGGGGAAGAAATTTTTTAAGATAAATAATGCTTTGTTAACCTCTCTAAAAGATTGGATATAAGTCTAAGGCAAGTGTAGTATTTCTAATTTTAAAAAATGAGGTTCAAGAACCTCTCTCAAATTGGTACACATTTTCAAACAGAAGGAGTTGAAAGCCAAAATTGACCAAATTGAGTCCTATAAAATTAAATTTCTTTTACATATGCTCGAGCATAAGCTTTAATTTTTTTAATTAATTTTTTTTATATTATTAGCATATCATTTGGAACATCTTCAAAAAATTTGGAATCATTCTAATTAATTTGTGTTCTTGATCACACAAGATTGAACCATGAATTTTCAAAATTACAAAAAATAAAAATTTGAAAGAATTCTCTCTAGACCTAGTTTTTTTTGTGCAAACCAAAGACTTGAAATAGGGGGAGGCACTCTATGTACATTTTGAGTACCACATGCCTTGAGGGGATATTTTTTTGGGCGGGGGCTATTTACACTATAAGAAACTCACGTTTTGGGTGCTCTTGTCAAAAAAAGTATTATTTTTTTTGAGACGTCATGGATTGGACGGTCAACGGCCGCCAAAGTGTAAATTTGATGTGATGTTGCCGAAAACATGTGTGGCTAAGTTGGAAAACAAGTGGATGTCACCATCGACCAACATGTTCTTGACAATGTTTAAAAAACAAGTTTTTTTTTTTATTGTGACGTTCCAAAAAACATAGACGGCCACGTCAGCAAGTAGATCCATTTTTACTATAGGTAAGTTAATAAAAATTACTAAAGTCTTTGGTAAAATGTTGACCATACTTAAAAAATTTAGGGAACGGGCAGCCACATGGCATGTTTTGCAAAAAAAAAGGAAAATGGATGGATGTCAACCATGGATGAAAGGAGATGGTCTTATATAAGTGGGATGGTAATAAGATAAACAATCCATGTAGGATATGTAAAGCAAGAATTGTATGCAGTGTAAAATGTCTGAATCAACATCTAAATGTTTGAAATAACATTTAGATGTCTAAAACAATGTCTAAAACAATGTCTATACGTCTAAAACAACGTTGACATGTACCATAGTGAAGTTTACATGTTCTAGTTATCCCATATCTTTTGTCTCACCATGGGCAGAGAATGGATATATGTATGACCTCTCTACCCTTTATTCTCGCTAACTTTCAATGAAGTAATTCCTTCAATTTGCCATCAAAAATTCTTTTGATGGTAGATGGTAAGTTTTCTTTCATTCTTGTTGAATTCAACAATTGTACTTGTGTGTTTAAATGTTTTTCTCAATCAATCATTTTTTTACTGATCTTGTCCTTTGGTTATAATTGATGTCTAAAAAACATGTAAACATCTAAATTGACTTTTCAAAAAGCATAATATTTTTTTCAAACAACATGAAAGTGGCTTGACTAGGCCCTAAAAAAATTGCCACGTCAACCTTTTTCGAGTCCATGTCATCAACAGGCTGGATGAAAAAGTGTCCTACGTGGCCCTACCCGCTCATGTGGCACTGATGTGTCCTCTACATATCGCATTAAGGAATGTTGGAAGAGCTCGTTTCATGCGACATTTTTCAAGAAACAAGTCTGGTCACCCAAGATTTTCATATGTTTTTTGCACATTAGTTATAATGAATTTTAGGTGACATCAATGCAAATTATTTTCATGTCTAACTAAATGATAGAACATGTTTTTTACGACATCACAAAAAAATCTGTTTTTTTATAATGTTAGCTCCAAGGCAAGAATTAAAGGATCCCTATATTTACTTAATTTTACAAAATGGCCTATTTGTTGGAACTCTATCACTACTTATATTTTCCATATTAATGTAATTTTTTTTAGGCTATATTCTTTGTAACCCAAAATGCAGAATTGAAAAGAAGGTGAAAGACTAGAATGAGAAGGATTTGACAAAAAAGCACAAAATTTACATGCATGAGGGAACCTGCCTATTTCAATGGGTCTTAAGTTAGATGACTCAGTTCCACCTCATGCAACAAATATGAAGCAATACAACAAAAGAAGTGAACACAATTTGAGAACAGAAATACTCTTTATGAAAAATTGTCCTTTGAGTATTAAAAAAACAAAGTCAATGCAATTAAAGTCCTCAATGTCTATGTATATCACTAATTGAGTTCTAAAAAGTAATGAATGTCAAATTGTCAATGTCTATCACAAATGAAATGCACTTATGATGTCAAATTTCTAGGCAACAACACAAGACCTGAAGCTGAAACAAAGTCATTTGTTTTGTCAAAATTGAGGATCCTACACCTCAAACTAAGTCATATTTATGTGTAAATGGCAAGCCGCAAAGCTCAAACAAAGTCATATTTCTATCCAAATTCAAAAACATGCAACTCAACATTGTTGCATTAAAGCTCACACAATCTTGCATGTACAAAAAAAATCCTCACAATCTAAACCAAACCCTTCTAAGGGTTCTTACAACCACTAGGCTCACAAAATTTTAGTAACCTAGCCCGCCTTCAAGCATCTATGAATCTCTAACAAGTTAAAAATGTACAATTCTAGAAATGGGGACAATTCACTAGTAGAAAATTGAGTTTTTCCATTGATTTGGTTGTGTTGATTCGGTCACTTTTTGACAAAAATCTGTTGAAATCAATGTCTTTCCGCAAAGCATAGTGCTTGTCTTACACTACTACATTGGAATGGCATTAAATACCTTCTTTGTTATTTGAAAGGGATTGAAATTTAGGACTATATTATACTCAAGTAATAGATCCCAAATTGGTTGAATATATTGATGTTGGCTATAAATTTGACCTTGCAACATCCAATTTTCAAATAAGCTAGGTTTTCTTACAACAAGGAGTTGCAATATCTTAGAAACTAGTGAAGCAAACAATATTGCAATATCATCTAATCATGCTAAAATTATTGTTAAATATCAAACATCTCAAAAATGCATCAGATTGTGATCAATTGATAAAGTTATTTAGAACAAATTGTGGATTAGCTTATGATGATTTTTCAATTGTTTTATATGAAGACAACAATGCTTGTGTTGCACAAATGCAAGTGCATTATTAAAGGAGATCAAATTAAACATATTAATGCAAAATATTTCAATTATACCTAGGACCTGATTACAAAGCAAGCATTTGAAATCAAGAAAGTTACATTCGTAGGTAATCTTGCAGATCACTTCACCAAGGCTCTTCAATTATGTGGTCATCGTTGACTAATTCATGGCATTGATATGCAGTGGTTCAATATTTTGGAACAAGAAATTCAATAGGTTTTTATTATGAAAATTGTAGAAGCTTTTGTTGTCATTCCATAGATCTTTCTTGCTTGTTTTACAATGCATGAGAATGGATTGATTAAAGTATTGAACTTTTTTTTTCCCTTCATTTGTGGTTTATTTTTTACTGTAATCAAGGTTTTCTTGGATAAGGTTTTAACCTCGAAAAGACCAAGTTGCATATTTTTGCATCATAGCAATTTTAGGTAGTTCACTACAAACCAATTTTTTCTATGTTTTCTTTGAAATTTTCACATAATTTGTGCTTGAGGAGTAGCTTTAAGGCACAACAATCTCAATAGCTTTTAATTAAATGGTCAAAACTATTGCATGATATGTAATATTTTTTACTCTTTGGATAACCCGAGTAGCTTGAATGCCTTTTTTTTAAATCACTTTTTTGAAAAAATAAAAATTCGAAATTGATTTTAATATTTGTATATATGTGGAAAGCTTTTAATCATTCCATGTGGATTAATGAGATGAAAGTTATTAAAAGTTTTAGATTGCCAATACTTAAGGAATCTTTAAAGATTTTACTAATATACTGCCTTGTATGTAGGACAAAAGAGAGTGTTACAAAGGTGTCCACAAAACGCACGGTGTTTCTTGCAATGACCCACTAAACAAGCATTTTTTTTACTATTCGGGAAATCGTTGAGATGACTATAACTCATAATTTAGTAAAGCACTAAAATATCAATTTTAGGCACATGCTTTATCCTACTTTTCTTCTCAAATTTTTTCAATTCAAAAATACTAGAGCTCATTATTTATTACTTGTATTTCAATTTGGAGAATTCACTAGAAGAAAATTCAATTTTTCTTGTTGATGTGGTCGTGTTGATTCGATCACTTTTTGACATAAATCTATTGAAATCAATAGAAAAATTGAATTTTCTACTAGTGATTTGAATTCATATTTGGAATGAAAGGTCTTGTATTTGATTAAATGAAGTCAAAAAATACAAGATTTGAGCCAACCTTAAAAACTCCAACCTTATTTACTTTTACTTTGGGGCACCAAAAATGCTTCTCATCAAAATTGAGGGGAACTAGAGTAAGAGATGGGTAGGTAGGATAATGTTGAGTGCACATCCACTTATCCAACCTGTCCAACAAGCAAAATTTCACCACCATAATTTGATTTTGCGTTTCACATAACATGCCTCTTACAACTCTCTTATTTTGATAGGTTGTCGAGATAAGGCTTTGAGTTCCTATGAAAAAGGGTTGTGGACATTGGAGGGGTGTTTAATTTATTTATCGAGTGATTTAACTTATATGGTTCTTTGATTTTGTTTTCAACAAAAACGCTCTAAAACTGCCATTTCTAGTATAAGTACCAAAATTGATAGTAAAATATTTTTGGATGCATGTAACTGTAGAATTCTGTAGTATGTTAGTTTTAAAGATGTGGAATTTTTTTAGAAATTTTGACCGTCTAGATTGCAAGATATTAGTTTTACATTGACAAAAATCCTTTTTTTGGTCCTACAAAAATAGGGCAATTGCACTTCTTAAGATCATATTTGTATGAAAAAATGTTCATGTTGGTGGTGCTTCTTTGGATAAATTTTTCAAGTCAAGTTGGCTACATGCTTTAAAAATTTCAAATCATTTGAAATTGTACAACATATAGGAAAAAAATAACAAGTAGAAATAGAGAATGATTCAAAAATACTAAATTGTTAACAATGTAGTTATGGAATTGAAAAAGTCCAATTTCAATGGTTATAATGTTGTGATAAACAATCTACATTTTATAATTTTTTTTTTCAAAATGTTGAAAATTGATTAAATAAAGGTCTTCAAAGTGAATTTTAGAGTAAAGAATCCATAACTACCCGTACCCTAAAACTCCTCATAACTTTCATCTCAATAATCAAAATGGAATGTTTCAAAGCTTTCTACACACATATAAATCTAGAAACCAATTTCAAACTTTTTTTCTTTATAAAAATTTATTTTTCTAATTTACTTGGATTGCAAAGCCAAGAAAAAAAAATTACACATCATATAATAACTTCTTAATCATGTAGTCAAAAGTTATAAAACTGTTGTGTCTTAAAGAAAAACCTCGCCCAATATGTTGAGTGAAAATTCCAGAGAAAAAAATTAAAAATTCCATATGTAGTGAGTTGCCTAAAATTGCTATAAGGGAAAAAAAAACATAGCTTGACCCTTTAGGGGTCAATCAAGGGCAATTCAATTTTTTTGATGGAATATTAGAAAATATTATTGTCTAATATGAAATAAAAAAATTGATACAAAATCTTCAAAGAATATCACATGAAAGTGAATAAATTAATTATAATCCATATACGATTGAACTTCAAAAATGAAAATAATTTTTTTAAAGGAGTATACTTCCAAATCACATACGGATGTACTTTCCAAATCTTTGTGGAGGTATAGTATTGATTGCTAAGGCAAAGCAAGTGCTTGTCTTTATTGTGTATATTCTCATTTCTATATTCGTTATTTTGATAAATGTCAATTAGAATCTCAAATATGTTACAAAAGTTCATCCACCTTGCAAATTCTCATAGAAAAATGTTAGATGTTGAACATTGATAATTTATCAAAATTTCCTTTATAAATATACCTTTCTTTTGGTTAAAATAGCCCAAAAGTTGATAAACTAAAAATGTATTAAAGTTATAGGTCCAAAGTTGATAATTATATACAAATTTACAAACATATAAATTTATAAATATATATAATTTGTTAACAACAAAAAATTAAATGTACTTTAAAATTGGAGTAGTAGTCATAGATGTCGATATTCTAATAAGGATTTGAGAGATAATATTTATTTATAAAATTATTTGTAATAAGTCTTTAAAAAGTTCTTAAAGTTTTAGGGAAAGAATAAAAGACAAAAAACATGCAAAGTCTTGTCTCATGATTCATTTATGTAAAGCACCTCCACCTAGATATTATCAATATTGCAGTATGCAAATACAATTSAGTGTGTAAATGTCCTTCAATCACTAAGCATTTGTTGTAAAGGGAGTGCATTTATAGTTTTAAGGTATTAGATAATCACAATTTCCTTTGCAACACCGAAAACATACTAGAGTCTTTGTTATACTAATAAAAAGTGAATTCTACTATTCAAAGTTTCTTTTGATAACAACTTTTTTACTTTTACTACTACTTTTACTTTGTACCCCCTCCAAAAACATAAGTAAATAAATGTCCCTACCTTGCAACACAATCCTCGATGGTTGGGCACACCAATGCAAAGCCCTAATATAAATACTCCAAATTTGTTACATGCTATAATACTGTATGTGATACTGTACGTGTTAGGAATCTTCTACTCCCTCCTTGTAACGCACGGTATAGAGAGTTTGGACTTTCCAAAGACACAGTAAACTTTTACTTTTCGCCGCAGGCAACGCAGATACTGCACTGCACAGGACCTTCTGATTGCAGAGCCGTGAACCTCTCCTTCGCTAGCATCTCTTCGAAATTGTTTCGCCGGCGTTGCAGGCGTTGCTCGAGGTGCTCAGTTRTTGCAACACGAGGCGCAACTCGTATAGTAGCCATCTGCAATCTYGCGCACGTGAAATCCCGGCCTCTTACTGTCCAAAACGGTGCAGTGGTGCACAATTTGCAATTCTCTGTGAAATCCTAAGTCACCACGCCCGCTACGACTTTCGTTTATCCATCCCCCGCTAGAATCTCTGCTCTCCGTCTATTAGAGGGAATTTTTTTATTCTTTCTACATCAACCGGAGCTGCCGAGGCCAGGCTCCTGAAACTCGACGCCAGAGGGTCGCGAGGGAAAGAGAGAGCGCAGCAGCAGCAATGGTGTGGTGTAGTTACTGCGGGAAGGATCAGGTCGCAGAGAGGGACGACATCAATGGCTTCACGTTAGTTTTTCTAACTTACTTGTCTTCTCATTGAGTAGTGTGTGAGGTGGTGAATTGGATGGGAGGGTGAGGGTTTAGGGTTTTTAGTGATAGTGATGATGAAATTCTTCTTGCTTGCAGATGTTGTACGGGTTGTGGGAGAGTGTTGGCCGATGACGCTTATTCAACGGAGGTTACCTTTACCAAGGGCGCTGATGGTTCGGTATGGCCCTTGTGTGAGAGTTTTAGGGTTTCAGTTCCTTGGGGTTGGGGTCGTGCAGTCTTTCTTTCCTTTGATTTCTGGAATGTATGCCTTCTTCCCGAATTGCCTACAGGTTTTGTATAAAACTTGGAGTTGCTGCGGAGTATGATTCTTATGAGTTACACCACGTTTTGGAAGTTGATGTTGAAACAGAGGATGTTAAGCATGCTGATTATCTGTTCAGTTGGACATAAAAGATATCCTTCAGTTCACTTGCCTCTGAACTTACCTTTGAAAGTTCACTATCAATTGAATTGAATTCTTATGTTTAGTATATGGAACTGTGCTACAGTCGGCAAAACTTTAGAGAGTATCCCATATTTTCCGTGTACAATTTTTCCACTCAATTTMTAATTAGCCTGTTTAAAATCTTCGAATTTGCTGTAATTTCTGTGACGTCCGTGAGCATTTGATTTTCATAACTTGGGAGCATGGTGTTTCTTATTGAACAAATATGAMGCCATCTTCACAAATGAATGMCATTAGTGTCTAGAGTGATCGACAGGACGTAATAGCTTTTAGGGGTTTAAACGTTTAAACTTCGTAAAGATTTCGGCATACCAAAACGGAAGCTGAGAGATTTAGTTACGTGAACGATGAGAGTTGTTATGGATATTGATCCTATCGCATTGGTATGTGGTTGGGGATTCAGAGTCAAGCAGAGGGAAATTTTATACGCAATGGGCAGACGAGCATGTTACGGATTGCTGGTGCGCAGGGCCGTGTTCTCGGCTTTCAATCAGATTCGCATGAGAAGACTCTTAACAGAGGTGACACTTTGACACTCATTTAAGGTCTTGGATAAGTAGTCTTTTATTTGCAGTTGTAGCGCCTATAAGCCACCGATGTCTAGCTTGTTAATGTTAGCTTGTTACCTGAACATGGTACTATCCAACTGGTGACCGTGATAGTTTGCATATGGGTACCTCCATATGCTGGAGGCGTTGGTGATGGCCTCCTTGTCCCTTTTCGTTGCTGATTGTGCAAGCTATGATACATGAGCTTAGATATTCCTGTTATCCCAGTAGACAACTGCATCTGCAGTTTAACAACTTCCAGGARTGTGCAGGGAAACATGAAATACAAGAAATTGCTGAGCGGCTCAATATCAAACCYCGCGATGATTTAGTGAATGCTGCACATCGCTTTTACACGGTTGGCTTTCTGATTTGTGAACAATGACGAGTGTGTTACGGTTCCCATAGATACTTGGCGCCTGCAATCATGAGTCTCAGTTTTTTTGTAAAAMTAGTATGTCTGTTTGAGGTTGTTGTTTGTTTTGGCCTTCCTTGGTKTCTATGCTATGTGCGTGCTTTCTACTATGTTTGTGGTGCGGTAGAGTGCTCAATCCAGGTCAAGTTCGTGCTTTTGATTTTCACTCATGTCTTGCGCAGATTGCTGTSGAGCGTAATTTCACGAGAGGCCGACCAACGCCGCGAGTAGCGGGCGCGTGCTTGTACATTGTATGCCGGTAACACATTCTYATACTTYAACGCGTGAGTGATAWTTTGCCTAGCARGAAGACACTTGGTTTTGCTGAATTGAGTCGGGCATTTTAATTCAGGTTACAGCTTTTGCTGATTATTTTGATAGGTCTCTTGTGCGTTGTATTTGAGCCTTAAAATTTCGTCAGCTGATCTTTTGAGATTTATATGTATCGGATAAATCTCATTTCAACCACTACACATCAACTGGATTCCTTTTGTGGTTGCAGGCAAGAGAACAAGCCTTACATGCTCATTGACTTCTCAGACTCCCTACAGACCAACGTGTACGATTTCTGACCTTCTGTATTATTTCGCTCATAGAGCATTCTCCTTTTTTTGTAATAATGCATCTCCTAGGACTAGATCAGCTTCAATCCAAAACATCCTATAAAGTCAAAACACAAACTCCCTTTAAAAACGGTCGAAAGTTGTAAGGTCGAACGTTGAATCCATGGGGTTTTGAACCGTGTACCGGTGTAAAGTCAAACGTTGGGATCTATGAGTTTTTGAATCCCATCCCGCTGTATGGTCAATCTTTGGAATCCGTGGGGTTTTGAACCGCGTACCTCTTGAGTCTGGGGAATGCTTTTAACCATCTCACCATAAGGTCAATCTTTGGAATCCGTGGGGTTTTGAACCGCGTACCTCTTGAGTATGGAGAATGCTTTTAACCATCTCACCATAAGGTCAATCTTTGGAATCCATGGGGTTTTGAACCCTGTACTTTTCGAGTTTGGGAACACTTTTAACCATCTCACCATAGTTACTTACCAAAGAAAGTTTGGAGATGCAAATAGTATTTAAATGAAACTTTTAAAGAAAATAATTTCAAATATTCTTTGATTTCCCTACTTCTATATGTGTGTTTACAATGAAAAGAATAATRATTATTTCTGCTCTTAATAAATTTGAATTACTGTGCTGAATATTGTGCTGTAAACAGTAGAGTATTGACTAACTGAGTGTGTCTTGCCGTAWATCTATTCAGAGTTTTTAAATACTGAGGGAGTGGTGTGTCATTTCAATGCAGGTATGTGTTGGGAGCAGTATTTTTGCAATTATGTCAACTACTCCGCCTCGAGCAGCAYCCTATCATGCAAAGACCTGTTGATCCCAGTTTATTCATTCACCGATTTGCCGATAGTGAGTTTCCTTCCCTTCTGAAAAGGTTTTGATGGGATTTTGTATCTCCACTCGTGGTTATTCTGCWTTTTTCATATTATTTTGTCCTTTGCTTTCAAGTCACGAGCTCAGAAACATTTGTGCAAGTTCTTGTTTTCCTAGCCATCTTTTTTTGGTGCCAATGAATCTGCATTGTTGCAATTCACAGTGCGTTTATAGTGCGTCTTCTGCTGTGAGTTTTCTGTTATTTGCAACTCTGAATTATTTTGATGGTCAATGGCGAGACGGGAGTTCAACTTGTACTATTTTTTATTTGACAACCCAGAAGCTAATCCAGATGTGTGGTCTCACAGAACTGCAATTTGGGAAAAAGATGACTGCAGTTGCCAACTTTGCCTTGCGCCTTGTGGCCAGTATGAAAAGAAATTGGATGCAGGTGCCACATTTTTCCTTAATGTGKTAGTTCTTGACCTTCTTTTCGGTAGATAATACCAACATTTGTTTACTACTAATTTTATTTTAAATAAAACTAAATTTTAAAAAAATAGAATGTTGTGGTATTAGATCTCGGATTATAGGTTTTCACGCACCTCCTGAAATGCATTGTGATTTGAGATCATACCTCTGGATGACAAGCGTTTGGATGTGTAGACTGGAAGACGTCCAAGTGGTGTTTGTGGAGCTGCGCTTTTCATAGCAGCACATGTTCATGGTTTTGAGCGTTCAAAAGCTGATGTGGTATGTCTTTCGGCAATGATGTTCCCACGAAATTTGCAGATATGTCATTGTGGTTTTAATTGAGGAAAAGGGTGTTCAACTTGAAATTTGGCTGTAAATGCGTTTCACTACGAACAACAACATCGTTCCATGACGCAGTATCTTAGYCTTGTCAGAATCTTCTTGCCTGCTTTGAAGAGGATGCTGAAAATCTGCATCGGCCTGTAACTAGGTGTAGTTCCTAGTTGGCTTGAGCAGTGTGCAACTAATTTTGTTGTTGGAATGATACTCAGGTGAGCGTGGTGCATATCTGTGAGGCAACTCTGAAGAAGAGGTTGGTTGAGTTTGAGCAAACTGAATCCGGCAGCTTGACGGTATGTCAAAGTTTTTAGAATCTGATGGTACCTGGAATGGGAAAGAAATAACGTGGCCTTGACGCTTTATGATTTTTGAAGGCTGCKTGGGGTCGTAGAACTCAGAAATCAGTACCTTTAGTATTTTAAGTCGATTTTCTGACAACACGAGTGGAAGTATTTCATTTGAAATGTGTTAAGTTGTATTGCTATAGCTCATATAGCGTGTTTTTGATAGGCTGAGGAGTTCGATACCAAAGCAAAGGAGATTGATGCAGATATCAGAACTGGTCGCTTACCCCCTCAGATTGAAGGCAAAGGGACGGATGTAATATTGTGTGAGCACAAAGAAATGGGTGCTGTGCATTATGCGCACGGTCTTTGCCATGGTTGCTATGAAGAGGTATTTCCATCCTCCACCTGTTTCATGGTTTCTTCTGAATCTCAGTTTTTTCTCTAAAGCTGTCACTTCCTTCCTTCTAAGCATTCTTCCTGTTTTTCTAACACTGCACTTTATTAGGCATGTTTCAGAATTTCTAAATGCTTTTTGTGTCTCATGCTTGGATGGAGCTATGTGGAAATGCCATGAATGCTTTTGAAGAGGCCTAATCATCAACTCATTACGTCTTTGAGTGATTTTTGTCTAAGATTTGCCATTTCTGATATTTCTTTATGTCTGCTTAGAAGGATTATTCTTTTCTGATATTAATCTTACACACTATGCAGTTTATCAAAGTTTCAGGAGGGATGCAAGGTGGCTCTCATCCGCCGGCTTTTAGACGCGCCGAGAAGAAGCGATTGGAAGAGACTAAAAAGAAGGAGGTGGCTGAGAAAGCTGTCGTGCTTTGGGAAGGGAATGACGATCCCACTGCGATCAAGACCTATCAAAGAGGCCGTCGTAGRGGTCAAGGAAGAGGAGGAGAAATTGTGAGGTCTAATTGTCTTAGCATTCCTCCACTTGCAGCTATCTCGCCTCCTWCTCAAAGGAGGATTAGATTGAAGGAGATGGCTCGGGGAGGGACTGAAGGACCTGAAAGCAAGGAGGATGCGCAAGATACRAAGGAGGATACTACAGAAGATATCAATGATATTGCGATAGACATTGCGGCATTGATCGATGTTGCAGTACCTGTGCTTGAGAAGAAACAGTTAGATATTCGAGCAGATCTAGCTGAGGCAGGAGAGTCAAGTTGTGTAACTGCAAGCACTGACGCTGAGGGAGATGATGCGAGGGAGATTGATGGAGGGATACAAGTAGCACACATACAAGATGGAGAAGCAAACGACATCGTTGAAGAAGAGAATGAGACTCTCTCTGACATCGATGATGATGAGGTTCTTATTCTTCCTTTAGGCTTGCTACATTGAATAAGAATAGTACCCTCAATATGTTGCACAGTTTYATGCTCTATCCATTTGGCTTGGCTTGTTCATATTTTTGTCCGATCTTAGATGTATGATTTGAAACTCATGTGGATTTGGTCAATAGGTTAGGTTGCAGTGACACRAATTAAGATTCATGGCATCGGGTGCAGGTGAAAGGGTATCTACAYAACGACGAGGAAGTGAGACTYAAGACAGTCATTTGGACTMAAATGAACAAGGAGTATTTGGAGGTTAGATTGCGTCCAAATGAGTTACATMCTGTTACATACCACTTCCATTCCTTTCACGTAACGTACCTGTGAATGCGATAGTATTATTTCTTGCACTTGTGCTTCCATTTAGCTTCATCTTGAACCTGTGAGTTGAATCTGTACAATGTCATATAATCATTTGATTGCATTCAGGAACAAGAAGCAAAAAGAGCAGCCATTGAAGCCAGTGAGAAAGCAAGGATTGCAGCATTTGAAGCGGCTGCCACTAACTCAGCCAGTGCAGCAGATCTAGCTGCCGCTGCAGCCGCGGCAGTTGCAAAACTGAAAAAGGTCAGTTGATACTTCCTTTTGGTTTGTCCCTCTCTGGAACTGATGAAGACTATGGTTTTAATTCATCTTTTAGGAATTGAGAACAARCTCCAATTTCAAAGAAATTGTAATGAGGTTGGAAGATGATTAAATTGGTAGATGTCGRGACAWYTAGTTCATTGYTGAATTTGGATCACCTGGTCTCTGCAGGATCGTAAGCAAAAGAGAGTTGATGAGGCAAACAGACCACCTGCAGAATCAGCAGCTGATGCAGCTCGTCACATGCTTGCAAGCAAGGTACTATTGACATCAAGACACTCTGGTACACATTGATACTGTATATTGGTTGACGGATGCTATAGTGCGGTGTGGAGTGGTTGCAGAATGTGTTTTGCGAAGAGACTGAGGAGTATGTCAAGTATATCATTACCAAACCATGGTCCCCAATTTTGAAAGTATCTCTGTAGATTGTTGTCCAMGCTTTTTTGAGACTATATAGAGCAGCTTGTTTTACTGTAGTTCCTGTTGATACTTGGGACGAAGTTGTCCACCTAATTCATTTTGTGGATCTGGTGGTGCTTATGTGCAGAAACTGAGCTCCAAAGTGAATTATGCGGTGCTTGCAAATCTTTTTGATGTAGATGTAAGCCCCTTACCCCCTTAAGGACCATGACCTTTTCTTTGTCAAAAATTACTCAAAATTGCCATTTCTATTCCAAAGAGCAGAAAATTGTGGAAGTCATTTTTTTGGACCGTACAATCTTGCACTAGAATAGTGCAGGAACGTGTGGAAGAAATTTTAGAATTTTGGTCGGATAGATTGAAAGATATCTGCGAGATATCTGCATTTAAAGTGAAGAAAACCAGTTTATTTTGCACCTTCTTTGAGTAGATTATTTGACTTTGAACCTTCTTAACTTAAAAATTTATTCTTTAGATAGCTCTCAACTAGGTAGCAAGTGCTATAATACAACTTGAATTCATACAACCTTGTACAATATTGAGGTTCATTGTGGCTATGCTACTTTGCCCTTGGCCATTTCATGGCACGGCCAAGGTCAATGGTACAATGGGGAGGACCCTTGACACAAGCTATTGGCGCAAGTTGAGGACATTGATTAAAGATCCCGTGTCTCTTCAAACTCGTGCCATTGCAATTTTGGGTGTCAAAGGTGCCTCAAACTAGTTGTGAGAGTTTCTACAGCGACTTCTTTGGATTGCTTATGTGAAGCAAGCCAAAAAACGGACAAATTGAAGATGGAGGTGACTCTAAAGATGCATAAAGATGCATAAGGACGTTAAGAAGATAGACTCTCAAATGTTTGAACTCATACAAGCCACCCTAGAGTGTGGAGTAGAACCTCTCTAAGTTGCTCTTCTATAAGCCAATAAAACCTCTAAAAGCCAATATGTTAAATTGGCTCGGATTGGGCCACATTATAAAGGTTGTGACTAAATCTGACCCTCTCTTAGCCAATAAACCTCTCTAAACCAATATGTCAGACCAGTCCGAGACTAAGTGAGTAAGGGAGGTTCTATTGTAGCAATTTTTGTTGATGCCATTTAATCCATGCCATCTTTTTCTTGAAATTGAACAATTTAGAATTTCTAAAAATCACTTTTAGTGGTTTTTTTTATTATTTTCATACATGTAATTTTTATATTTTATGAAGTATGAATCATTGCATTGATCATTTGCTACTTTCTATTGTAATGGTCAAACCCTATGTACACCTTTTTGCAATGTATGCTCCAAGTTGCCTATATGAATTTAGTTAATTTTATTTTTTGTGAAAATTTATAATTACTATGATTTTTTGAAGTTAAAGCAAGAAAGTCTCTAATCACATGCATTGTACACTTAAAACTATTGAAAATTCAACATAGCAATGTCTTTGATATTTTGGAACATCATATYGTAGCCAAATTTTTTTAGGTCAAACTTTGAATCCTTTTAATTTAGAATTTGTACACTAAGGAGTTGTGTGGCATAAATTTTCCTTGTTAAGAGTCTAAATGGAATTTAGGAAAAAAAATTTCAATAAAAATGCTATATTCTTTGACCCTTCAAAGACATTGCAATTCCAAAGGACATTTGTAAAGTCAAACCCCAATTTCTAGAAAGTTCTTGATTTTAAATTTTTTTTCAACATAGAACCACAAAGATGCATAGAATTTTTTCCAAATCCTTTAGTAAGTGGAATGATAATTCATTTTCAAATCTTTTGCTAATACTTTTATTGAATGAAATATTATTGATTGACATTTGATCCTTAAACCCCTAAGGTTTAGAGGCCCTTTTCTTTGTAAATAATCACTCAAAATTGCAATTTCTAGTGCAAAAGAATCTTTTTTTTAAAAAGCATTTTTTCGCTTATTGATCTGTAGAGTCTTGCAGTAGACTACTACAAAAATGTGTAGAAGAACCTTGAAAAAGGTTGATTGCTTAGATGGCAAGCAGCAAGCTAGATAAATCCTCTCAAAGTGAAGAACACACAGTGTTTTTTTTGTCTTTGTGGCAAACTAGTCTATAAGACTTTGAATTTCTTAATATTTTTGCACTATGTATTTGTAATTGAAATTTTTTATCATAAGAAACTGAGTCACTTGAGAGTTTATAAAATAAAAGATGAAAATGACGTAAGCGAATTTTATTCTTTAAAAACTTATTAAGTGCAAGTAGATACAAGACACAAGGAAAAAATAAATTGTTTAATAGCTCAAAGATGAAATTTAGAACACACTTATGCCAATGGTAAGATTGGTCTTACAATCAAAGTTAACCCTTGGGAACTTTTTGTTTTGAAAAAAATTGTGAAAATTGAGTCCAGAAACAAATCTTATATGATATTTTTTCAAGATACTCTAATTGCATAAAACAAGATACTGTATAACTTTCACATCGCAAATCCAAATGGATGAATCGAAGATTTTCATATAGACAAAAATAACACATGTGAGAAAAAGAAATTATTTTATTTCAAGTTTTTATGGATATCTTTTGGTGTAACTTTTGCTCCCATGCGCTAATTGAAAAAAAAATTATATTTGCAAAAGATAATAAAATTTCTATTTTACTAAAAAAATTCAAGAAAACTTTCCAAGAATTGTGCTCATAGGAACCTTTCCAAATTCCATTAAATTGTCCCCCTTTTAGACAATAGGGGTATACTTGTATAGAACTTTAGAGGTTCAATAATAGTTATGTTTTTTTATAATTCACTCCAAAAACTCCAAAAACTCATAAAAATCTTGAAAAGCATACAATATATTTGTATATTATTTATCAAAATTCCTTGGAGGTTTTTGAAGTTAATTATTACAATATGTAGGGTCTTATCCATAATATTTAATTCAATAAAGTTTTGAAGCTTCTAAACCAAATAAAAATATGATGTGTAGAATTATAAATTAGACAAACAAATAGTAGTCAAAATATGCAAGTAAGATATAAAAATATGTAGGAAACATGAAAATATATAAGTTGTTACTACAAACTATATATGTGTAATCATG
Organism: Pleurozium schreberi; assembly: GCA_006891605.1. Classification (NCBI taxonomy): domain Eukaryota; kingdom Viridiplantae; phylum Streptophyta; class Bryopsida; order Hypnales; family Hylocomiaceae; genus Pleurozium; species Pleurozium schreberi. The sequence goes on along the minus strand of VACF01001484.1, from coordinate 128,251 downwards.
TACAAGACCAATGTTGGGTTTTGAACTCGGTTTTGAATGAACCATTCACCAAACAAAGTGTCTTTCATGAGCTCCTAACTATTTTGTTTGCACAATCGTTTTCAAACAACCCCATAGGACCTTGGTGTATACCCACAAAAGTACAAAAGTATCACTTGTCGGTGGCTCCATTTGCCCTCTATCTACAGAAAGGGGCATTGCCTCACAATCAATCTAATAGAAATTGGGTAGAATATAATAGGCAAGAATACTCCCCCCTATATTGAAGCCTTCAAAATTTTTTTAGTAATTCTTAACTTATAAACAATGCCGAGGCCATTTTTTAGGTTGATGAACATCTTTTTGTGTAGGATAGAAGTGCAACTATTCATCCTCAAAATTAGGGGTGGAAAGGGAAGATCTTTTATGGTAGTTTGACTTCCAATGAGTGCTTTTGGATTTTTTTTTAAACCAATGATTCCAATGCTATCAAAATTGATGATTTCCGTCCGAAATGACCCGAAACTACCAGGGTGATGGTGTGAGATACCCAAACCAAATGGAGAGGTTGGCGGTTCCATCTCCAGCTGTGAAATCCCCTTACACTTGACTGAAAAATTGCCGCAGGTTGCCTTGCAACTTGTGTGTGTCAAAAAAAATTGATGATTTCCATAGTCACCAGCTTGTTGTTTAAGGGTTAAGGGCTTCAAAGGCATGCTCTATCATTACCCTTCTAATATTATGATAGACTCATCAAATAACTTTTTGATTGTTTGCAAAAGAAGGGTCCACACCATTGGGCTTGAAATTTTACAACAAATAAGAACAAGGAGAGTAGGGTGTGTCTCTTCAACAAGTACTAGAACGGACCTCTTTGCTACTAATCTCTTGAATTGGGTTCCAATAAAATCTCACATCTACACAATTGATAATACATACTACACCATGAAAGTTGCCTAGCATCATGTACCCCTCTAAGTTGTTTTAAACATAAATTCCAACACATCCTCTCTTAATCACAAATACATTTGAAAAACACATTATTTTTAGAATTTTTTTTTGTTGAAAAAATCACAAGTCAAGGGAGTAAACTCGTCGTGCCTTGATGGTCTATTAGTAAAGGATTTGTAGGTGCCATCTTTCGCACCTACAACATTTAGTAGCCCCGTCAAATCTTAGAACTTCACAACGGTATCAATCAACCATTCATTTGACTTCTAGGTGAATCACTACAAGAGAAAGGGGTGTTTTAAGTAGTGTCCTAAACATCATGTCTTTTAAGTAACGTCTTTTAAGTATGGTTTTAATTTTTATTTCTGAAAAAAGTCATTTTTTCAGACCTGCCCGGACTGCCCATAGATCAAAGACTCCAATGCTCAAAACAAGCTTTGTATAAATTAAAGAGTGGATGATTTTCATCTGATTTTATGTGTGCAACTTTATTGATGCTATTGCCACATATTTGAGTGACAGTCAAGACATTTTGGTTGTTTAAAAAACAACCCAAATGGGAAAATTTATCAAAAAAATTGTTCACTTTCCAATGTTTTTCAATATACAGGTTTTTTCCTTTAAAACTTGATTTTGGCATTCATTGGATGTTTTAGATCTCCACCATCCAACATTAACCTTGAAAAGAAGCTCTGGACTTTTTTTTCCTTGTAAATGACCACACTTAAGTCTATAGGATGGAAGAAAATGTTTTTTCATCCATAACAAATTAATTTTTGGAAATTGCTTGAATACATTTGCATTGAATAGTATTGCAAATTCTCATTATGGTATTATTGACTTTTCTAAAGAATATGTTTAACCCCTAAAGGACCAAACATTTTTTTTTGACAACATAGCGATTTTGGGCAGGCCACCACTTATAAAATAATGGTTATTTGTTCACAAAAATTTGAGAGGATGTGTGTCCGAGGAGTACCTTTGAAGAGCAAAAAATTTCAAACCGGTCAGATTCATAAAAAAAATGTTATTTTGGAAGAAGTGGGTTTATTTGATCTTTGGGTAGGACGGGCACATTGATTTACAATAAGCCTGAAATTTTCTCATCTTGCCCAAAGGTTCAGGGGCAGACCTCGGGGCAGGGATACATGCTCTCTGCAAAATGGATTCCCAATATGCCAGGCATGAGTTTCAATAAGGAGCCTCCTTCCACTTCTAGCTTTTAACTTATATTGACAGCACATCCTCCGAAATGCAAAATTTCTCCTCCATGGACCCCCATAGCCAAAGTCCGTGTCAAACATTTTAGGTACTTTTTTTCAGGTATTCAAATTTGTTAGATGGATTTGAGCAGGTTGAGGAAGAGGGACCCGACATGAGAGGGCTGCCCTAAACTCTGAAGTAACGACAAAAGGCTGTGGCTCAATTTGTGGTGACAAATTGTGAGATTTTCATATATTTTTGGATCGTTGATTCCTTACAATAAAGTACGTACAAATCATTGTTTTCACCACTCAGATTTCAGATTTGAGATGATTTGAGGAAGGAAATTGTTGATGGAAAAAATGCCAATGTTCACTAGTTTTTCCAAACCTATGTCTACAATCATGCCATTTTCTACACGTGCAATGACTTTGAAATTTTTTGAGCATATTCCTAACCCCGTTCCTAACTCATACGAGAACCCAAATCCAAGGAGTAACCATGAAAATGGAATTGTATACATGTAGAATTCAGTAGTCTAAGTGCAGCTGCCCAAATTTTTTTTTTTTTTGAACTTTTAACCCTTAGACCTCACTCAATTCAAGGAATTTACTTGTGAAAATTGGTAGGTAGACAAATAGTGAAGACAACTTCAAGATCTTATGGTTGGAAACCAAAAAAAATTTGTCATTTAGTGCCCACTCCTCATATTCCACAAACACCCCTTTTTTGACTACTTTCTTGAGAACCGCTCTTTGGTCCTTTAGAGGTTGATTTGCAAATCGCCTTGTACTATATTTTGTCTATTTCTTGTTATTTACTCTTGATGTGAATTTTAGCAATAAAAACGATAATTTTGAATTCAATGTTTGAGGTTTAATTAAATGAAGCTTATCAAGTGCAATTTCTATTCCAATTAGAAATTTGAAAAATTTATAAACTTTAATATTTTACAACGATATGAACTTTGGGCCTATAGCCATGGTTTGTTGATTGTCTAATTGTGACACAATAACTTTGGTTTATACAATGATGAGATACACTATAACATACATCTATGGTAAATAATTCAGATTATTTGAGTATATTTTGTATGCGATATACTTTTTTTTTTAATTCTTAAGAAATTCACAGTAGTTTCAAATTTTTCCCCCAAATTTTGAAAATTCTATGATTTGCAACAGACTTATGGCTTCATCTATGCAAAATAAACTTGCAAAGTAGTCTTACATTGGGCAGCGAGGCTTGAAATCAGTGGTCATGGGCCCGTACAGAAGAAATCATTGATCACAATGAAGATTGGTAAGACACCGACATGAGGCAAGATACCGACAAGCAATAAAAAAAAACTCATCTGCACTGTAGCATCTACACATGAGAATCTAGAAAACCCAAATTTTACATAAGTGAAAGAAATTTATTAGGGGAGCCAAGTGCCGCTTCACAATATGATATTTCCATACAATTCTGGCCCACGGGCATCCGCACCCACGTTCAAAACCCGAACAAAATATTATCATAACAAGAGAAACGCCACCCAGCAATGAGCAGAAATATTAACAATGCTTGCAAACATACGCCTAAACACCTACATATACTAGGGGTCATCTACACGGGAGAAATCACCTAATATCTGTGAATTAAGCTTTTTAGGGTCATTTTGAACCTGAAAAACCAATAACATCTATACAAATACTAGAAAAACACATTTAAATTGCTTGAGGGCGACTTATCGTAGGTACGCATATGAAGCAAAAGCACTTAGGAGAAGTCCCTGTCAGGGAATAACTGAGGAGCCACCAAAGACCAGATGTAGAGTCCAGCAGTGATCCACTGAGTGATGATGCGAACCCAAACAGACGGCCAGCCCACATCGATGATGTCCTTCTCGGCCATGTTTGCATTACCCCAGCCAGTAAGGAGCATGGCTGAATACATGCTAGCCAAAGCAAAGATTAAGTGGAAGAAGCTATACACGTAGGTAACTGGACGTGGCTCCTTGCTGTGTCGTCCTCCTCGGCGGATTGGCTTATCATCATCGTCGGAATCGCTTTCGTTCGCTCCTTCGATATCATCTTTTGACAGAAGTGCCTTTTGAGAAGATCCTGTAATCAGAAACCCATTAGTTATCTAACTAAACGTCCAATTCAGGTCCCGTCCATACCCACTAAGTAGCACTAATCAGCTAAATGGGGTGTTGAGGCACACAAATGGMAGGTAATTATATTTCGTGTGCTAACTAATTTACATTCATTTCCACCCAGCTCATTCGAGGATTTTGGTTAAATGGTGAAGATGAATGAAATTAGTTGGCAAGAGTTCAAATCGATTAATAACAAAATACTTTGGGCAGTGAGAACTATCAGTAACTAATTCTAAATAGATAAGGTTGCTACTTGCTTGATGCAGGTGGGAGCTAAGTCAACTGCATGAGAGGAGCATCCCCTGTGGTAAAACTTCTTAATGCTGCTATTAATCAAAGAGACATCTAAATGGCTTGAGTTTCAAACTGCATGACATAGAAGGCCATCGTATGGGTAGACTGAATTTTATTATTAGACAAATTCAGTTTCTTTCCAGTTCTTTCAGAATGGTGTGAAAAGACTATTACAGTAAGTTTCTAGGTACAGTGTCACCAAATTTGACGAAAAAGTCAAAAGACTTGGTCCAAGGAATAAGAATCAAAGAAATTGATACGGCCAWAAAGAAAACACAACACTGACGATGACAGTGAAGGGAGAAAACAAAAATACCATCTCTTGGAGAGGAAGGTGGGGAGAGAAAAGTCGTGGACGAGCCAGCACGCACAGCCGAGTAGACCACAGAAAGGAGCGTTGTCAGCATGCCCAGACCAAGGGTGCCCTTGGACACAGCGTTCACGTGTTTATGAAGGCCATTGCATTCGTAATCCCGAGGCTCACTTGACAATGCACTGTAAGACAGGTAGGTACAATATACTGCAATCACGCCTGCAGGCAGAAGGCTACCATTCACCTGTTGGACACAATCACAACAGTTGTTAAATTGAACACCTCAATTTACCTGCATATACATTGATTGAAATTTTGCAGGAACAATAATGAGTTGAAAACCAACATCTACATTATAAGAAAATAGATAACTTAAGCAAAGTAACCATCCTAACAGAAGATTAGAGTTGAGCATCACACCTGAGGATGCAGAGAAACGATGGCAAATGATACGCCAAGAATAAGCGTGAAGGCGATGACGAAAGTATTCAGCTCACATTCCTCTCCTGACGGTGTAAACCAATGGAACAAGAACCCAGAAAATACCCAGCTCGCCAAATAACAACCGACCGATACACATAGCAATGCAATATACCTGGCCATTTAGCAAAGAATATATCACCAGTCAGGAACCAAATACGGTACACAGCTAAAGAAAGAYATAATAAAAAGTTTACATCCTGAACAGCACTGGATTGATAAACCATAACTTTCCAAATTAATTCTTGCACAAAAATATTCTAGAACTTAAACAAATTCAGAAGCACATGCTTCAGATAAAGATCAATTGCTCACCAGAACTGTTCATCTTTAGCAACCCAAGCGGCATTCCAGTTGTGAGTGAAATCCAGTAGGATGACGACCTGGATTAATAGAAACAGACCTGATCCAAAGCGTGAAACACTGCCTGCAAGGGTTTCAATAACGTTAGACTCTGCTTCCCATCCGTTCACTTCAGTAATTGCAAATGGCAGCAAGAACTGGAGAGGGAAAACCCACTCCCAGGAACTAGCACAACACATTCAAAAAACTTAAGATATTAACAGCAACCAGAGTTACAACAGATGAAAACAGTGACTAACTTCACCTCAATGGTTTTCCATGTGAGAAATTTTGACTGGTAGTTCTAAATCATGCATTCAAATTGATATATTTACATCACTAAATACAAATTCTACCATAAGCTTACAAGCTAAACTTAAGATATTCGTTAGAAACCAGCAGCAGAACCTAAACATAAAACTTGCTGGAAAACATGAAAAGGATCTAAATAAAACACTCTAACAGTAACTCAGAATTCATTTCCGAATTTAGTTGCAGGAAACTATAATGAGGACCAGGGTAAACTTCTTATTCTTCTATGAAAGTAAACCGATAATTCATGGAAAAAAAAMCSGCAGGCAGATATGTAATCAGAGMGTTTCACAAATAMWCCGCAGTGRTGCACTTGAACGTACCATAAGCATTGACGAGGCCGTTGGGAAGGAAGAACATTAATATAATCGTAATGCACCATAATATAAGCTTCACCATCCAGCCTCCATGATGCCAAGAATCTCGCTGCTCACGTTGGTCCTTAACACCAATCATGAGAACTGCAAACGCAACGAAGAAAAGGAAGTTGCCCAAGCTCACGCGCAAAACAGCCTGTGTGGCAAACCATTCCGGGCTAGGTGTCTCTGCAAAGGTGTTGATCCCTGGAAGAAATCGAATTTGGAAGAATAAGCAACATAAATCGATACTGATGTCAACATTCTACAATTACAAGATTCAGTTAACCCGTACTAATTTAACCATTAAGGACCAAGCATCCACACTAGTTGGTCACACCCAATCGAGACTTTGAAGTTAGTTGAGATGAAAGTTATGAGGCTTTTTAGTTTGCCGGCAGTTATTGAATCCTTACACCGGAAAAAAATTTGAAGTCCTTTATTTTACTGAAATTTCAAGACTTTTGAAAAATAATAGTGCTATTGGATGTAGATTGTTTATTACAACAATTCAACCATTTGGATTGGAGTATTTTTTATTTTATAACTAATTTATTAACAATTTAGTATTTTGAATCATTTTCTAATTCTTTCTACTTACTATTTTTTTTCTATATGTTGTACAACTCCAAATGATCTGAAAATTTTCACATATGTAGACAACTTGCCTTGAAGAATGAATCCAAAGAATCACAACCATTTTGGACATTTTTTCATAATGATCTAACCTTGTGAAGTGCAGCTGCCCAATTTTTTGCAAGGCCAAAAAAAGGATTTTTTTCTACTTCAAATGTTAATATCTTGCAATCTACATGGTGATAATTTCTTAAATTTATTCCACATATTCTTAAACTAGAGTACTACAACTTATTCCTATGGTTATATGTGTCAAAAAATGATATTTAAAAAAAATTTGGTACTTATACTAGAAATGGCAGTTTTGATGCATTTTTGGAGTGAGAACATAGTCAAGGAACTTTAGGGGTTAAAAAATTATATAGGATATGCACAAAAGTATTTTATTTTGACCTCAAATGACCAAAACATTCCAAAACACCTCTGTTGCAAGGTAAATGAAAATAATATTCACTTCTAAAAAACAAATGAAATTGGCTTGCCACTTGACAATTTTGCATGATTTGTTGAGTAGAGAATTTTTTTAAGTGGTTACTATTTATTCAATCTTGCAATAGAGATGTTCAAATACGTTTTGGTCATTTCCTCCTATCACCACCTCCACCTAATCAAGACTTTTGAGCRAATAGTTGTGATCATTAGATGTTTTTTGGGGGCATTGAAAGGCCATTACAGACAGACAACCACTATTGGCCTTAATTAAAAACAATAATAATGAATTTTAAAAACATTATAAAAAGTTCAATGAAAATTTGTAAAGAGATGGGAGGAAACGATGTCAAATAATTGGCTGCTACAAAAAATAACAATTTTCTTTTGTTCCAATTAATGGTTAAAGAGATCCATTTAAGGACCACCTTATGTCCATTTAAGAGTTGATTATAGGAGCGGTTTGAAGAGGATGGGCGGTTCTACAACACACTATTATATGTTATTATCGAATTATTATCTAGTATAGTTGAAGGGAGTAGAAGACGAACAATATTGTTTTGCTCTTATTACCAACACATCGTTTGCTTAACTTTCCAAATTGTCAATTTTAGATTTCATGGAGTCTTTTTTCATTGGTCGCATCCTTATAAATGCCTATACAACCTTAAGGTAGGAGGTTCTAAGAGCACTCGCGCTCTAAAATTGCCCACCTCTTCAAATGTACATTCTTTATACATTTTGCTTTTTATGTAGCCTTCTCCAATGTGCAGAGATTGTATATTTTAGGAAGTGGGCAATTTTAGTGACCTATGCTATTTCAACTTTTAAATGTCATAACTAATTAAGCAAAGCTCCAAAAAACATGAAACAACTTGGGTTAGATGCCAATTCCACTTGTCTTTCTCATAAAATTTACTAAAAAATAATCCAAGAAGTCCCGTGTTCCCAAAATTGTGTTTTAGCTTTTCAATGAACAATTTTTGGACCTTCTACCTTAAAAAGTATTCTTTGAGTTTCATGCTATTGGTTGTAAAAAAAGGTTGTTTTCACCAAATTCAAGCATTACTTTGGATYAATAGGAATTATTTAAACAAGACATCACCCCCAAGCATTTTGCTCATTATCAATATGGATATGAATATGAACTTTTGGACTACTCAAGGGTTAAGTTTATAATTCACAATAGCATTGTATTTGACCACAATAACAAAGCACTATAGATAATCGTAGATAGAATTATAGATTCTTATTTTTTGTGAGTATTTTGAAATCTAAATAAGTTGAATGACCGGCAARCTTAGCTTCATTGAGATCTCCTTGAGTCACTCAATTTGCTTGAGATATGATCTAAATAATTGCATGCATCAAGATTTGCAAAAAATATCTTTAAACTTTGCCAATTTCACTAACACACGATAGTCTAGACTTACAAGGTGTCAATGATTAGGTGATAGTCATATGAATAACAAAATAAGCTTAAAATAATATTAAGGGCTAGTTCACACTACATTCCAATTACCACTAAATTCTCAAAATGTGATTGGTAGAGAGTTGAAAATAGGGCTTTACACTATGTCTCACGTTCCATGTCCGTCATCTCACTCTTAAACCCTTACAATGGAAATATTTTTTGACAGTTTTTGCACCAAGGAAGTGGGACTTGGAGGTTGAATTAGGTTTTGCCAAAATAAACTTCAACTTGGTCTCTAGGTCCCAACTATTGTTTTGAATATTGAATGACAAAAGAGGAAAGCACCAAATAAAATACCCTCATTGATTATTTGAGATTTTTTCCAAATTTGTTCAATACAACTTTAAGGCTAAAAATGCCCTTCAAATGGTTTTTTGACTTCTGGAGTCATTTTTGGGACACTTAATTACTACAAAGTAAGTTATGTAATGTTATGAAAGAGACAAATTATSACTTAAAGGTGGGACTTTGGCCTTCATACTATGACATGTATGACCTCAATCAATTCACAACTCTTCAAAATCTACTCCAAATTTTCTTAATGAATCTCTTCTAATGTGATTTTTTCTCTATGATTTAATGTATTTGAGGCTCATTTCCAAGAGCCTTCCACACTAAAAAGATCAACACATGCAATGGAATGGACACTCATGCACTAAATCTTGAATAGAAAAATCATACTCATTCATTTTCAAAATTGGAATCTTGATGCTAAAACTAGAATTCAAAAAGAAAAACATCTAAGGTAGACTGCTCTTAAAGCGACCATTTAAGGGCTGGTTCGCTTTTTTTGTAGGTTTTCGTGGACAAGAATATTTTTAGCTCATTTTTCAGAGAAAGATAAAAGGATGTGGAACTTAGCCCAAGTGGTTTCATATTTTTCCAAGCATTTTTGAATTACATATGAAAATTTCAAAGATTTGGGGCGTAGGCACCTATTTGTGACCATAGGTCTTCCAAAATCTGTCCACTTGCAACTTGTAAAGAGATGAGAGGAAATAAAAGACTATGATTGGCTCTTGCAATAAAAAAGAGTTTTTTTATTGATTCACTCAATGGTGAATATGGTCCATTTAAGGATCACCTCATATCCATTCTATAGCTATTTATAGGGGCGATTTCAAGCAGATAGTCGCTTTTAGAGCATACTACCTTATAGACCCTCACTTACTTTCCTTGCCTTCCTTGTCCTCTCCTTGTTGTTGTTACTCCTGTTGTCTTGTTTGTCTCTTGTGCTGCTAGGCCATCTGTGGCTGGTGGGATTGTATTTTCTCTTTGCAATGAAATTCCGTTTCATTTGTTTTAAAAAAACAAACAAAAAAAACAATTGTTTTTTTTAACTTCGAAGTACTCACTGTCGACACCACAATTGGGGTAACATCCTGCGTAAGAGAAGAGTAGATGAGTGCGAAATGCGACACGTGGTCTCACTAACTTAGGGCATGGAAATAGTACTATAACGGCTAGGATGAACTGACCCCTCGCTCGGCCACTTGGTAAAACCCTGAATTTTTATTTATTTTCCACGCATTATAGAATTTGCAAGTTCTGAATTCATGTTTGCAATTATTTTAGAGGCCCCAAATTAGTGAGGAGGGATGTACAAGATAATTTAATCAGGCCCCAAATAGGGGGCTTTTTATTTTACTTGCCCCCCTGTAATTACTTGGAGTGGCCGAGCGAGGGAGTTACAGTCCACCCCGGCCACTGTAACTTACTGTAGTGAAGAACATCTAAGTTAGTGTGCGGAATTTGCAGAGTCATCACAAAGAACTTTCGAAAATCTTTTTTGTGTCGTCACTGTAGTTGGAATCCCAATTGTCTGTACGAGATGCTCGAGTCTGTACCGACAGCGGCCTTGTTGGACAAGCTTGCCCGATCTATAAACTTGTCCTATGGAGTTGCAGCACTTCCGTATCCGCTGGGTTCCTTTGTCGCAGGTGCCAGAGATTCTCGAAAGAGAGAGAGACATAGAGAGAGAGAGAATTTGGCTTGTGAGGCTTGTGATTCTTGGAGGAACCGATCGATTTTTAGCTTGCTCGTTGTGGTTGGGTGAAGATTTTTGCCTTTTGGGTATGATCAGTTTTTCCTTGCAATTCTTAAGTCTTCTTGCTTGTTGGAGCTTGTAGTCAATCTTGAGAAGTATGTAGTTCACTCAGAATCAGAGCTCTATGTTAGGGTTCACTGAAACGGAGCTTTGGAAGATGTCATTTTAAACGCCATGCTCCTCTTGAAACGCTACTGGTACTATGTCTTGGATGATGATGCTTTGCGACACTTTCTTCATTGTTCATTGGGATGAGGTGAAATACTTTTATATGAGCTTAAGAGCCTTCAGTATTGCACTTGGAGTTGAGCTTCTAGTCTCTGTACAACGTTCACAGGAAGGCTTCAAATTGATCCGACCGCTATCAAAATCGAGGACCCTGTACGCCCTCTTGTGCTGAACAGCAAGCGAGATAAAGCAGACGAGTTAGGTTGGGCTGTTGTCCGTTTTGGCACGTGGATCGGTTGTGACTTTGCTGCCAAGGTGTTCAAGTCTGCTTCAAAAAATGTTCCTGGTTGGAACAACAAGCAGCTGTTGATGGAGGTTGGTTCTTTAGCGAATTTGCGACACCCTCATATTGTCCGGCTGGTAGGGTTTGGGCAAGATGCAGCACAATGTGTTTTCCTGATGGAGTTGATGGATGCTGATTTGCGCAACTTCATGACCAAGAAGTTGGAGTCTTTCCCGAGACCGAAACCACGACCTTTCAAGCGTCCTGAGGAACTGGACATCATAACCCAGATTGCTAAGGGCATGCATTACATGCACACACAGCACTATGCGCATGGGGATCTCAAGTGCTCGAACATTCTGGTCAAGAAGTTCGACGATTATCTTGAAGTGAAGATAGCTGACCTTCGGGGCTCTCAGAAACTTGGCAAAGTTTGGGATGCGGAGGCGTTCAAGCAAGCAAGTGAGACGAGGCGGCCCCGATGGACTGCACCCGAGGCTATCGATCGTTATGGTGGGAAGGAGCCTCCCAGCGAGTTGTTGAAGAAAAGCGACGTCTACAGCTTCGGGATGACTTGCTATGAAGTTGTGACAGGAAAATACCCTTTTGATGGAATAAAAGAGGCCGAACTACTGAAGCAGATCCATGCAGGCGTGAGGCCGGAGCTCCCTGGCGATTTGGATGAGGATCTCAAGGGTCTGATAAAAAGSTGTTGGGATCGTGACCCAAACAAGCGACCAGGATTTGGTGAAATTATTCCCCTTTTGAATTACATCCGGTCCAAGAAGCCTGTTGTTGTGTGGAACAAACTCTATAGCAAAGACATGGTGCTGAGCCTCTTGAAGAAGATTCCCCAAGTTCATGGAGTCTTTACTGGATTACTGGGGATGGTACGGCAAGGCAAGGAACCTGCTGTTGATCCTTCAGATGATTCAACTCTGTGGGGCGTGAAGGGCGATGGTGGGTTTCAACGAAGTGACAGTGCTCTGTCAGTACCCGAGCATTTACGAATTCAGCCGGACAGGCTTGAAAAAGTGCGACGCATTGGGAAGGGGGCTTCTGCTACAGTGTACGAGGCAACTTGGCTGGGTTGCACGGTCGCTGTGAAGGTGTTCAAAGAACCCTCAACCCCCTTAAACATCCGAGCTCTGCAGCAAGAAGTCGACTTTCTGATCAACCTAAGTCGCCATCCTTGCATAGCCCAGATGGTTGGGTTGTCAGTGGATTCCAATCAACGGTGCTCCATTGTGATGGAGTTCATGGATGGCAATTTGACTGACTTGATTAAATCTCGAATGAGGAAAAAGACCCCCGTTTCAGCGGAGGAGGAGAAAGGGCTTCTGGAATGCGTGGTGGTGCCCTTTGAGCTCCATGAAGCGCTGCCCATCATCTCCAAGATTGCACTGGGAATGGCATTTCTTCACTCCAAGGGCGTGATGCATCGAGACTTGAAGTCAGGGAACGTGCTGGCGAAGGAGCATGCCGGGAGCATCGATGTGAAGCTGGTGGACTTCGGGATGTCGTTGCATGAGCTTGAAAGCCAAGGACATGGCTCCTACTTGGGTATCGGCACTGGCTTCTGGCGGGCGCCAGAACTTTTCCCAGGAGGTGACAGGTCGAAGAAGCCCGACCTCAAGGCAGCTGATGTCTACAGTTTCGCCATGACATGCTGTGAAGTTTTGACAGGGCAAAACCCGTTCTCACATCTACTACGTACAGACTATACTCCTGTGATTGAAGGAGTTAGGCCAACGCTGCCTGCTCAGCTGCATCCAGGGCTGAAGGCGCTTGTTCAGCAATGCTGGCATGCAGTTCCTGTTAAGAGACCCAACTTCACAGAGATTTGTGAAGAACTCCAGAAGATCCGGCAGTCATTATGAAGCTGAAGCTTATAGAGTGTACAATTCCATCTTGTCATCTATTGTAATTTTTAGTAGTGTTCATGTTTATGTGTCATCTAAATGAGAATTAGAGCGAGTCTGGTCAGAGGGTAAGTAACGCTGTGTAGTGTTGTTTAACTCTAGTGTTTTAAAGACTAAATATAATTACTCTTGTAGTGGTTGGAAATGCAAGTAAAAGCCAGCAATATATTCATTCATCAACTGTACCGTCTTGAAACCATCTTCGACTACTTCTCCAAGCGATCGCTTTGAGGTCTTCTTGGAGCAGTCACCACGTTTTTTCTTCTGGTGAGCTTTATGGCATCCTTTCTACGTCGCAAACTCTGTCATGACAATCACTCTAGAACTATACCCAGGACTCTCACTTGTCGTATTTTACGGACAAACATTGATAGTCCTCTTTGTTGCTCTTTGAGTAGAGCACCTTCTGAATTATTGAATCCCTGGAACAGTGGTGAATGTAATTGGTCATAGTCATTATAGTGTTGATTTTTCAAGCACCAAATTTTTGAAATTGAAATATGGGTAATCATAAATTATGGGTAGTGAGGACTCGTGTAAATCTGAGACCCAGACCAGTACTTGACTTGGAAAATTGCCAAWTTCTTGAGATCTTTTCATTACAACAATTTAGAAGGTTCGAGTGATTAGAGCATTTGAGCAATTCGTTRCTTCCTGTGATTATCTGGAATATTGTATTTTGCAGCTTCAAKTTCAAGCTCGCAGAGAGTGTACAGTGCAGTACATTGGTCGCATTGAGTTCGCAAACTCTTCAATGTGGGAATCTGAGAGGGATTTTAATAAAGGTGGTGTTCTGAATGAAGCTGAAGATCTAACGACTCACTGTCGTGATTAAAGGAGATCACTAACTTGAAGACAATGGATCCTTGCTGCACGTATGTTTGAAGGTTTCTTCTTGTGCATTTGATTTGTAACTCGACAAGTGTGATATGTTGTGTCATGGGAGAGTTTTCATCTGTACGCTTCATCTCGCTTTGTCCAGTGGCAGAGATCGCTGAATTTATAATGATATTTTAGACTGGTTTTGCAGAAGCACCATCATCGCCAATTCCGTGAAAAATGGAGGTATTTCATCCACCATTTTCGCATGCACATTAAGTTGCTGTGCCGATACATCTGCAAATTAATTTGCAAATTACGTTTCATCCAAGACATTGTGTGCAGATAATTAAAGCTAGGAGTTCCATCCTCATCCTGCCAGCTTCCTCTAAAGCATTATTCCTTGCTTGCTTGAGGGTCCACCGTACCATATCAATTAAAAAAAGTTGGCTTTCAGGAAAATGCAGTTGAAACCTTAATACAGATGTTAACGGCCTCAGTCTCAAATTTCTTACGTCTTGAAAGATGAGGCTTAGTCCTATTTCCTGATACCTTCAAAGTTCAGCAGTTATTCAGCAGTTCTTACAACTTAACCCTTAAAGGACGGACCTATCACCGCGGGCGAAGGCGGGGGGCAATATGTAGTGCTTGACCAAGGGGAAAAACACTCCACACACATGTTTAGCTTTGGATAAATTGTTCAAACCAATACTTGATGCTACCCATTCAAAAATTGTGAGAAGGATAGCGTGGCACAAAACACTTTCATGTGAAAATCTTTACTATCTTCATAGAATTAGGGCTACCTAAAAATATAAAATCATCAATTTTGATAGCGTGGGAATCACTACAGTAGTTTGAAAAAATCCAAAAGTACTCATTAGAAGACAAAGTACTATAGAAGATCTTCCCTTTCCACTCCTAATTCCGTGGATGAATAGTTGCACTTTTGTGTTGTACAATGTGTTTAATTCTCTGTCATCCATTGGACACTAAACGTCCGCGGCATCCTTTCTAGGTTAAATAATCAATTTGAAACATAAAGTCCCATGGCGATGGCAGATTATTTTTCTACGGGATACCATCTACAACCTAGACTCCTACAGTGACTCTTCTCTCCAACAAATAGCATGTCCTTAGCTTGCAAATGAACATACACACAAAAGAGAGTCGAAATGTTATAATCTCACAAAGATAATTCGTGGAAGAATGTGGAAATGGAAATTTATATTGCATAAATACAAAATTACATGTTGCATTTGTTATAAAGCTTAATTTCTATTTACATATTCCAATTTACCACAATTTGGGCTTAAATCTAAGATTCTCTAAAAAAAACTATACACTTAGGCTAGGAACCAAAGGTATTAGCATCCATTGTCAAATTTGCCTAAATATACAATACCAAAAATATGGGCATGCACAGTCCTTTCCAAGTTTGGAACRACTTTGTCTACTTTCCCTTTAGAACACCGTCTCTTCTAATTGCTAAAAAAAAAAAATTATTCCTTCATCCAAATTTCTGAGCACCAAGAGCATTTGAATAAATGTGGAGTTTCCTATAATGAAGATTTTTCCTACTTGAAAATAACCCCTAAAGTCCTAGTGTTCCCTCGGGGAACAAATGCGTTTCGAGCAAGTCCATACACTCGCAATATTTATCATGATTTTTGAATTTTTTTGTGAAGATAGGAAAACACATTACGTTTGTGAAAATATAATTTTTATTTCAATCAATGACCTAAAACAAAAGTTGTGGCACAAGAAGCTCATTTTTAGGTGCGGCGGGCAAAAACCACCTTACACAATAAAAAATTTTAAAATTTTAAAAATAATAATTTCTTGTAGATTGTAATTTTGTACACATAGGAAGCTTTGATTCATTCCATTTGGATTTGTTATGTGAAGGTTATGGACAATCTTATTTTTTGGGCAATTAGAGCATCTTCTTCAAAAAATAACTTATAGATTTCATTTTTGAATGCATTTTTCACAATTTACAAAAATAAAATAAAATAAACTATTTAACAAGATTATGGTTGCTTGTTGCTTATTGTTGGAATTATTGTGTTTCAATCCCATCTTACAACTATTTAAAACACTTGCTTGCAATTTCAGATGACTTCAACTACCATTTGTGAAAAAAATTTGCACTACAAACTTTGAATTTAAAATTTTTCATGTTGAAAAATTGAGTCAAGAATCTAGGAGAAAATTTTTTAAAAACATACTTGATTTTCATTCCTTAAAAAATTATTAAGTAGCTACATGGCAAAGGATGTGTTGGAATCATCATTTCTAAAATCATGAGAACAATTGGTATTAAAAAAAAAAAAATAACTCATTTGAAAGTACTGTAGAATATCTCCCCTTTCCATACAAAATTCCGAGGATGAGTAGTTGCACTTCTATGCTACACAAAAAGATACTTTGTCATCCATTGGACACTAAATGTCCACAGCATTCTCTGTGGGTGAAATGAGGTACTAATGTCAATATTCTAGGGTCAGCTTTGAGAGAAATAAGATTCAACTTGTTATTGTCTTATATAGAACTTGCCCTCGCACAAAAAAAATATCGGTATTCATCTTTGTCCACCATCCCCAAGGGATCAAAGTACTCATTGTGGCGGTTTTAGGCTGTTCTATGTTATGGTCAAGGCGATTGCAGCTTCATGGAATTGAAGGTCACTTCACACTGCATCGTAAGTACCAAGTCTCACTGAATTCCTGAAATCTAATTAGCCAGGAGCTCGAAACCAAGACTTACAGCTGCACCCCAAATCCCGAGTCCCAAGTCTCGGGTCACTTAGAAATGCCTAAAACCTTGAAGGAATTTCCAGTGGTACAAGCGATTGCAACAGACCGTCCACGTCCCTCGTCGTAAATACGCATTTCCAGTTTCGCTAGTCCCAAARMGTCACTTGAAAGTGCACCAAGGGAAGTAGCAATTACTTATAAATCGTAAACAATCCTCTGCACAAACTACCCAGCCGAATACGTCGATCAATCTGCAACGCAATGGTCCTTGTCACAATGGCAACACTTCGCAAGTGCAGGGCAGGATGGCTATCTCTAGTTCGTGCCGTTGCACCAAAACTCAGATTCACTACTGTGCATTGAATCGGAAAACAAAACTGCAGTGAATGTTGATTCGCTGATTCCATGCCCTTAACAACGGACTCTTTTAAATGGTTGTGTATCGGCTTCAGCAGGATATCTTGGAGGAACTCCGATCCTTCCCTTTCGGCTCTAATACTTGCTTCTGCAATTAAAAAAACAACTGACTATATTAAATCCAGAAAAAGACATGCATATACTTGAAAATAGTGACATTGACGAAGGCTAAACAATTGAATACAGTCATAATGGTTGTCATTTGTGGTACATCCTCAGAAAGAGTGTTAAAAGTGCTTATGAATGCATTTGCAAAACGATAACGATACGCATCTCACACAAAATATGCTATATCAACTCAACAGTATATGCATCAGTCTACAGCAGTACATCCTGTTACAGACAAATTCAGAGTAGACTGTACGTCGTTTGGACTTAAATTTTCAATTGCAACATTTAGACCCTACCAGAAGGTGCATTCTGTGAAAAATAAGGTCGTGAACCCATTCTCRTAGGAGACTTTCTGCMGGKGATAGGCCATAAGTAGAGCAAACGTTACCGACAAGCACATAGTTAGATTCTAGTGAATTTGAAAATATGCAACATCTGAAAAGTCACAAGTTTCAGTTTTCCTCAGCCTGTGAGAACAAGTAAAAAAACATCCATAACTTATTCATTCGATATCCCAATAACACATCTTTAAGTGCATTGCAATCCTCTCCRAAATGTGAACAAGTTCCACAACTTAAAAAGTTCCATTCTAATAAGAGAAACCACTCAAAGCAGCTGAAAGCCACGGGAATGGGTTCCCTACCTTGGTGTGACGAGCCTTCGTAAAACAAGAAGCTAGAAATACCCTCTGAGTGGCTAGTGGGGCTCAAGTTGGCCGCGATTCTGAACTGATTTCACCATAATAGTTGTCTCATCGCCAAGCTTCCCGACCTCTGATATTGCGCACTATTCACGCTGCAGATACAAATTCCTATGCGCTCCATATTATTCCACCAGAAGCCTTCAATCCACTTCACCCAACCTTCGCTTCCAATGTTCCCTTATACATGGCCTCAGCCAGAGGATGCAACCTCAAAAACCTCTCTCTGAAATACTCCTCGGAGCCACCAATAATAGTCCGCAGGGAGTAATTCTTCTGTGGCAACAACCCTTCCGCAAGAAGCCATGAAAACACCCTGTGACGAGGTTTGATTCKTCTCTCAAGACTGTAGGTTACAAACGCTGTAAATGTCAAAACTTCCTTCAGGGACCGACTCATACCAGCCGTCAGAAACTCAAATTTCTTCCGCATGTTCACCTCAGTGCTACTCAGCACTGTGGGATGCATCTTCAAAATGGCGCATACCTCCTCCTGCGTGAACCCTACGCTCTGCACATTGAGGAAGCCTGCATTCAAAGACTCCACAGACCTCCCGAGAAGGTCAGGATGCAAAGTAAGAAGATTGGTCAGATGATTTCCGAGTAATCCCTTGCTTCGAAAGAAGTCCACCTTCAGCTTCAAAGTGTCCAAGTTAGACGTCAGCATCGCCGGGTATCTGCATATCATCTGTGCCACACGACCCCGCTGCACTCCTAAAGATTCCAGATATTCCAGCTTGGGCATGATGTTCTCACCAATGCTCAAACAAAGAATGCACGGCTGCTCCATGATCATTTTCCCTAAATGCTCCTTCTTCACACCAAGGCTCATAAAGAATGCGACCTTCGGTAGAAGCGTAATGTCATGTCGGTARCCAAGATAATACGGTGACAAAGCAACGACTTTCCCGATCTTCTCTTCWGTCACTCCTAAACTCAASAGAAAYTCCACAGTAGGTTGTAGCTGCAACAGTTTGCTTCCGCCCAGTGACTGAGGATAGATTCTCACCACTCGCTCAAGCTGCTTCGGAGTCAACCCGCGTGACTTCAAGTAGGTCAAATTTTCAGTGTACACGTTTCGCTCGAGAACACGGACCATCATTAGAGGATTCTTCTCCAAGAGCCGGGACGCCAACTGCTCTGAGATTTCGAGCTCTTTGAAAGCCTGTAAGAGAGATAACATGTCAATCTTAAAGCTCCGAGACAACACATTGGGGCATTTCTTCACCAAACGCGTCAGTTTCTCGTCTTTCAACCCTAAAGATCGAAGAAATTCATAACTCTCCTCGCGATCAATCTCTGGGACCTCGCATTCCAACCGCACATCGAGATCCAATTCGTCCACGTCCACCTCCAACTCAAGCTCAGGAGTTATCACAGTGGAATACCGATGCGAAGAACGACCTAAATACCTTGATGTCRCACCAAAATTGCTCTTCACACCATCGCCTACTGAAAATCTCCCCAAGGAATCTCCAAATCGCGCCTGCCGTAYAACCTTCAATTCAACGTGATRAAAGAGAGAACAGTGAGAGGCGATCCCTCGTGAATGGAAGAACCGCAGTGCCCACACGGGGCACCGCTTCCACGACGCCGACATCGCTAAAACCCTTACCACACGAAGCGCTGCATTTGCTGCTCGCCCTCAAATCTAGATCTGTTGGAACTCTTCATTGTTCGCTCGATTTCATTCCTTCAGACACCATGGCAGCAAACAAAACGACGATACTCACGATAGTGGACAGCGCGTGGAGCGCAATCTGCTATTCATTCGCAGCAAGGACTATTCTTACAATAATTAGGGTTAGGGTTTGGGGTTTGGATTTTGTCGGAGAGGTGCTAAGATAAGGAACCCATGCCTCCAGATGTTTTGCGTGGTTTCTATTGATAAATGTCAAACGAACTTTTTGGAAGGGTATTGGGATTTTATTAAAGGTTTATTTGGTGCCACCACGAGTAGTAATTTTGGGGAGGGGAGGGGTCTAATTTTGTCCTTTATAAAATAAAATCTTTTTTGAAGGACTTTATTTTACGAAAACTAATAAAAAAATTTGAAGTTTTTTTGGGAGCGTCCGTCTTTTTCTACCTTGGTGGTATGGAATGCATAGTAATAGGAATGGAGGGCAGTAAGGTTGAGGGACCAGTAATCAATCAAATAAGCAATTCTTGACATGATCTGGGGTAGTGATATGCAAAGAAAATATTTTCGAAGGTGAATTGACTTAAATAAAGTAGATTGCAAAAATATGGTAATTTCATCTCTTGAATTGAAATTACTATGAATTTTGGAAGGCAAAAGTTGAACAAGCCCCATGACTAATAACTAGAGTCATCCAATTCTGATCATTCAAGAATTATTTTCCTGCTCATTGCTTCATACTTTCTTGCTCACTTATGTGTCATGAATTTATTGGTCGAAACCTTGAAAAAATCAAAAACACACATTACAAAGAGAAAATGGAAATTTGTTCCACCCTTGGTCGGAAACAGGGCACTTAATTGATTAGTGATGGGGCACCGATGAGTAATGGGTACCTCACCTTAGTGTGTTATCTAAAAATATTAAAATGTAGTCATACAAAGGTTGTTTAGAATTCAAATTCATTCTTTGAAAATAGCAATTGTTTCTCGTACAAAACCACCACTCTATGTATGTTAGATTTGGTAAAATTCTAATTTTTTAGAAAAAAATTTGCCTTTTTATTCTTTGGTTCTCATATAATCTATTAATTCTTGTTGAAATATGTTAATTTTGACAAATATTAACAAAAAAAAGAATTTTGATGACTTTTTTGTTTTTCACCTCAACATATTTTTATTAGAACTTGTTTAAATTCTTAAATTTAATAAAATTTAACAAGGTGGGATGTTAAATGTTGCCCACAAAAGTAGGGTTGGCCTACATGGCCTCACATGGTCCCCAACTTAAAGCATGGGATTGGGCTAAGCATCCAGATAGCAAGCCATATCCTTGTAGATCAGCAAACATATAAGACCATGCTGCTACAAGACAACAATCGTGACAGAATTAAATATGACCACCACCACTAATGTCCTAGGCAAGGCAACGTATTTGAATTTTAGATTCTTCTTTAAACTATGAACTAATCTACGTATCCCACATTATTTTACCTCCCAACTCTCCATGTGTATATGAAAAGTTATCTTCTAAATTCAAATTTCAAATTATGATTAACAAATTGCAAATCGCAAATTGCAAAAAATTGAAATAACTTTTTCAAGTTCTACTAAAACAATATTTTTTGGCACAATTCAGACAACTTATTTCAAAGTTCATGTGGTGAAAAAAAAATAGTCTTACAAGTTGTGGCCACATGCTGTCATTTACAAGTGTGTACAATTTAATTTTGAAATTTAAACTCATCTTGTATGCCCCAAACTGTATCAACAATCCTTAGGCTAGATTCCTAAATCCTAATATATAAATTATAATTGAAACTAGCACTAGAGCAAAGAAAGCAATCCTACATAGGTAACATAGTCCAACAGAGTGAACACAATGAATATTTGCATGTCAAATCTAATCGATATTAAACTATCAATTTTGTGGATGTCCATCCTATAGCTAAGATCGTTGCATGCGGGCCAACTTCTCCAAGATGCCAGATTAGATGTGAGTTGCCAGTTTTATATGAAAATCTAAAAAGTCATTTGCCACCTCTATACCACAAATTAAGATTTTTATCCCACTAAATGAAGAGGGAGTATCCTAAGTCTATTTTTTTTAATTGCATCCCATTATTCCACATCCTATAGTATTTAGAATACACGCAATGACATTTTACATACACTATAGTATAATTAATCATTTTATAATTTTTAGGTCCAATATCTTTTTGACACCCTACATTTGTTCTCAGTTATTTTTCTACTTTGACAGCTTATTAAGTTACTGCACCCTCCAAGGACAATGTTTGCTAAAATTTCCTTCACTATATAAATGAGGACTGAACAACATCTCCTAAAGGAAATGATAAGGATTTTTTGTATTTTTGTATTACAAAATGGTAATAAAAAATCTTCATAGGCCACAAAGAAATTGAATTTTGAAAGATAACCATTCATAGATTCAATTTTGAACTTACTTGTCTATAAGTTCAATTATATATTCTATATTGTGAGGGTGCTATCAACAACTTTCATTCAATAGTAATGTAGTTAGGAAAGTGATGGTACTAATTCATATTTGCAAGCTATCATCAACATTTCATGTTCATTAGATGAGAAATGAGGCCTCTAGAGGGCCGTTTCGGGCTTGTTCCCCTTACTGTTCTCAATGCAGTGATGGAACGGTTGGCTGTTGTCAGAAAAATAATTACAAAAAAAAAAAAAAAAAAAAAAAAAAATTGAGGCCCTGAAATGTAAAAAAAAGTTTTTTTTAATTTATTTTTTACAAAAAAAAAATCTGACGTGACAGTCGCTTCACCACGTCAGGCTGCTACTGCAGTGCTGCAGGAACCCAGGATTGCAGCAGGGAACTAGCAGCCCTCCCTAAGCCTCAAAAAGCATGTAATGATTTCATAGTACGACATGGCCATTGCCCCTTTGAAAACTAAACTAATCATATAGTATTGTTGCTTGAAAAGGGATGGAGCAAACATAAATTAAGTAGTCAAAGAGCTAGTCCATAGTTGAGAGAATTTGGAAGAAACAACTCCTGAATGCCAACCTATTTGTAGAGAAAATTTCATTCTTTTGGAGGGCTATTTGATTACATGCAAATGTGCTAATAGAGAAGAAATCAACCCAAATCAAGCAAACATAGCCTACACAGAGTCTTGAGAATTTGTTTCAGCTTGTATATCCATTAGATTGGCGATTTAATTTTTTTTAATTTTTTTAAAATTTAAAAATAAATAAATACATTTTTATTTCACAGTATTTGCATATCAATCAAAAGTCAAACAGCCCTCTTCAAGGCTTAAAATATTTTGTGATAGATTGTCCCAAATCTCAAACTCCTTGAAAAAAGTATATGTGAGAGCGCAATGCTAGTGTGTGAGCCTTGCATCACAATGTACCCAAAAGAGGCAATTCTGCTAGTTTGATTAATTTTCCTCCCCCCCTCATCAAAAAAATTGACAGCCATTGGATTTGAATTAAAAAAAATCCCACCCCCCTCTTCAAGAAAAATCAACAACCATCAGATATCAAATACGTATACCAGATACAGATACGGATGTTGAATACGACTACCGAATATGGATACAAAATACAAATACGGATATTCCATACAGATACAAATACGGATACAAATATGGATACGAAATACAGATTATTGTTTATCCCATATTCTTTGTCTCCAAACCCACCGTCTGATAAATACAAGAGGAGGTTGGGGGAGGAAGGTATCACAAGTTATAAAAATGAAAAAATGAAAAATTTAAAATATTTATATCAAATCAGGAGGGGAGGGGGGTTTAAAATTTTAAATTAGATTTAGAGGGGGGAGGTGCAAAATTTTAATTTTTTTTAGTTTTTGAGCTCATTGTGACAGTTTGTCACAATGCCAATGCACCTAAAAGAGGCAGGAACTGCCTGCACACAAAGTTCCTTTATTACAAATTGTCAATAGCCGGTAATCGTATGATTATTGTCAAGCACAACTTTCATGTTAAATTCATTCATTTGAAAATATTATTACAACACAATATTGGCATTCATTAATACCATGTAGTTTAGGCATGCCATTCATATTATTTTGAAGTGCTAAAGTTGAACGATAACTATGCATGACTGAAAATGTACAATTTCAATTTTTTTGTGATGAGTAACTAACTTTGTGTAGCACTAGTGCTTATTTGAGACGTATGAAATTAGTGCAATAATCACACAACATGACGTCCATGCACAATTATTGGACTAACGTTGCATTTTTTTATCTTTCACAATTTCAGGGTTTTAGGTTAATTGAAAAGCAGGAATTTTGTTGAATGTAAAAATTAAGACCTCATTTTGGCATAGTTGAACAACGTTTTTCAAAAACATTTGAACTAAAAATATTTGTAAAATAAACTTAATTTTCATCTCAAATAATTCGTTTGAGATTTTGAGCAAACAATCAAAAGCTATGGACAAAGTTGAGAGACAGGTTGGAAGGGAGATTTATTTGGACATTTTGAAACATCCTCTCTAAATTTTGTCCAAAACTTTTTAGTGGAGGCTCCAAATGTCAAACGGATTTTTGGAGATGAAAATTTATTAATTTTACAAATATTCTCAGTTCTATTTTTTTGGAATTTTTTTTTCTACTATGCCCAAATGGCCTCCAAAATTTGTTGACTTTACAAAGCAAATGAAAAACAATTACAAAACTAAGTATATAAAATTCTACATGTTATAGATACATGAGTAAATTTGCATGGTGTAATGGTTGAGAACCTTCAACCTCAACTATGAGGTCCATGGTTCAAATCCCATTGGCGTCACTTGGCCGTGCGGTGGGTTGCCTAGAAGGAATTGCTCATGTGGTCATCTACTTAGGTGTCTTTCCTAGAAGGAATTGCTCATGTGGTCATCTACTTAGATGGCCTTGCCTGCATGGCGTTGCCCATAGATCTAGGAGGTAGTTTAAAAAATAATTTAAAAATAAATAAAAATAAAACGAAAATAGCCCGCATGGCAGGTTGCCTAGGTGGCATNATTTAAAAATAAATAAAAATAAAACGAAAATAGCCCGCATGGCAGGTTGCCTAGGTGGCATTGCCCATAGATCTAGGAGGTAGTTTAAAAAATAAATTTTTAAAAAATAAAAATGAAACTAAAATAGCAATGATATTATTGTCATGGATTTTTAGTGTATAAAATACACAACAACTAGGTGGCGTTGCCCATAGATCTAGGTGGTAGTTTAAAAAAAAAAACACTCATGAAATAACAGTAATGACACACTACTCATTGACAATCCGTAGGTCATGAACTTCGTAATGTAAATATAAATATAATTAGATATTTTACAACCATTGAAGGTACTCATACTATAAACACCTACAATATATGATACACTTGTCAATCACCACTCATGCAAAATCCAAATCCTACTCCACATAAATACAGAGACTTGCATGTTTTGAAATTTGGTGTGATTATTAAATGTCATGTTAAGATTCCCCTTCTAAAAATGGAATGTAAAAAGATTTATTCCTACAAATTTTATTGCAATTTAAAGACAATGAAGTTGAAATCTTGTTTAAAATCCTTTGCATCACTTCACCAGACAGTGTGTGGTCATTGGGCGGTGATAAAAGATTTGGTTCCCATGACAATTGAATTAATAGTTGAATTGTGTGGTTGGTGTTTGGCTATTGGAAGGACTTGTTGTGTGTTTTTTGGAACTGTGTGGTAAATGGCAAGTTTACTCTAGGTGTATGTAACATAGTTACACTATAATTATTGAAGATTCATATAATTGAAGACACCTATAACATAAATGTACATCACAAAGTTTAACACCTGCGATTTGTCAATCATTAGATGTTTTTTCAGCCCCGCAAGAGCATGTTTCAGGGCTGTTCCCTGAAACTATTCTCTACACAGGAACCAGCAACTGCTAGTCTGAAATTTTGGATTTCAAAAAAAAAAAAGATTTTTTTTTGTTTTTCCAGAAATCTTAGAAAGTATAAAGAAATTGAAAACTAATTTAAATTTTATTTTTTTTCAAATTTAAAAAAATAAATAAATTAAATAATTAAATAATTAATATTATTTGATGTGGCAGTCTTTGTGCCACGTCAAACTGCCTACGTGGCAAATTTCCCAATGAGTTCCCACATCCCAAAAACTCGCAGTCTTTTAGACGGTCCAAAAAACATCTAATGTAGCTATCATGTGGTTATCGTTGTTTCATAGGTTGGCACGTTGATATACAATTTAGCGCAACATTACAATGCATTACTTTACAATTTATTGCATGGTTACGATGCATTACTTTCAATTGCAAGTAATGCATCGTAATGGTGCGATAAATTGTGAAGCAATGCATTGTAATGATGTGCTAAATTGTATATTAATGTGCAAACCCCAAGAAACAACGATAACCACATGATAACTGTTGATAAACCGCAAGTTTTAAACTTTGTGATATATAGTCTTCTAAGCTCATGGGCTCACGCTCTTTGGCTCACATAATAGAAACCTTCTATGAAAGCAATTACTATTGGGCAATTTGATACTACTACCAATGCATGCAAAATAGTTAGGCAACAATTTTTTTAGTGGGATTAGTGCCTAGACAATTGGTTTGGACTTTGGAGATTTGCATATAGAAAAAAAATCATTTATGTCATGAAATAATATCTAAGCTTATTTAGATTTGCCAAATTTCACAAGTGTTGAAACTTTATAAATTAGAAATTGGAGTGATTTTTTTGAATGTGGTAATTAAATATCAATTGTTTTTGTTCCGATGGTTATTATTGGTGTTGGATTTGGAATGAAAAAAGTCTCACAAATCAAGCAAAATGGAAAACCATGAAATATGGATGAGATTCAGTAATGGCTTGGAGACAAACACGAGTGCAATGATAGAAGGTAGAATGAATCAGTTTGTCTACCGTGAGATCTAGGAGGCAAATCTCTAAGATATATTTGAAAAATGCCTCTTAAATATATCTTGGATCATATTTCAAAAATAAAAATGAAAGAGTGGCTACCAAAACAATCTTCGAATGTCTAAAAGTGGAATGCATAAGCATCCATCTTAAACCCAATAGAGCATCTATAAACAATACTAATATTGAGGATAATTAATTATCCAAAAATTTCCAAAGGTCTTATATAACTATAGAAGTGTGTGTTTGAGAGTTTTCATTCTATCACTTCTAGAAAGATTGCAGGTTGTTTAGTAGGCAATAGGCAAGTGGTCCCAATTTTTTGATTGCTTACAAACTCATAGGGCCAAAATTGAGGCTTTGTTTTCAAATTTTGAGTACTTCATTTTATGGTGTAAACTTTGTTTCCAATTTGTACGTGAATAATTAGTAAAGGGTCTATTACCTAAAGAGTTTCAATGCTTGTTGATTTATCTACCCAATGTGATGGATTTGTTTGTTCATTGTATAACTTCCAAACATTGCTTTAATCTATAGTAGAAATATTTAAAACAATCAACAGAAACAATATAGCATAGTTTGAAGCACCTTCCCTTGAAAATAATATTTTTGTAGTATTAGCAATTGAAAATCACGAATTTAAAAAAAAATAGATTTTTCAGATGTGGCATGTAATTTTTTTGAATTTTCAAAGTGGATGCTCCCTAAACCACTAAAATTGTCAGGTAGTTGAATCTAAAACCAAAATCTCACTGGCATGTAATTTCTATGAATTTTCAAAGTAGAAGCTCCCTGAACCACTAAAATTGTCATATGATTGAATCTAAAACCGAAATCTCACAAAATTAGTAATGAACTAATTACAGTCAAGTGAGGGAACAATTTAATATCACTTTTCAAGGACACTTTAGTGGAAGTTTGGAGACACTTCAAAGAAAATCAACAATGCATGAATGGGTACAAGGATGATTTGAGGTGTTTCTACCTTACAGAGTGCTCAAAACTTGTTGTGAAGACCATGAGAGCCCAATTTCATTTTCATTTACACAAAAAAAACGACCAGTATACATCAGTGTGACAATTACTGTACACCTGCCAGTATGTCCATTAGCAAGCAGGATCCCAGTCTCATCAAACCAAACCTTCCCAAATCAGTAACCCAGCCTCACTATTAACAAAACCCTAATCTAACCCTAAATGACGAAAAATCAACACAGGAAATTGAGATTAGCGCTTTAAGACCCTAACCCCTAACCCTGAAAAAGCTTAAACCCTAAACCCTAACCTCGTTCACCTTGTTCTGGGCGAACGACCCTAAACCCTAACCCTTCTTACAGGATGGCAGGGGTCAATACATGGTCGATGCCGTGCACCACCAGTTGGCCCGGCGTCGTGTACAAGTTCGGATCCACCACCTTCGCTTGCGAGTTTCTCCCCACGTAAATCCCCGCGGGCGGATACGCGAGCGGCAGTTKCTCCCCCGTCAAGGAGACTATGAACCCAGGCTTCCCACTCACGAGCGCATTCAAGTCGTAGTAGCCTTTCGCGACGTGGTAGAGCGAAACCTCGTTCACCTTGTTCTGGGCGAASACGTTGTCGATGAACGCTTTGTCYGTGGCAGTGATCGCATCGTTTGTTGGGAGGAAGACGGTCACCACTTGGCTSGATTGTTGGGATAGAAGCGCCTCCAAGTTGAAGGATTGGAGGAGRCCTAMGGCTTCGGAGTATTGTGGCTTGTCCAAAAGGAAGTTGAAGGCCGCTTGCACCTGACCTGCTGCCGACGATGAATCTGCAAAATCCGAGGGATGTGACTCTGGTCATTTATTGCTCGTGTAACAAGTGATTTGGCACTCTGGAGAWTGTAATCCTAATTTCTGGAGCGTGGTTACGAAGAATTGTGCTTGAAATCGTTCTTGCTTTCAAACTCAGGGTCAATTTGGACGTTTTTCCAACGGTTATCAATTACGGTCCATATAAGCACTTGAAATGGTTACCATTATCAGACTTCTCCTAATTCTTGCAGGATTTTATAAGCAGGGTTTTCATCACATCTTAACATGAAAATTTTGAACAGCATATGAATAAACTACAGATTCTATGACTGTATCCRAAGRTCAACAAGYGCATTTCAAGCAACRATCTATAAGAATCACTACTTGAAAAGGGTTGCGATTAACTGTAATACTTTTCAACTGAGAGGCTACAGCTCAAGAACACGGGATGCTGACGCAAAACACACAGCAATTCARAATTTTACYCTCCTAATTACTYAGTGAAKTGAGCTAAAAACGCTGYCTGAAGACCTYGAATCTTGAATGYTTGACCAAAGGAATGGCGAAGGGGGAGCAAGCAGGTGTTACCTGGTGCRGGCTCAGGAGCACCGACGGGCTCTTGCACGACATCGTTRATCTGCAACCACTGCTTCAACGTTGGCGCATCAGCGAGCAAGATGAACCCCGTTTCATTCGCATACAAATTGACGATGTAGTCCCAGGCCCACATRGTCGGGTGCTCTGCGTCCCAGAAGATGGCATCCCCTCGGTGTTTGCACACAGTGTACAGCCACTTCCCAGTGGCGTCCACATCTCCGCAGAGTGTCGTGTTGGTGATTCCTTCGCAACACGGCCTCAGTCCGAGTTTGAAACCGCCCTGAGTCGCTTGTTGGAACAGCCGGTTGAAGGCSGACCACTGGTCCAAGACGATGAAGCGTGCGCCCGGGTTGTTGGCGTTGATGCTTTGCACGGCTCCCAGGAGGTAGGCGTTGTGCACCTGGATGGAGGGGCCCTTCTCGTTCGAGCACTGTTTGTAGCCATTGGCTCGCGTGAAAAGAGGGACGCAGCCTTCCTCGAACATGTTGGCTACCAGGACRTTGCGGAGACCCAGGTCGTAGAGTCGTTGCAAATTCGCTTGAATTCCCGTCACCACCCTCTCAATGAACACGAAGAGCTCCTGTTGAGAAGAATCATTCACGGTTTCAGTCGTCAGATTGGGCCTCATGTTTAGTTAGTGTTATTAGGGTCGTATGAGGACGTTCTCTTGAGTGAATTTGCTGACGTTTTGATCAACACGTGCAGTGTTCTTCAGCAATTCTGATGCTGTCTAATTGGGTCTCAGGGAATTGGATTTTCACGTTTTGTTCAATAGGATTCATCTCTCTAAAACACGACTTCTCTGTCTTTTAGGGGTTAGGGTTGAATTGTAATGCGTACTTCAACAATTAGGCGTGACGAAAACTCACCGCTGAGGTTGTCCCCGTGAAAGACAGGTAGTCATTTCCCACGACGGAGACGAGCGTCAAGGAGTTCGCAAGCTCAGTCTTGGAGTAAGGATCGGTGCGAAGGAAGAGCTGGAAATTGTCCACCTGCGCGCCCAAACTGACTGCGCCGTTATCGTAGGTCACCCCTGAGCCTCCCACTGCGAAGTTCACCCCGGAGGATGTGTCCTGGTTGGCCGAGTACAAATATGGCGGAGGGTAYACGGGGAGTCCCAGGAGGTCCGCTGCATCATCATCCAGGGACAAATTCGCCAAACGAGTGTTAAGAAACTCCAGATATCGAAAGACACGCAGATTGATTGAAAGACCTTCAATCCGCTTCCCAAGGAAAAGAACTTTGAATTTACAGTCAAGTGCATGAGTCATTGAAGGCTCACTCTACGTCGGCAGCTTCAAATCTCCTAAACTTCGGGATCAAGCTTTTGTAGGTGCTAATCACCAAGAGGTTCGGAAATCTGACCAAGTATGTCGGAAAGCTCCGTTGCTACGTATCAAATTCACATCAAAGTGTAGCAACAACCGAGTGCTCAGAGGTTTGAAAGATTCGCCGCGTGACGAGAACCTAAGACTCTTTCCACACAAGGCCCAAATTTTCAAAGGCTAACCGTCGGTGCAATAAAARAACATTAAAAGTGGGACTTGGCTACTGAGTTGGGATTTTATTTTCGCGAGACCCAACTCTTGCTCGAGGTCTAAGGTAGCTCCTTCTTCAATCTTCCTAAACGTCCGTGCTGCCACGTAGAACATTTTTCATGAAACTGGAACTTTGAACTTGGGATTGCAAGTTCCAAGTTCCAATCGGCTTCGCCCCAAAAGTAGGACGTACTTCGGACTTGAGACTCAGTCTAAAGTGCCCCATCGAATTGTGAGCTACTTTTTCATGGCCATGACAGTGACACATGCCATTGAAGAAATCTCGACTCTGACTGATTCTTGGTACTAATTTTTTAGCTGCTGCTAATATATGAATTAGGAGGCTTTGAAAACGGAACTAATTTCGAACTTACCGAACCAATCCGTTTGAGTCTTGCCGTCGGAGAAGCGGCCTGCAGGGGTGGCCACTCCCTTCGGCGTTGGCCACGTGATTCCGTAAGGGTACCTCCATGCTTTGCCGATTTTGGGTCCTGTCTTCGGAAGGTTTCCAACGTCGGCGTAGGAATCACCAAATGCAAACAGAAGGGTTGTCTTCTGCGCGTCCACTGATAGTGTGACATCCCAACTCAACATACGTCAGTCCATGAAAATCTCGAATCAATGTCCACACATCTCAACTACATCCAAAGTGACAACCTCTTGCACTGAATTAATTTTCGTCCAAATTATGGTTTAGCTCGTAACTGTGGTCGTTGCTGTGACTACTCCTCATTTCCTAATGAAKCAAAGTATGATACCGGGTATATTCTAGGGGACTTGTGATTGATAAATTGTGGTCTGTCAAGCAGCAAATTCGTGTTAAACACGATCCAGAAAGACCAGATTTCTCTCTCCTTCGATCGTGCAACAAGTCGATATCTTGGAGATCTCTACAGTTAGTAGCTAGAAGCCCAATTTGACTGAAGATGTGCATTCATTGCTTCTGAACATTACAGTTTTGAACAATGGTTTCTGTACTGACAGTTGCAATATTGACAATCCTGGAGCCCGGCACGAATTCGAACCTGAATTGAAGACTGCCGCGAGAGCCAGAAGCACGAGCGTCAGCGTTGCTCTGCTCCCCATTGCAATTGCACCTCGCGCCTCACGGACTCCAAATGCAACAGACTCCACAGGAAGAGCAGCTTGAAGGCGCTGCTTGATGATGCAGGGGACTAGTAATTACAAACATGGAGAACGAACCTACAAGTGGATTAAGTACTTGAGACCCACGCTCCTCGATCCACATCCAGGTAWGACGCACTTTTACTTCATGCCAAGTGGCAGAAGCGCGAATGTTCCAAACTACCGGYCCCACCTGCGGCAAAACGACCTCCAGCTGCTGCAAGCAATTTGCCTGGCGAAACGTTKCTGACCAGTAGAGGAGATGCTTTCAGGCTCCTTTGCTGATCCGCTTCGTGACAAAAACTGTAATCCCCGCCACGGAGGGGCAGTTACTAAGTTATTGACAGGTGGCATGCAGTCATTTCAGAAGAGGAGCTGCATCAACCATGACATCCAGGAGTAAGTTAAAAGGAGATATCGTTGTATGGGATTCGGAGCATCTTTTGTAAATAGTGCCAACGAAGCCAGAGGTACTGTATTTAGAGTATGAGCATGCATGATTGAATTACAGTAAAGCAGGAAAATGGGTTTTGGCATATTCTTATGCACGAACGACAGTACAATGGCTCATCGGCTTGAGGAGTAAACTGAGATCAACTTTGTAAATTAACTTTGTAATAGAAACGAGATTCTTTTCCATTTCATTTCCAATGGTAGCACATAACTACAGGAGATGTTACTCGTATATCGAAAGCAAAGTCTTATTACAAGGCGGTCCGTGGGAGTGAGTAGGCACGAGCAGAAGCAGCCAGGCTGCTGCAAATGCACAATCATCTGATATTTTCCCTCACTCTTCAATTCTACTGGGTCATGCAACCGCTCTCCATGGTCAGTCAAGTAAGGATCATTCCTCGACGTTTCACTTGATTGCCTGCCTGCTCGTTTACTCTTTTTTTTTTAGTTTCATTTTTTTCATTGTTTTGAAATGATGCATGCCAGTGTCATTAATACGAACCAGTTAATTCTGGCTAGCTGTGTCCCTTCAGTTTGCTTCCCACAAAAATAGGGACCTTACTAGTATAGTAGTGACGTGTCAATGGTCACCTTAATTACTGTACATTTCCTTCCAAAAATCTTCCATCCTCTATTGTAGTGAGGAGTCACTACAGTCACAGGGCATAGACGTGGGAATTACAATAGGGTGAACAACATAACTTACTGTTGTTGAACTGAAGAGGTATAGGGTATTCTACAGAGGTACATTACATGGAAGTTTTTTAATTTTTTAGTTTGTTTTGAAACAAGCGTGTTGTTACATGGAAGGTTTCACCTACAGTACATTGCCACGAGACTATTGACTTGGCTTTCAATTTGATTGAAGCCTTCCTGTAGATACAAGAGATGAGCTGATCTTAGGTATCTGGAGAGGATTAATGTAACCATTCAAGAGACCTTCAATTACCAACTCTAAGTACTTATGAATGAACCCAGGTAAATTATTTCACAGTAACCTCAAGAAACCGTGATTGTTCTCCTGGTTGGTAATTCTCTACAGAACTGAAGTGGAAATGGAAGTGGAAGTGGCCATCTCACGGAATCCACTCACTCCGCATCAACTGAATTTATCAGGATGTATTGCAAGAAGGGTTTCGTGATTGTCTTTCCGTGCCATGCATACACTCCGTCCCTTGCGGTTATCGTCTTCCCCTTCCACAGTGCTCAATGCTCACTCAGCCAAATATCCTTTTGTTTTCTTATCCCCATTCGCCAGCCTCTTTCCCGCAGGTTTCTGCTCCGGAGGATTGCGATCGCAGACAGGGCGCGGGGCACATGACAAAGATATGTGCATGTGCACAGGCAAACAAGCTAGTATCCTTTCCGTCACTTTGTACTAACAGTAATAAAGTCTGCCTGTATTTATTTCATTTTAGAAATTGAAGACAGGCGACGACGGACGGACGGGAGGGAGGGACGCATGAGCGGACTCAATCATCCGTCATTCTTGATGACAATGGACCACATATACTGATTTATTCATCCTGTCAATGTGTCACTACAAATTTCATATGCAAAGATTGTTTCAGCTTGCACTAATTTACGGATGTAGTCATGACGGAGGGTTGAGAAGGTGTAGGACATGCATAACAACACAGTGTTGCGAATTTGTACTCTTGAGTGACTGTAGAAAAAACTTACACTCTGATAAAATACGGAGAGGACAAAGCAACAACATTCACTCAAAACAGTTTCGTGCTCGGGCGCTTCATCAGATTGTAAGGTTTTACTGAACGTAATGGGTTACTGACAATTCTTACTCTACTTCGCACCCAAAATTGACACAAGCATTTTTGTTGCCGAGTCAAATTTAACTCAGTTCGTGCTGTACCTGTACCTGTACTGCAGTCGGATAGGACCGTGGAGAGATAGGACTCAACCCTGAGAAGTGAGGTTATTTGACAAAATTTGAAATCATTTTGTCATCTAGCATTGCAATTGAAATCATTTTGTCATCTAGCATTGCAATTGAAATTAGGTTACCCCTCACTAATTTCTCCACATGCCACACTATATAAATATTTATTGCTACTGTACAAAAATATCCTACTTTTAAATTAGTAATTGGGGTATTTGGAACTCATGACTTTGATGGCTTTTACCGTCACTTTCTTGGAGGAAGGCAACCTAATTTCACTATTCACTGTAGTGACAGTACTTTTTCCTGAACACATGAATGTTTATGGATTGCACTGCTCTCGTCCTCTACTGTAGATTAAAGCATGCGAGACACGTCTGCATTGACTTCGCAKTATGGTGATGTCACCATATTTTGACAAATATACTTAATTTCTTTGCACGTCAACTATTGTACTGTAGTTCCGGGTTCCGGAAAAGAAAGAATAGCTCCTCCGATGGAGGCATCATTGCATCACCAAGTCGTCCTTTATGGCGATTGGCTATTGGAACATAATTGGAATAAGTTAAGTTGTGCCAAAAAACAAAAATGGTGGCTGGCTCGTATTGCTAAGTGGTACCCACAAAAAAAGGGTGTTGTGAGTCCCATTCAACTCCTTTTTTTTAATATTAATTTTCTAATTTCGTTGCTGTTGCTGCTTACGTGGCACCTCCTGGTTGTGCCCCATCATCTTCATCTTCATGCACTCCCTTTGTCATCCCTTGGAAAAGGACCAGGTGGAGTGTTACCCGGGTTTSGTGGTTGCCAGTATCCGGCTTCCGAGCCAAGTCCTCTTCATCAGTCTGTAATTAACTTCTAACTTCCTGTACTGCACTGTAGAATGGATCAGTTGAACCGCCCGAGGCTTCCACGAAATCACGRTGACTATTTGGTCGGTGAGTTGCTCCCATCATTCGTAGTGAACTTTTTCATGTTTATTACTTTCATGGCGAATTTCTTTAACCCTTTAAGGTCAGGGCATCCAAAAAGTGGATGCGCCTTGGTCAACCTTGATTGCAATTTTCAAAATAACTATTTTTGAAATTTGATTTGGACTAAGAAAATGAAGCTTGAAAAGTTTTGTTTCTACTCCATTTTAAAATTTTAAAAACGTCAAAAATTGAAAGAGTTATTGCAATTGAAAGCTCCATGGGTTAAAATCCAAATAACACAATATGGTGTGTTTTTCATTCATATTTTCTTTTCTTGAAATGAATTTTACTTTTAAGTTATGAAATTATGTTTCTCATTCTACCATTCATTTATGGTAAAAATTACAGATTATTATAAAATATATTGTAATTGATATTATTTTATTTCCACCTTTGGCCTTAAAAATTCACAGTAATTTGATTTTGCCATCAAAATTATTGAAAAAATATGAAATAAATAGGAAGTGCCTTTTTGCAATAGCAAAAGATATAAAAATTTAAACATCAATGAAATAAAAGGATAAATTTGGTTTAATAGTTGAATTTGACTTCAAGGTCTTTGTTCTGGTTGTTTTGGGTGTAAAAAATAAATCAAGCTATTGAAATTTTTTTACACTAATCTCCATTGATACTTGTACCTCTTGAAAAAATTTCAAATAATTTGGATTATTTTTGTCATTTTCGCTCATTTATGTTCAATTTTTGCAACAAAAATGATATCAATTACAATTTTTCACAAAATAATTTGAATTTTCTCATAGTGATATAGAGTTTAGAGTTATAAGTAATAAAAATTTAACACTATTGTTTGAAGACATTTCTAAGGTTGAATTTAGTTTAGACACAATGTTTGACCATTTCACAATGGATCACGTCCTTTAAGGGTTAACCCCTCATGTCATAACATTCTTAACTGGGTATGTATCCTCCCCCTCGGTGGAGGTATAATCCTCAGCTATATATATGGGGAGAGGATTAAGGTTATAATAGAAGCAATTTCATTGGCTAGCGTGGTTGGGAGAAAGTGGGCTGTTAGACTTGGACATGTTGATTGGTTGCTGGGGGGGCCAGATTTTGAAGAACAAAAGGGCCCCCCCTATG
Organism: Pleurozium schreberi; assembly: GCA_006891605.1. Lineage (NCBI taxonomy): Eukaryota > Viridiplantae > Streptophyta > Bryopsida > Hypnales > Hylocomiaceae > Pleurozium > Pleurozium schreberi. The sequence goes on along the minus strand of VACF01001484.1, from coordinate 92,087 downwards.
AAGGTTAAAACTGTTATGTGTAAGGACGCTGCAGACCAGAGTGGTCCGCTGGATGATTTCAGCTGAGACTGGCAGGAGGATGAAAAAAAATGTTTTTTCATCCAATTTATTTATTTGGACTTTACTCGAGTACAATTTGAGTAAATAAGGTGGTTCAAAAATGGAGTATCTAAGGGTTGATCAACCTTTTTCATATGTTTCCTTTGATGGGAATATTTTTTCCTTATTTTTTAGACATAGAGAATTTGATTATGATTGCAACACAAATTGTTTCGTATTTTTTGAAACATTTTTGAGTTACTTATGAATTTTCAAACAAGATTAGTCTTTGGGCCCTATTTATGACCCTAGGTCTTCCATAAATTGGTCACTTGCAACTTCTAGAGAGAAATGGGGAAAGCAAAGAAAATGATTCATTTGGCTCTTGCAATAAATAATGTTTTTTTTAATCAATCCATTCAATGACTATAGAAGGTCCATTTAAAGACCATGTCATGTCCATTTCAGGAGAGTCTACATGGGTGGTTCTAAATGCCTACTCACTTTTAGAGTGTTCTACCTTAGTATTCCAAAGTTCCTCATTATGACCTTATAGAAGAAGATGCTTAATCCACGGATCACTCTTGTTGTGCATTTAAGCCATTTCTTGCTATTTACTCTTGATGTGAATTTAAGCCATAAAAGTGGCATTTTTTGAATTTGAGTCCAAGTAATGAAGTGAAGCTTATCATTAGATGAGAAACGAGGCCTCCAAAAGGCCGTTTCAGACTTGTTCCCCTTGCCATTCTCAATGCACTGATGGAACGGTTGGCTACTGTCAGAAAAATGATTACCAAAAAATAAATGGGTCTTGAAATGTAAAAGATATCCTTTTTCTAACATTTCAAGACAAAAAAAAAATTTGATAATTATTTTTCTAACAATAGCCAGCTGCTCCATCACTGCATTGAGAACAGCAAGGGAAATAGACCTGAAACAGACCTCTAGAGGCCTCAATTCTCATCTAATGGCCATGGCAATTTTTATTCCAATGGGAAATTTGGAAAAAATCTTGAATTTCAATATTTTATAGCAATATAAACCCTAAATCCTATAACCATGGTTTGTTGATTTTCTAATTATAAAATGACACGATAACTTTGGTTCAAACCATGTTATAATACACTATATTATACATCTAGGGTGAAAATTTCAATTTTTTTGAGTACATTTTGTATTTGATATGAATTTTCCTCATTCTTTTCTCGAGAAATTCATAGTAATTTCAATTTTTTTCAAAAATGATTGAAAATTTTACCACTTGCAGCAAACATGTTGTGATTTCATCTTTGAATAATAAACACAAAAAATTTCATTCATACGTAGTTGGAAAATGGCAGCAAACAAAGTAATGGACATGAAGGCTAGAACTCAGTGGTCATGGGGCCCGTTTTGGGTCATTGCAAGAAACACCGTGCGTTTTGTGGACACTTTTGTTAGACGCTCTCTTGTCCTCTGCTATAACTTTTGAATAATGAATTCAATGCAAAAAACAAAAAACTCGTTTCTAGATGTTGTGATTGTTATTGTATCCCTTATTTTTCAAAATTTTAAGAAATTCATTTCATATTTAAAAGTCAATTTTGTTAATTTGTCGCATTTTGAAATCTAGGGTTTTGAATACAAAAAAGTTGTTTAAACTAATGATTTTTGGTTGAAATTTTTGTGGTATATTCCCATAGTAGGCGTCCATGTCCCAACTAAAGGGCATCTAAAAGTGCACTATTCTAAGTCCTCCACGTTTGTGCAAATAGACCTTCCTTGCACATGCACTTGTAAACAATAAAAATGGGTCATTTGTGAGGACTAGATGCTGATGATATTTGACCGAAAAAACAAAGTCATAACCATTTTTATTGTTTACAAGTGCATGTGCAAGGAAGGTCTATTTGCACACACCGTGGAGGACTTAGAATAGTGTATTTTTAGATGCCCTTTAGTTGGGACATGGACGCCTACTATGGGAATATACCACAAAAATTTCAACCAAAAATCATTAGTTTAAACAACTTTTTTGTATTCAAAACCCTAGATTTCAAAATGCAACAAATTAACAAAATTGACTTTCAAATATGAAATGAATTTCTTAAAATTTTGAAAAATAAGGGATACAATAACAATCACAACATCTAGAAACGAGTTTTTTGTTTTTTGCATTGAATTCATTATTCAAAAGTTATAGCAGAGGACAAGAGAGCCTCTCTCATTGTGACGGAGAAAAGGGCCGGTGTTTCTTGCAATGACCCTCCTTATAGGGTTAAAATGGCATATTTCTGCTATTTTGGCACTTTTTACGGTCTAGAAAGCGCGTTCTAAAATTTAAACCTATCCTAGATGTTTGAAATATATTTCTATCCTATATGGTTTAGACCTCGCGGTTTGAAATCTATAACTGTTCTAGATTCGTGATTTCTCCATTTGTCATAGATGTCCATAATTTATATCCATCCTAGATATTACTTTTACAATTTAGACTGTGCAGTTAGAAAATGGCACATGAGATACTGCCATTTTAATGAAATTTTCATTTTTTTGTTGAGGTTGAACATCAAAAAGCTCTTTGCAAGGGTTAAAACCTACTAAGTCCATTAGTTKGGTGTTTTTTCTACATTGAATAGGGGTTTTAAGGGGACCCGTATTAATTAATTGACATTTCACACTATACAAATATCTAACTTTGTTCTACATCAAGAAATATTGAAGTGTCCTTGGGCTATACATCTTGTTTCAAACATCTACAAATATCCACTATAATTCTCTTTAATATTTTGGTCCCTTTAATACCCCTATTTAATGTAGTTCTAAGACAGGCAAGTATGGACAACTTCACAGTCTCTAAGGTTTAGTAGACTACAGTAAGTTGTAATAACAATCGCCTCCAGCGTGTGCTTTTGTTGCATCATGAGTCTGCGTAGATTGAAGATGTTTTGAGGAGGCAAAGAGTATCAGCTTCTTATTTATTATATTAAATATACATTGTCACAAATATGGTCACAATTTCATCCCAAATATTTCATATCAAATGCTTTTCATCCATTCCATATTCTCCTAAGTTTAAATAATGTTACTCTGCAATAAATCTAGGCTAGTAAGAAGATATGCACAACCATAACCGCCACTATTTGTTATTCAACCAAAACTAGTTGAATGGATGAAGGAATGATGTGTGTTTTCTTGAATTTACATAACTTACATTGTTTACCAAATGAATGAGGTAGCAGTTCCTTTTGCATCCTTGAAATTGAGGTGGAGATCTCTCAAGTGAACAAAATTGTCTTCTATGGCTCCTCAACCAACCCCAATCTTTAAATTAACAGATAAGTCCCTCCCAAGTTTCAARCAAAGCATAATACCTCCCTAATATAGGAAAGACCATTGTCTGGTTATACAATGTGTTCAAAGGAAGCAAACATGTGCTATTTTTGCAACTAATCTCCCTCTTGCCTTGGAAAAAAGAAAAGCCATTGATCTGGATTAAGAAAAATGTCATCCCCTCCAATGTCGTTGATTGATTTGCAAAATATTGAATACGATACCAAAAATAACATGTTTTATGATAACATTGTTGAATACAATGTACTATATGATATGGTGTATCTTGTACAAATACACATGGATATGTAGAACATGGAATACATATATATGTGTATATATATATATGTGTATATATATATATGTGGATATATATATATATATATATATATATATATATATATATGTGGATATATGAAGTACAGTGGCAATATTCCATATTGATTACCACTATACAAGAGCTTTCAAAAGATATCAATATTGGGGGGACAAAAAAATGAATTTGGAGCTGAAATTTGGAGTCTAGTAGACTTGTAGCCATTGTCCAAAGGAATTCTAAAAGTAGTTAATGTATGTGGTGTGGAAGTCCACAAAGTAAGCTTCTTTTTGCTTGCATTTTGAAAGGTATAGAATATTATTTTGGTGGTTCTTTTAGTGGATGACCATCTCTACAAAGTTGTTACAAATGACCAGCTTCAATTCTATGTATTTAAATTTTTCTATTTTTATCTAATTTGGACACCAAAGTATCAATTTTCTTAAGAATTTGGGACATTTTTAGTTTTCCTACTTAGAGAATTCTTCTATGGTTTTTCTTGGGTGGTTACCTTCACCTTAAAGGTATATACATTGACCATATTTTTATATTTTAAAAGAAAAATTGCTTTCTAATTTTAAAGTACTCATGAATAAAATCATGAGCATTGTTGAAAATGCAACAAAATTAGCAAGGTTTACTTGCAATCACCTTCTCAACTAAAACATCAAAGGTTCACAAGGCTAATTAAAATTCAATGCATCATGGATGTTTAGAGCACACTATTGGAAAACAAAATATCATGGATGTCCAATAAAATTTGACAAAACAACCTTATAAGGCAAAATTGCCTCTAACTAACCTTTACTATAAACCAATCTTAAAAATATATAAATGCAAATAGTCCGAAATGTTCTAAATGGATTCCAACATATGAATGCATGTTTTAGAGTACACCATGTGGTTGAGTTTCAAAAATCCATTGTTTTTCCTTGAAACCCATGAATTTCAATTGCTAATGTGTAAAAAAGAATCTTGTATGTTGATTCTCCATCAAAGTTTGAAAAATTGCAGAAGTGGATGCTAATACTTAATAGCTACTTCCACCTTAGAATGACTCTCATAAATATTAGTAGACTTCAAAAATTGCCATAGCTAATTGGAAATTAGATTTTCTCAACAAATTCTAAACATGTTGAGTTACTAGTAATCATCTTGTGTAAATGATTTTTCAATTTTTACAATTTAAAGTTTTTAAGTTTTTAAAGTTTATTTTATGCTAGTTTGTTACTTGTACTACAACATGTTCAAAATTTTGTTGAAATCTCTAAATCCTCAATTAGTTATAGCAAATTTTTGTAAGTGTACAACTCAATTTGTGAGACATTGTATATGCTTGATGGAAAGATTCAATGGCATTGTATTTTAATGTGCAACACACACCACGTGTTCTATCTTTTTGTCCAACTTCCTCATATGTAACTCTTGTCAATGTAGAACTTCCGGCCTCTTCTTTGGTTCAAAGACAACACGCATGTTTCCTAGGTTAGAGAGATGGGAGATCCTTTCAAGGGAAGGGGGTGTTGGCTCTAGGACAAAGGTTGGAAGGTTTTGCGTTGACACTCAAAGCTACATGCATGTAAGAAAGCTTGACTAGGACTTTACTTGGAAAGTAAATTAATGTTATTGGGACATTGCTTTTTGTAGTGAATTGGTTTGTTTCATTTATCTTGGGTAATGCAAAATGAGCGATCTTCATTTGAAGGATGAAACTAGTTATACCTATGGACATAGATGCAAAATCAATAACATGAATGAAAAATCCTTTTTTGAATTTTACAAGGGTAAGTAAATATAAATTTGTAAGTTCTTGTGTCATTTTTAGTTGTTGAAGAGTGAACAAGAAAGACAAGCATATGAAGACATTGACATTAACATGTTGCTATAATTGATATGAAATGAAAGGGAGACTAACAAGAAATGACTTGAGAAAGAAGAATGAAGGGCAGCCATGTTGTTAGACAGAGAAATAATTTATATGAAGGATTTGGTAAAGAACATTTAATGCATGTAAGAGTCTACATATAAAAGTCTACATTTGATGATCAATGTGTCTTATTACTTGCATGAAAAATGAAGTCACTAATAATGAAAAGAGTGAAATATTAGGGAAGCTAGGTGGTCTACTATTGAAGAATGTGTTCAAATTTTTTTTTAAATATCACAAGATATACAAATCATTGTCAAAAAACAATTTTAGAATTATGTTTATGAGTAAAGTGCATAATAAACTAGACTACTTGTGCTTCATTTACTTAGTTGCCTCAAATACATAATAAATTTTAAACCCTAAAATAGGGTTTGAAGAAAATCGCTGAAAGACACATATAATTTGGAACAATCAAAAAGTCCAAAAGTGACTAGTATAATATGGAACAAAGTTAGTTGTTCAAATTGCTAGCATTAAAATTGTATTTCGATCATCATTTTAGGAACCTTAATTGCTATAATAGAAGGATTGACATTGTGTAATGATAATTTTTTTATGAATGAATCCAAATTTACCTTCTTTTGGAATCTTAAAATTTTTTAGGATAAAAGTTCTGACTTCTATTTTAAATTATCTTTTCAAAATCAAATGTGGTTGTTTGATAAAGCACATTTTAAAGGGATAGAGGACTTAGTTAATTTACCCCTAAATGCCTGAAACCTTGAATCTTGGTGTTGGTAATAATTTGAAGTTAATTAAGATGTTTCTAAGTTACTAATTTTGATAATTATTATTTTAGAAAAATCTTTGTGAAGTCTAGTTTTGAAAGTAGCAACAATCATTTAGAAATTATAAAAACAACTTAGATAAATGCCTAACTTATTTTACTTATATTTAAAAACCATTTGTTTTTTATATGAAACATTGTATTTGTGTTACTTTGGGTTGCCTAACTGATTTTTGTATATTAATAATTAGATAGAAACTTGCCTAATATGCTAGGAAGCTATGATAATAAATGACTATTAATCCTTAAGATAATTAGAGTAGGATTTCTTTTCTACTTTTAGCTTCTATTCTTGGTTTAATCTAAAACCAAAAATAGAAATAAATATCCTAGTTGTATTTAAAAGTTTTTTGAATATGAATATATATCTTATCCAATTCTTGATGGAATTGTGATTGCCTACTCACTGTGTATAGTATAGTATAGTATAGTGACACTGTGAGTAAATTAAAAAAATTTAATTTTTTTAATTCAACACCCCCTTCGCCCCTCCCAAAAATTTTTAATTAAATTTTAAAAAAAATTTGGGAGGGGGAAGGGGGTGTTGAATTAAAAAAAATTAAACTAAATTTTTTTAATTCAGACCCCCCCCCCCCCCCACACACACACACACCCTCTCCTCTTGTAATATTGGGAGGGGGGAAAGGACCCCAAACAATATGGGACAAACATTTAGTATTCAGCCGTATTTGTATTCAGTTGTATATGTATTCAATAGTATTCGTATTTGTATTCAGTAGTATTCATATGTGTACCCATATTTGATCCAATGGCTGTAAGTATTTTTTTAAAGGGGGGGGGTGCAATTTTTTCCCCCCAATCAAACAGTTGGCAATTTTTTGGCAGGGGAGAGATTTGAGGGGCCTGGGTGGGTGGGCAGGACCATCACCCTAGATAGTCTAGCTCTACTGCAATTTTAACACACTTGTCTTCATCTAGGAATTGCCTAACTCCAGTGCACAAATCCACCATCTAAAGATATCTATCTCCAAGCAATTTCTACTTGTACACTAGTGCACAATTCATCATGAATTAACGCCAATGGTTTTTGACTATGTTCTACCAAAAGTGCTCCAAAATTGCCATTTCTAATACAAGTACCAAATTTTGAAAAAAAAACATTTTTAGACATACATAACCAAAAGACTTTGAAGTAAGCTGGTATGAGAAGATGTGGGAGAAATTTCAGAAAATTCTACTACATAGATTGCCAATCTCAATAGTTGTAATGTTGTAATAAACAATCTACACCTTTTTTTTTCCCAAAAATATTAAAACTGAGTAAAACAAAAGATTTCAAAATTTATCTTAGAGTAGAGATTCCATAACTAACCAAAAAACAACTGCAATTTAAAACTCCTCATAACTTTTGACTCATTGATCAAAATGGAATGATTAAAAGCTTTCCATGTAAATAGATCTAAAAAAACAATTTTAAATTTTTATTTCTTGAAAAAGTGATTATTCTTAGAAGTTTGTTTTAGCTACCCATTACCTAACTAACAATGATAACTATATATTTTACAATAACTTTTTGACCATGTAGTCAAAAGTTATGAAAATTGTTGGGCCTTTAAAGCTATCCCACAGGTACATGTTGAATGAAAATTTCAAAGATTAAAATAAAAATTTCATTTGTAGTGAATTGCCCATGATTGCTATATTAAAAAAAAGCATTTTAGGGCTCCAAGGGCTAATTCATTCATCAAAGCTCATGGCATAACTAGTGTGCAAAAATAAAAGGTGGATATATAGCTATTGCTTTCATGAAATTTTCAAATCTTAGTTGTTTGCCATTTATTGTTTAAAGTCAATACCTAGATTGATGGAAGCAAGTATATTCATGGGCAAGGCCAGTACTATTTTAGGATTGGCCATGGTAGCCATCCCTTGCTCCATCATCCATATCTACTAGATGTAAAGAAATTGGAGTTTACTTTTAAAACCAACATGTCTTTAAAAGAGGAGGATGGTAGCCTTTGCAAATTTAAAGTTGAAAGAAAGTGTTTAGTGAGGCTTTATTATCAAAAGAAATGTATCGAGAGATTTTGATAAATAGATGCAAGCAATGCCCTTGGAAAAAATTCAGCTCCTTCTACAAAGGGTAGGCAAATTGCCAAGGGAAGCTCCAAATCATCCCTAGTGTCAATTCCCAATTAGTCGCCTGTTGGTTCACAAATGTAGACTGCTTGTACATTGAAGAGTGCAAAAATGTACCTCCAGAGCCTGATTGGTTTAAAACCTACTCCATTTTAGAACCTCCTACCTTACAGCAAAACATTGCGCCAGTTTGATGTCAGCTTCAATGAAAGTGAAAAGGTGTTAACTTACACACAGTCACACAGAAGCCTACCAAGTATGATCCCAGTTTGACAAAAGGCCAGCATACCAGCATTGCTCAATTAAACGAGGTAGATACGTAGATGAAGCCGAGCAGCTGAAGCCGAGCAGCTGCTCTTCAGTTGCCATTCCCGGGATGACAGCGGTCTTGAACAACACATACGAAATCATGCAGGAGTACATCTGAAAGAAAAAACACAGATCGCTTGAAACAAGTAACACGTCAAATGYTYCTGAACACRRCCGGACCAAAACCGAACYAAACGGACGTCTGCATCACGAAGAAACCCGTTAACTTAAATATGTGATTTCAGACATCAAAAACGTGTTTTTAACATTTCGGGACAACTCTTTTCAAACAGAGAGGGATCATACGTTCCGTGGAAAAAAAGTTCCAAAATGAAGCAATGTGCCCAGTAAACATCCAATAACTAAATCCAAAAATTGGAGAAAAACGGAAGTTTTTCCACCAAAGCAAGCTTTTTTATAACCAGGCAAATCAACTGCTGTAACATACTTGTACCGATTCTTAAATTACCCTGCAGATATGTACCGTACATGTAATCTTCACTCTTCATAATTTTGATGAGCTCACCCCCAAGCACTACAGTAAGTAGAGAAGGTACAAGTAGCAAACAGCTTGCTGAACAAACATTTACAAGAATAACTTTTACTCGAAACTCACTATGTCAGGGACATAACAGTGAGAAAAGCGATTAGGCTCGCTTCCCGAGACTTCATGTGAAACTCTCTGGGGTAAGGAGCCAAACGYTAACAGAGAACAAAATTTACCCGCGTATTCAACTATTTCATGTCTAAACATAAAAAAGGGTTTCCTAATCTCATGTAACAGTTGTAAACTTGAAGGTAATGCTTAATAAYAAGACACCTTCGCAAGTCTCAACGTTTAAAGAATACAAACTAATTAGCCGCAAAKACATSCCCTAAAAGATTGATGATACAGAATGACCCTTGGTRTTCCTTTTCGTAAGCGTGCTTCCGTCTTTGCCAGTCTTCGTTCCATTGGTCAAGAACTTSTCKGTTCGCTGCTGCAACTGAGACTGCTGCAGCAAGAGACCCTTTTGAATTTGAAATCTAATTGCAGATTCCTGATAGTCAAGATCAAGTTTGTGCSATCAGRCCAGTGGAAGATTAAGAAAAGACACAGATACGTTTACGAACATAWATTTCGTCMCATGTRTAACCTCTGTCCACTACAGAAATACCAGAATGCCATCAGAATACGACTAAAAGCACTAATAAGAGGAAAATAGTTCCACTCTAGARTTTCAGCAGTACCGCCGTATATGAAGACATAAATTCACAGGTAAAATGCAGAAAAATCTGTACCATGACATGACAGCCTTCCTCGAATTTCTCCAAGAAGCCGCTAACCCAACGATCAGCATTTTCCACCCACTCATTCAAGTCTGCTGCACTGGTCACCGTGTTCAGCTGCACAAAGAACAACAATGAATGCTCAGCAATCCAGACGTAACCACCGTTACAGGTCCAGAATTCTAAAAAGCACACTCGAATACTTTATCCTCAAATTTAATCTACCCGAGGCAGGAAAAGAATGGTATCCTGTCACATACCTTTTGACCCACACGCTCCTGTTGCTCCTTGACTTTCTGCCGCAGCTTGTTGATACCCATACCGACTTGYAATTGTTTCTCCTGGAGAGACGTGAAAGCATTGCTCATGAATCAAACTACTTCCTTGAAAGCTATGTCATAAACGCATTAAAGTCGCAACCAGATATGCCAAGCCATAGTAGTGAGGAAGAYGGAATGTACCTTAACATAGCTGACATTAAGGTCCTTGCGGGTGTATCCTCGTGTCAAATTCCGCATGACATACTCATTGTAATCTTTAACAATTCGCATAATCAAATCTGAGGTGGAAACCCCATCAGTACGTTGCGTCTCTTTAAACCTCCCAGCTTTTTTCACCTGTTCGAAGCAGTAAGAAACAGTAGAAACGTTAGAAACACAAAAGATAAGCTCGAGAAATATGGCACTTATCTTTCGATTTAGAAAGATAAAATAAAATCACTAGCTCATTCGAGATTAATGTGAAATAGTGCTCACAGACATAGACATTCATCAATATAATACATCGTTCGACAAAAGTTTGGACGGACGAAACAGCAAGTACAAACAGAATTCTCTACAGAAGGTCACTTTAACAAGGCTTACAAATTCGTATACATCCTTGCCAGCACCACTTGCGTCCGCATACCTGTAAGGAAATCACAACTTTAGTCACATTGATGATGAAGAAAATAGCACAGCCCCAAGGCATCCATAGGCAACACGTAAAATGACGCAGACCTGTCCACATTCCTGTCTATCAWTGATCTCGATTGTTTTCGACGCAAWGAAGCATGAGAAAATATARAAAATGGAGTGTGTGAAGTGAYATACGGAAGAGCGTCGTGGGCAACAAAGTCAATATTGTGCTTATCAAGAAAATCAATTGTGACCACCCACGGTGCATCTTGAAYTACCTCGTCCACCCACCTGCCACGTCCAGGAAGTTATTTTAGAACTCKTCCACTCAAACMATCTGCACGAAATACTGGTACAGAATAACCTCGCTCTTCTATATTAAACSCATCATCGACTTYCAATCCACAAATCCGTGAACTAATACTTAAAACACATATTCTAATCAGACTGAAAGAAAAAATCTTCGACAACATACTTCCAACTACATATTTTCTAAACAAAGAAGCCTCGTCCGCCTCTTCAGGACTGCGGAGCTTTGCAGTTGTATGATGTACAAAGAAACTTTCGTCTCATGCATGCRAGCACTCCTAACTTGACCAATAGCAAGTTCAAACACTGAAATTGYTTTCTCATATGAATTGACCCATATTCCAGAACTTAGTGTTTGTGATCAGAAACTAACTTGCAATGTCGAAGTGACTCGTAGCGCTCGGCTTCATTCATGACGGTTTTTCCTTTGTGCTTGTGGGTGAGAGCATCGCTACAGCATCCAACAAGGAGATACACATTGGGGAATCTGCACAACAAATGTTAAAGGAGATGAGCAAAATGCAAGTTCTACGCAATGTCACAGAGAAAATCCTACAGAGAACCTCACGAAAATTCACGAAACGAAATTCGAGTTACGTATTTCCAATCATAAACTGCCCGCACATTTATCAGAAAAGTACGCAAAATTCCTGAATCTCAACCAACCGCTGAGTTAAGTGCAAATAGTCTAAAACATGGTCAGTTACTACTCAGCTCTGAAACCACACAGCGCATCGCCCATCAAACCTCACTCGTGAGAGGACTCAACCAAAKAATTTACACAGCTTAAAACAGCAGTCRGGTTTGACAAAGTGTACGATGATAATGCGCAAATTCACTGCAAATTGTCATTCCAAGGCCTCCATCTCAAATKTGCAACAATTTACACAGCMAAAAAGAATCAAGAAGCTCAAAATCGAGGAAAAGCAAAACGTACGACTTCTTCGCCTGCTCCAGCGACCGCGCGTGGCCAAAATGGAAGAGGTCGTAGATGCCGTCCGCATACACTCGCACCGGCTTGTCGGAAGCSGTGTCATCCTTGGAGGAAACAGGGGAAGGCAAAGGCTCGTATCGTACAGGCGGCGGCCCCGGCGAAGAAGGAGGCGARCTCTCCGAAGACGACACATCTTCTTCAACAAACGTCTCATCTAAMGCTTCGTCGTAATCCTCATAATACTGCTCATCTTCCTCCTCCTCCCCCTYCTTCCGCTCCTCATCCAGMCCTAGCTCCYTYTTCTCCTCTCCAACCTCCTCCATTTTCGMCTCATCCTCCAAACCTAGTTCAATGTTCGTCGCTTCCAACTTCGGCTTCGGCTTCCGCGCCATCCGCACACTCTCGTCCCCGAACGAATCTATCGCTTCTCCTTTCTCTTCTCTCTTCTCAAATTCCCGATCCGTTAACCAAAAAATCAAACAATCGTTCTCCTCCCAAGATCTCGTGTCCCTTTCACACAAAGAACCTCCTCCAAAATCGCTACAAGGAAATTTTAAGAACACCAGAAGCCTCCACACCAAACGCGCTCGTTACCAAAGCTTACAAGGACTTGAGAATCCCGTAGAAACGCCACCTAACTTACCAGCGGCGTCGGTGCTCCATGCACTGCTGATGAAACTCCATGAAAACAAGTGTACATGTGCCTAACTTAAGGTTTGCTGTGATCAAGAGAAAGGCTGAAGAAAAGAACCAAAATACAGTAGTAATTCCTCGCACTCGCCACCTGCGCTTGACTGAAGAAGTCCCCCCTCGCTACGACGACGACATATGTATGGCCCGTTCCCACCTGGCCCTAGAGAGGACCACATGACATTCCATAGCCTTCATGCTCACTGCCTTTCCTTCATGCACTCCAGTGCTACTACATGCTGTACTTGAAACTAAGGAACTTGAAGCAATTTTGATAACGCAATATTACCCCCATACAAGGACCAAATACTCTTCCACTCTGAGAAATTTTGTATACCCGAAAAGTAAACCTGAGGTTGGGAATTACTACGTCACTACCACCGAAAACCTTATTCTTTGACATCGCCAGTGCCTGCCTCTGCATCAGTATACAGTGCCCTTCAGATTTCTTGCAAGATTTTCTGCAGGGAGACCTGCTGAGGAGGCTCATTTCTTCTCCTCGGGACCAAAAATCTGCTCACTGAGCCAATCCCAAGGTTGGATAAGCCAAAATGTGCCCACCACAGAGGCGACACTCCAAAGCACTATCGCCTCCATGTCGCGGTTCTGTGGCCTTAAGGCCTTCGGAAGTATGTTCATCAAAGCATCCAAAGACTTCTTCGACATGATGCGCGGTTTGGGATCCTCTCTTCAACCAAACCCTGATGCTCAATCGAAGCTCAACTGGCAATCTTGTGTCCTGCGTCTACCACGAAACAAGGATTTGTAAGATATCTCACACAACCACGTCAGATATGAATGCAGAGCTGATTGAAAATGCTCCTACACTTCAAATGTCAACTTTCAACAAAAAGAAGTGAAGGCTCTCGAGTGAAGGCTTCAGAGAAATTATCAATACATCTGACTTTACTAATACAAGCAACCCAAGAAGTTTAGGAATTCGTACGTAAGAGCACAATTGCACTTCTATCCTACATGATGAGGAAGAACACACAAATTCCAACATCTGCAATCCATGATCAAGAAGTTTCTGAAGAGCTGAACTAGCTGATTCCCTTAACGTTAATCGTTCATTGACATGGCGGAGAGGTCTATGTGGACTAACGCAGAGAGTTTGAAATTTCTACATATGCTCTTACAGGCCAAGAACTCTGAAACCAAAACATTTCATATGACATCACAAGTATGACGGGATTGTTCTGCCAGGGCATGCCAAGAAAAGTGGAAATTGGCGGTCAAGTTTCTCTTGTTCAGCCGTCCTGCTGATTCCGTAACAAAATCATACCTTGTCCTTTCATTAACATCAAAAGAMTAACCGACGGATCGTAGTGTTACCTGAAACCGTCAACACATCGAGTCATGCTGGTACATAATGAATAACATTGGTTGAAGGAATGCTCCTGCTCTCTCCTTAAGCGGCGGGGGAGCAGTGATATGAGAGATTATAAACTACCGGTACTCTGAAAGCCGGCAGTCGACCATAATAGGTAATTATTTGCTTCTCCACACCATCAGAAACTGAAGTGAGAAGTTTAACTCTTGATCAGATCGCAAAATGCAGATACCTCGAATGCTCAGAAACTGATCAGAAAAGAAGAGCTAGGGTTCTGTGCACTCACAAATACCTCTTCCGTGTTGAATCATCATCGAAGACTTCCAACAGGTCTGTAGATCTCAGCCGTGCATGTATCAAGATATTGATCGTAACCGTCGCTTCAAGCATGGGGGAGCCAGTTGATTCTGCACACGAATAACTAACTAAATTCTGTTAGTAATGCTCGCTACTACCAGYCTATAGGTCGCTGCCCGCCACGTCAGATACTCCACTCAACTTCCACTCCTACCAATTGATTCGTTAAGTTATTTTGGCAAAAAGCCACAAATATGGTAAGCTTAATATCARCATCCTTTGTTACATATGAGAACATTGGTCTGACATGTACCCTCGCTCACGGACAAGGAAATGAAACAATCGAGATGTCGATAAGCGATGGAGAAAACATCGATAAGCAATCATRGAGAATAACCCCCATTGTTCTAACGTGGGCCGTCAGCTGCATGGCCAGTATTAAGAGTCTTGTAGAAATAATGACATAACATGACTAGAACGACAGGATTAGATAAACAACTATGGAAAGAAAAAAGCATTGATTTTCTGCATGRAAGTGGATCGCTATCCACAAAAGTATACGCGTTAATTGCTTTCCAGAAGTGTAACTGATACCACGGAGTACTTTCGCATTCAAGTCAAATACTGTTAAAAATACACGAAACAAGGTGAGCAGTGAACAGAAAATGTAACTATCAGAATATCCAAACGAAATCCAAAAATTCTTCAAAACTGAGGGGCATGTATAAACCCACTGAAAGAACAAATGACTCTGTACACATCTGTGTACAATATTACCAAATTTCCTAAACACCTTGAACTACACGACTACCGCATGCTAAGATAAAGTCCCKATCATTACAAGTAAATCCAATGAACACAACTAAAATCTTTATAGTTTTGTGCCAATTCAGACCGTGAAATGCAGGATATGAGAGAGTGGGGGCAGATATCATTGCATGCAGCAAATGAACTCTGATTCACAGCTCACTTCCTTGCTTCCATCAGGTCCTACATTGTCAAAGAGTCTTTGTCTCTAAGCTTCTACCTTCCATCAATTACATGATGCTGCAATTTCCTGGACCACCTGGACCACCTGCACCAAGTGCACCTACTCCTGAAAAATCGGGGAGCCTGCAATGAACCAGACGTAGTGAGTACTGATATTACCATACTTCATCTCGTAGCTACATATATCCAAGATGCAAAACATGTAGCATCAGCCTCCTAATCGACGCAATTCCAAAAATTGCTTCAATTTCAACAATAGAGTGAAAATTAAAGTAGACTTTCAGGATCAGATSAATAWCAGCTTTAACAGACTGMAGCAGAACCAGTATACCATGCCCGTCATCAACCTACAGAAAGATTCTAGGTTCCAACTGCAAGGATGAGCACAGAGGGGAGAACACACATTGGCAAACCATCCTCTCCAAGTTCAAGGCCAGGAGCAAGCTCGCGAACAATATCTGGCGGAGGTTGGCCACAGTCTTGCATATTCTGCATAAGATCCACAACTTTTTGAAAATCATCCGGTGTGGTTTCATAAACATAGCACAGCTGTTTGATGAAATCATACTGTCTTTTGTAGCGTGCCGTGTCCTCACTACTAAGCTCCGACTTATGTGACTCCAGCCATTCCGGGTACCTATCACCTATCTCTTTCATTGGCTCATATAATACTTCCTTGGAAAGAAGCTGCCGCATCATGGTATCCATCAAGCCCTGCATATCCTGTGYGTGCACAAACAAAAACAGGGATAAGACTACAAGCCTGCCTTACGTTACATCCACATATCAAGGACAGATTGAACATGTGAGGATAGTCCATCTTGGAAACGCGAGRAAGTGCATCCTTTGAAGGAAGAGACCCAAGAGCATCAAGAGGTCGAGTTTGAAGAAAACCTGACTTCCGCCAAGAGCTTCAAATTGCTTSACGAAACTTTCCATGTCGTCGGCACCAACAGAAGGCGTATCTATACTTTCTACTGTATGCCGTGTTTGTTCAGCCAATCTCTCCAGAGTTGCTGACAAGTTGGCCTCCGWGTCAAGACCCCTGTTGACTGGGGCAGCTTGACCAGCAGCATATTTATCTTTAGATCCTTTGCCACCCGATTTCTTCTTTCCCGATGTCAATGATGGTAAACCCGTTCCYAATCCTTTTCCAAGCGCAGGCTCTTTAGCCGCACTTGACAGAGAGAGACCAGGTTGTGACACTGGAACTGATTCTGACCTGAAATAAAGTTTCAATCAATAAGAAAAAAATATCCCGTCAATAATTAGCACCTCAGATAACAAATTTTACCAGATATATATTCTGTGATGAGGAATAGACTTTATCACAAGCCTTCGTTAAAATGCAAGGATTCGCTCAATTACTACATGACTTTGATCAAGCGTCTGAACTGTCAAAAGGCATTAGAATGTATTTCTAATAATGACTTGAAGCACACAGGAAAAAAAGAACAGAAATGCATAAGAAAACCAGATAACTGGATAATGAGTGGAGCAAAAATCTGCTGCCATTAGACAAAGTCAGTTGGTCGTGTGAGAAAAGGTAAATTCCAAGCATAACATTACATACTAGAAGAAAAATTGTGTGCAGATTACAAAATAGACCTCGTTAAATTACGCCATGTAGTCATCTGACAGAAAGGACGTACAAATCCACGGGGAGCGGGAAAAGTCATCTTACTTTAGACCTAAGCCACCTACTCCACGGAAGTCGTCTAAAGCACCTGCAAAAGMAACAAGAAAGAACAATGAGAAAGAAAATGAAATAATGTTTTAGACGAACTGAACTTGCCAGAACGCAGCTCACAGAATGAACTCTGCAAGTCCATTCTGCAACAAAACAACAGTCATGCTCTTTGMTCTAATTAACGGACAGAATTAATCTCCTAACAGGTGTTCCGCATTCATATTTGTGAAATCGCGTACGGCATAAAAAGTACACTGCTTCTAACAAAGTGTGAAATAAGACATCGAGCAGCGYAATTGCTCACGCCAGGTTAGGAAAACTCAAACCCTAATCCGATCCTCCACTCAGCAAATTGCTCATTCTCTCTGATCGCAATATAATTCCTCAATCCCGGGTCTCGCAACTCGTTGTGACACATAAATAATAAACAACGCAACCTCGGGGAGTGCAAACAGACAAGAGGAGGAAACTCTTTCGTAAGAAAACGCGAATCCCATCATGTTAAAGCTGTACGTGAGATTAGCGGCAAACAGGGAACTAATTCGGCATAATCAATATTTTCCTTCTCGACACATGTGCCCAAACAGACGGAAGACTTCAAGCGCCTTCAATCGGTTTCCGGTTGACGTCAAGTCCAGCGTGACACGTCTCGCTTTCCATTTCATAAGGCGGAGACAGATACTAACAGCGGTCTAATCGTATAGAGACAGATAGAAGTAAACTCACGATCAGACAATTGTCAAATTACGACTTGAAACCAAAATAATTGAAACAAACGGAATTCGCCTAAGAATTCTTCCGATATCCAAGTAAATCTCTAGAGACTAAAGTCATCCCCATCCAACCTTTTAGGCTTGTGACCATAAAATTATAGGTGCCCATACATTATCATTATTTATTTATAATTCCTAATCTTTAACCCTAAAAACAATGAGACCTATCACTAAGGTGTTTTGCCAAAACTGATGGGATTTGGATCAAAGGGTGAACCATGGCTGTTAGGCCCAAGTCAAGCATTTACCATGGCTGTGATTTACTTGCTGTCCATTTGGTCTGATATGTATGTTGCATAGTCCTTCAATTAAATGATCCAGGAAAATTATCATCTGTATTGTAGGAAGTGCTCATTTACGTTGTAGGCTGGCTTGTAGATGTGCTTGATGTCTAAATTGAAGGCATCATCTACAATGATCTAGAAAGTCATACATTAATCACTTTTTGGCCTCATCACCTTTAGAAGGTTAAAGAATGTTTGTTTTAGGGTTATATGAAATATCATGAATGAAGTGAAAACTTCAAGTAATTCTAGGAAATGATGCCAATGATTTGAAAGGCCAATTTAAAAACTCTAACCCTTAAATGTCAAGATGGATGTTTTGTATCCAATGGATGATGGATGGCAGAGAATCTTTTTGTGAAGCGGATAAAAGTGCAACTATTCATTCTCAAAATTTAGAGTGAAAAGGGGAGATCTTCTACAATACTTTGACTTCCAATGAAAGCTTTTGAATATTTTTAAAACAATTGATTCTCACGGTATCAATATGGATGATTTCTGCGATCAACAATCCATCTTTTTAACTAATAAAGGACACCACGGACACTTAGTGTCCAATAAATGACAAGGCATTCTCGTGTGTAGAACAGAAATCAACTATTCATCCTTGGAATTAAGTGTGGAAAGTGGAGATTTCTACATTTCTTTGACTTCAAATGAGTTTGTTTGATTTTTTTTAATACCAATTAATCCCATGGTTTCAGAAATGATGGTTTCCACAGGCCCCCCCCCCTCCCCGCGTCCTTCCACTTAAGGGCGGAAAAACAAACTACAGCTTATTTTTTCGGTTTGATTTCCTCCTTACTTTGTGATTAACGATAACTATTTAGGAAATGAAAATGAAGACATAGTCCCTATCAAGTTGAGCACAATGATGTTGCCAAATCAAATCTATCCTGCCAAATTTGACACTCAAGCTTAMGATTTTGCAAACTATGATGTCAAAACCTAGAAACTTGTTATCACTGCATCTACACATAATTTACTGAAAGGACTCACAATTAAATGTCCATATAAATTCAATCCATAGGCATCATCCAAAAAAAAAAATGGAGTTTCTTGTGTCGAAACTAAGGAGTTCCAATTGCTATGGGTAATTGCGAATAACCAATTGAAAAAAGAGTAAATATCATTGCAGTTCAATACACAATTTACAGTTCTGCAGAGACTTTAACTACACTCCACTATAAATAAAACTAAAACAGAACTACCATATAAGCCAAGGCGACAATGAGAGCATGCCAATGTGTCATGCTTCACTAAGGGCTACTCTACTACACAAGTGGCAACCTGCGTACAATAAGCACTCATTACTGAGTACAAGGGCAAGGTAATAAAATCCCCACCCCAAATGCTTTTGGASAAATYCTTTCACACTCGTAGCAAAACTCMAGTCAGAAGTTTAAACCTGAAAGATACTCAGCTCGGTTACTGAGCAGCTTCTGCAAGAAGGGGTGATGACCCTGCTTGACCTTCCACTATAGCTTGCTCAGCACTCACAAAATAGCTCAGAAGAGCTTTGAGAGCTCCGCATCCGCCCAGACTACGCCATATCTCAGCCAGTAAATCCAATCCTATGCAACAGGCACAGATGCAYGACACMGTGTAAAAAACTACAAAGATGGCCAGMAGTACAGCGCATGTATGAAGAACCCATTCCGCGACCTTGCCCAATGTCCTCTTCAACATCTTCCC
Source organism: Pleurozium schreberi (assembly GCA_006891605.1). Taxonomy (NCBI): domain Eukaryota; kingdom Viridiplantae; phylum Streptophyta; class Bryopsida; order Hypnales; family Hylocomiaceae; genus Pleurozium; species Pleurozium schreberi. The sequence goes on along the minus strand of VACF01001484.1, from coordinate 72,134 downwards.
TGACATGGTACACCAAAACCCGTGTTAGGTCTAGGCAAACAATTAAGCTGTGTCATGAATTCTAGTGCACATGCGTAAACATTCTTTTCAAAAGTGAAATATGGTGTCACACACAGATAGGTGGTCACATAGGTAAGTGAAACATAAAATAGGCCTGCAAAGGTGTAGCACCATAACTATGTCTTCATAAACAATGAGAACACAATCATTCAGATTTGAAGAACATGTCCAAGTTGGAGGAATCCAATGGCCAACAGGACATTCGCATATTTACCATCTTTTGTAACAAACAACTAGCTCTAAATTGCTCCTCGAAAAGTAAAAGAGAAAATCAATGTGGTAGAGAGGAGCAGAGAGGCACCGGTGAACGCTATAGCCTGGGATGAAGACAAATTTGATAAATCTGAAAGACTGATGGACACACTTGAGGGCAAGACGACGTGAGGAGTACCTGGTACAACAGAGATGGAGTGACCCTCGGCCTGCCAAGCTGGATCCGCGTCACCAATGCTGTTCACGATTTTGCCTCTACCAGTGGAGRAATTCTGCGCTTCACTGACAAAAGACCATGGTTTTAAACCGGAAACAGCAATCSCAAAAGCCATATGGGTTCCCATTCWAACATAAAGCGCAGATGGARAGGGGTTWAACTATTACTGTACTAGAGWAGGGTCGCTGATCTTARTCTCAAACTCTCCTATTATCACCACCACCATTTTAAAGGAAAATTTCTAATCACTCATAACATACACAATTTCGARAATCAAAAGTTGAATACGACTTCATCAGATTCATCTCATAGACAATGAATTTGAAATCCAACTTGAMAGACAAAATCACCCCAAAACATAACGCATAAGAATTTAAAAAAAGGCTCTTCAAATGAGACCGACAAACAATTAAGAACTAGAAGACGAGCTTACAAGCTTTGAAAAGCCACGTTCCTCGAGACACACTAATTTAGCTCAAAACCCTAAACTCTAGGAAGCAAAGGCACGAGAAGAAAGGKACTGCTCAAGCAAACAGAGAGCGGATGTACCAACCTTGTCGTCGGCGAGGTGCAGTCCGACACAGTGACTCCATTAAAGCTGGACTTCAGCAGACGCACCTCCCTCGGGATGATGCGCCCGTGCGAGAGACATATGCAACAGAGAAAAGCGGTCAGGAGAACCACATGGGCAGTGCATAGCCGTGGAGCGGCCATAGCTGGAGATTATGTCAGACCATGGGCTTGATTAGGTTTGAGATTGTCAGTCACGTTAACTTACAAATCACTGAAACTAAGTTAACGTAGGTTGTGACTGTCTCTTCCCACAAGAGGGAGACGGCCATCGCCATACGCGCAAGTGTCATGTCTCTCGAGGGCGGAGACAACCAAATGGGTGATCGACGTTGAGTACAAGCCGAGAATTCTGCGCTGTCTTCCACGTGGCTGCCAACGAGGATTGCCTTGGGGTCATTCACACGGCTGGCAGCGGGAGGGCGTCTGGCAGTCAACAGCCGGAACAAGTCAGCACATGGGCATACTTTCGAAATTCGATGCCGTTCGTAAGGAATTCCGTAAATGGCGCCAGAGTATTTTGATTCTTATTTCAAGAGAACCAAAAGGTGGAGTCTAAGTTTAATCGAAAGGTTTGAAATTCTGGTCCGAGATGACCCTAAATTACCAGATGATGGTGGAAAGGTATCCAAACCGAATGGAGTGGTTGTGGATTGGTTGTAGATTCGATACTTGGCACTAACAAGCTTTACCTAGCATGAAATCAACCTCTCTACTAAACGGAAACACCTAGCATGAAATCAACCTCTCTACTAAACGGAAACACCTAGCATGAAATCAACCTCTCTACTGAACGGAAACCCCATGCAATGTGTTCTTCAACACGCTTATTTCAAAAAATAAATAAAAGATTATGAAAAGTTTTACATGAAGTGAAACTACTTGGTGAAAGCCTAATATAAGCCATACCTTCAAGTGATGCTATATTCTCTTTATAGGATAAGCCACTCAATCTCACAACCCACAAATGGAAGGTATTTAAGAACATCTCCACTCTTGCACTAGGGGAGCCCTTGGTCCGCTCACCGTTGAGTCCGCCCTTGAAAATGTCCCCCATCGCATACCCAATTTTTTTTTAAAAACATCCCAACTCCATCCAAATTGCTCATCAATTCAAAATCTTCTAGGACCTACTCACTTCTTCTTCAAGTTTGGATTCTCTTTGTCTTATCATATTTTAGTCTCCCTTTCAAAATAATTTGACAACTATTGCAATTTCCAACAATGAAAATGAAAAGCTCATAGAGACGTGGAGAGAAAGTTGGAGCCGGGAAGGAGACTTTGAGCCCACAAAAAGCCATTTGGCAAAGCACTTTTCCAAAGCAAGAGTGGGGATGCTCTTGGAGCTTTGCATTTTCATTGGTGAAAATTGTAATAATTGTCAAACTGTTCTAAAAGAGAGACAAAACATGATAAGACAAAGAGAATCCAAACTTGAAGAAGAGGTGAAGAAGAGGTGAGCGGGCCCTGAAGGATTCCGAGTTGATGAGTGATTTGGCCGGGGCCAGGATGTTTTTCTTGAATTCCAAGTATGCGGTGGGGGACGTTTCCAAGGGTACGGCTCTGAGTGAAATCCACTGGGCTACTAAAAGACAAGGTATGCAAATCTCTTCTCGCCAGCTCATGTGAATTCTGTTAAAAATTAAGGTCGAGAATACAGTAGCAATTTCCTAGACACCACACGAAATTCAAATCGTCCAATGCAACTAAAATAAGCCTTGATGAGCACAACTTTAATATTTACAATTCAATTCTTCGCAGTTCATTCAACAAGGCATTAATGCTGTTCTCCGATTGCACTACGGCTAGAAAGGAAGACTCAGTTTTCTGTCTCAGCCACATGAAACCTGATTAAAATTTTATAGACCGCCAAGGGTTTGTGTCTTCCACAAGCTGCAAGCAATAAACAAGCTCTCGTCAGCATTGCAATTCTAGTATCAGCATCAAAGCTCATAATAAACATGCAATAAGAGTTTCTGAATAGTCCCACCCACTGCAAGATAGACTTATAGAGAGAAATTAATTTTTTCTAAGTTGTCAACTCAATTCCTCAACATCAAAAATTTTAAATTCAAGGTCTGTAGAGCAAAAAAATTTGACAAATGATGGTCAAAGTCATCTGAAATTGCAAGTGAGTGCTCAAAAAAGCTTTCTTTTTCAACTTTGAATGCTAATATCTTCCAATCTATACGGTCAAACTTCATGAAGTTTTTACCACATGATCTAAGACAAGTGAAGTACAAGTTCCTACGATTAGATTTTAGGAAAAATTCTTTCTTTGTTTTCTTGGATGAATGCAGCAAAAATGACAGTTTTCAGTGTTTTTTGATAGAAAAATAGCCTTGAGACTTTAGGGGTTAATAACTTTTGCATATTGTATCCAAATGTTGCGTTTTTTGGTGCAATGGACCATGCTTTCATTTGCCAACAAGATAATATGAAATTTTAATTAGTCAAATAAAAGTCACTAGACATAGTACAAATTTGTGGTGCTTTTGGGTGTACCCACCTTATTGTTATTAAGACTTTTAGAAGTGATTAACCCTTAAACGCCAGGTGATCAAGCATTGACATGTTACCCCATTTTGACTTCAAATGCATTTATTTTGTTAAAATCTTGAATAGATTTGGATTTTTTTTTAATTGATTTGGATGATTAAAATGACGGAATTGGGGCCAAAAGTAGAAGATGGAATTGAGCAATGATAGAATTAGTCTTGTCTATCTTAGTTTGTTCTGATAAGCCTTTTGAAGAAAAATTTAGGTGAAAACAAATTATCTTAAAAATAATAATAATAATTTTATATGAATATTTGAAGTGAGAGTTATGATTATTTTCTATTAAGGCTCAATAGTGTGACATGGCTTTTATCTTTGCAATAACAAAAACTGTCATGTTGGCCAACAATTCTAAACCCTTCCAATAGTTTTCAACAGAGCTCTTACTAATTTTTTACAAATTTATTTTATTATTTTTTATAAAAATAAAATTTTGACATAAATGAATTAATAAAAAAATCCGTGTCACACTACAAGACATTCTTCAAAAAGTAGAAGTTGACGAAGCAAGAGTTCAAAAGGTGAGTGAATGCGTAGAGGGTCCAGTTTGTTCTACTTTAATATTAATATTTAGTGTTACCTACACTAACTTTTTTAAGAATACTATTAGAATGTTTCATCTTTTATGAATATTTTTATCAATTTTACACACAAATGACATATTCTTTTAAATTTTGTAAACAATTTAGTTCTTGTTTTAGGTTGGAATATTTTGGTAATGGGAATTTTTACACTGATGTTGGAGCTCCAAAAGACTGAGATTTCTATTCTTGATGAGGCTTTGATAAAGTATGGTAGGGGCTCTTGAACCAAATCTTTTCTAATTCCACCATCTACAATTAGGTATTGAATGACTACCCACCTTCACTCAAAATTTGCCACAAGGTTTCAAAAATAACTAACTGATGTTGACCAGTTTTTTAGGCAACCAATTATACAATGGGAGTTGAGCATTTTGTGCTTCAAGGTTGTCTTTTCTGATGGAAGTCTAGTAGGCATGAATAGGAATTGGCTTATGCTTTCAACTTAAGAATTTCATAAGATATTGTATGGTTTTCAAAATTACTAAATGACTTGGTTGCTTTTCACTTAAACAAGCTAGTAGTCTTACCTCTCAAACATCATTTTGACCACCAACCTAGTAGAGGCATCAAAAGTGTCAGTTTCTTGGTCTTGGTACATCTACTGTCTTATCCATTGATGTATCCATAGGAACCATGGATTTTTTTGGTTCTTGGAGAAGTGCTAAAGTGGCAATATATAAAAAAATGATGTAGCCAAAAATTATGCAATCATCTATACTTTGGATAGAACTATATTTTCATCATATAGTTGGATGAATTTTTATTAAAACTGGTAATTTCATCCAAATTAGTTTACCAATTGGAACAACTTGGCATCATCATCCAATTTTTCTTCAATTTTTTCCTTATGGCTTGGTGCTCTCCAATTTTTTTTGGATGCTTTTAGGCATTTAAATGTCTAAAACATAATCATTGATAGGAACCAAACTAAATTGCTCAGTAATGGATGAATTTGATTTGGTCATGTATTTTAAAGACATACCAACATACTCATGGTTTTCGATTATTTAAGTGTGTTCTCCTAAATCCCTAATGACCTTCATGAGTTCACAACCATAATATGCAGTCAACAGAAGCTGCCGCACAATCCTTATTATAACTCCCACTTGTTGGCCTCTACCAATGTTCGGGAAGAATTGGCGGCTAGTTCAAAGTTTGTGAGTGGAATTGGGAAAAAAACCCGCTTGCTATTCAAAAACATTGGCAAAAAATCGGTGAAAAATCTATATAATTTCTATTTTGAGTTAAAAATAAAGAAAACAACCGCGATTAATACTTGAAAAATCGATTCAATTTCAAAATTGAAGGAATATAGATAGTAAAACTCAAAAAAATTCTTGAACGTTGGCCTCTACATACTAGAAGAGCATGTGTTTAATGTGACTGATATTAGACGACATTGGATTTGACAACCCATGTTTTTATGTCAAAAGTGATGTTCAACATGACATCATGACGTTATGTTGAAGGGAATTTTTGACACAAAAGCATAGGTTGTCAAATTCCATGTCACCTAATATCAGTCACATTAAACACGAGGATCTTTTAGTAACATCTTTCAACAAATACTACACTGTACAAAGAGTTCAAATTTCCTTGATAGGCCCCATGAATCACATTTTGCTCATGAGGTGTGCCATAGCTTTGGAAATTTGTAGTTAGTTACTCCATCCCCAAATGATCTTTGTGTTGGACAAAATGTTCCAAATTATGGCCAAAAATAACATTTTAAAGACCTATTTTGCATTGTAAGTAGAATTTGGTGCACTATGAGCACCCTTGAAACTTTGAGTTTGAAGCCYTTTTTAAAGATAATTTCTATGCAATTTTGGAGTATTGAAAGGTGAAAGTTTGGGGGCATTTTTAGATAGCACTAGGAGACATTTAATTGTTGAGTGTGAGGTCATSATTTTATGGGCATTTAGTATGAGCCAAAGACCATGAGTTTGTTTCGCCTTCATCTCCTTCAATTGAGCAATATTAAAAGAAATGCAAAAAATAAAAATGAATAGTATTGATCAACCCCTCCAATCATTTCATTTGTCCTTTCATTAATGATTTCATGGACGGAGTTCATGGATGGAGGGGGAATTACTGCTTGGAGTTATTTGTTGATCCTAGAGAATGATCAAAAGCCAAATCTAACGAATTCACAACATGACAAGTACAACATGATAATCATTTTGGGACGAAGGGAGTATCACTTTTGTCAAGTCCTAACAAGAAACCGGAGGGTCACTATCATCTAAGTTACTCCTCATCTATCATGAGACAATGAATAACATGGACAACTCCAATTTTTGCCATCAATTAAATAATGTATTTTGTTAAAGCTTTACACCTATCTCTCACGGCTATGCACAATGAAGGTGAAGGTGAAGATTGAACACACATCATAAATCTCTACACCCTGTTCATCAAAGACCTCTTTTCTAAGAAAAATGTGACATTACCATAATAAAATCCAATCTTGTAAGACTATGGACTATCATAATCTCCATCTTTGAGTGATCTCCAAATGAAGTACAAACATAAAATTCTGAAAGGATTAAAAAAAATATCGGCCCAAAACTTGCAACTTTACATTTGCATCTTTCAACATCACATGTACCAAGTTTGAAGTTTCACTAGAGTATGACAAACATTATGTTTGGAATGAGTTCTCAATTTGAGCAAATGTATGACTACTTTATGCTTCTCTCCCAAGTGTCGTAGTAAGGGTTGTTTTGGACCTTTATGGATGCATCCGTTGATGCCCCTGCGAATTACACAACCCACTTTCCAATTGAGATATCTACTGGAACTTATATTGGTCTGCAACCTCCTATACCGAAGTCACATAAGAAATTAATAAAGTGTGAAAAGAATTGATCTCAGCAAAATGGACTCTTGTACCCCAAAGTTCCTTCACAATTGTATACATCTCAAAATCACACTCCTTCATACGTTGGAATGCTGAAAGTGACGCAGATAGTATCCTCGACCTTACAAACAGCAAGAAGGCTCGACTAGACTGTGGAAACAGACAGCACTGGTTCATCGCCACAAAACTAGACCTCTGCTGAATATTGACTACCACACAAGTTCAAAAAAAACAAAGAACACCGACAAGATCTTCACGTCCACCAATGTGCGCCCAAGCTAACAGACAACAACTGATACAACCAAACGAATTGCCACAGGAGGAAAACATACCAAGCATGGAGGATGACATCCTGTCAGGAGACGTGTCGTTAACTTCCTCCTCCAAGCTCCACGGAGTTAATTTTTGTACAGATTGCTTTCCAGTACCTGCGATTGTGCCCAGCATAAATCAAGATTAGAAATGCAAAAGGATTGAACATCGACAGGAAGATACCTTTCAAGTGAAATAACTGCATCCAGAAGATTTTCAAGCACATGGTTAAAGTGGGTCACCGAATACGAATTAACAATGAAGAAGTGAAGCTCTTCCAAGACATAGCACCAATAGCGATCATTACCTTTAAAAATCATTGCCCATTACATTACTGAATAATTAGTCATGTTTCAGTATGACGCTAACCTAGATCTCTAATTCTTCGTGAGCTACATAATTCTAAGACTGACACAAAGTTCCAACAAGCACCAGGACAAGGAACTAGAGAGAATGGCAAGAACCCTAATAGTAGCCAAACCAACATAAAATAAGGGTGGATTCGACGATACCCTTTCTCGCACAGTGCAACTGCTGTCCACAAAGTTAACGATTGTGGAGAGTACTTGTTGGTACCTGCGATAGCACATGGCAAACAAAAATAAGCTCAGAAATGCAAAAGGATTCTCAATCTTCTGTAGGAAAATTCAACCTCCAGTATCCAGAAACGTGGACACCGACCCCAATTGCAGCAAATCTACATACTCACACAGCTCGACTACAAAAAATTCGACAGATAGCCTTCCTGTGAACGTTGTACAAAGACTAGAAGCTCAATTCCAAGTGCAATACTGAAGGTTCTTAAGCCCATATAAAAGTATTTCACCTCATCCCAATGAACAATGAAGAAAGTGTCGCAAAGCATCATCATCCAAGACATAGTACCAGTAGCGTTTCAAGAGGAGCATGGCATTTAAAATGACATCGTCCAAAGCTCCGTTTCAGTGAACCCTAACATAGAGCTCTGATTCTGAGTGAACTACATACTTCTCAAGATTGACTACAAGCTCCAACAAGCAAGAAGACTTAAGAATTGCAAGGAAAAACTGATCATACCCAAAAGGCAAAAATCTTCACCCAACCACAACGAGCAAGCTAAAAATCGATCGGTTCCTCCAAGAATCACAAGCCTCACAAGCCAAATTCTCTCTCTCTCTATGTCTCTCTCTCTTTCGAGAATCTCTGGCACCTGCGACAAAGGAACCCAGCGGATACGGAAGTGCTGCAACTCCATAGGACAAGTTTATAGATCGGGCAAGCTTGTCCAACAAGGCCGCTGTCGGTACAGACTCGTGCATCTCGTACAGACAATTGGGATTCGAACTACAGTGACGACGGAAAAAAGATTTTCGAAAGTTCTTTGTGATGACTCTGCAAATTCCGCGCACTCGCTGTTCTTCAGTTGCAGTAAGCTTATTGTTTACATGCCCAAGTTAGTGATAGCACGTGTCGCAATTCGCGCTCATCTGCTCTAACTCACTTAACTTTTGAACGACGCGGGGCCAGCAGTGGTGATTTTTCACAAGGTCCCTATCATGGCCAGGGACATGTTCATAAAAAAAACATTTCCAGTGGACGGGTTCTCAGAAAATGAACCGGTTTTTGGACATGTCAAATTCACTTTGGACGGGTTCTAAAAATAAATATTTTTTTTGATAATTGAGTTATTTGTAAAGTCCCCCCCATTTTGGGCATGACTTTTTTTGAAGTTGAGAAGGCAACTATAGTTGAAGCGTCAAATGTTTTTGCAAGATACTTATGTCACACAACTTCAAAAGTAGGGACCAAACTTTTTTAGGCACCATTTTGATGGAAAAATAAGTTTCATACCCACTTTTATTTCAACTTTTTTAACTCAACCGGCTTTTTCACAAAACTCACGGGTTAAAACCCCGCTTTAGTGTACTTTACGAATAACTCAAATATTTTCCAAAAAAAAGGTGCAAATATCAATTACATTATGTCATATATGACATGTGAATATAAGCATAATGGAGTCAAACCACTAGTACCTAATCAAAATACCAATCTTCAAGTGCTCAATGCACCTGCACACATTGATTCATCAATTACAAAATTTAGAACCTTTTTAACACAATGTCAAATATTTAACCCCTAAAGGACCAAACTGCGTTTTTTGGCAACATAGCAATTTTGGGCAGCTCACTACGAATAGAGTTTTCATTATTTTTCTTCGTAAGTTTTACACAACATGTGTCCAAGGAGTAGCTTTAAGGCCCAACAATTTTCATAACATTTGACTACACTGGTAAAACGTTATTGCATGATATGTGATTTTCAGTGGTCGGCGTCTTGCAATCCACATGGTGAAAAAATCTGAAATTTTTTCCACATCTTTCCAAAGTATTTTGATACAAGATCTTACGGTTACATTTGTCCAAAAATGTTTTTTTTCTAAAATTTGGTACTTGCACTAGAAATGGCAGTTTTGGAGCGTTTTTGGTGAAAGCATAGTCAAAGACCTTTAGGGGTTAAATTGAAGGTAAACTTAGCAATTGAATAAAAATTTAGTTTATACAAACATGTTTGGGCTTCGCAGCCGGGCCAGGCTTCGCAACCAGGCCAGGTCGGGGCTTGAAGCTGGGCTGAGCTTCGCAGCCTGCCTGTTTCAAGCTTGCCTGACTCTGTTTTATTTATTTATTTTATTTATTTTTTGTTTTCTTTTTAAAAAAGTTTTACAAACATTCTAAGAGGTTTATTTGAACTCCTTACGGGACGGGTATTTTCAATTCCCAAACGGTTTTGGGACGGGTTTTATTTTTTTTAACCTTTCCATGGACGGGTTGATTTTGAGATTACCGGTTTTGGGACGGGTTACAATTTTTTTTCCCTTTCAATTCAAGGTTTTTGGACGTGGACGGGCAAAAACTTTGTGAAAAATCAGCCCTACGCGGGGGTGACCCTGGAAATCATCAATTTATAAAACCGTGGGAATCATTGGTCTAAAAAATCCAAAACAATTGTTGGAAGTCAAAGCACAGTAGACAATCTTCCCTTTCCACCACAAATTTCAAGGATGGATAGTTGCATTTCTGTCTTACACAGAAACATGCTCTCTCATTCATCGACCAGAAAATGGCCTCGTGTTGTTTAGGGTTTTAACCCAATTCTGGTGTTGACAATAACTTATTTCGAAGGTAAATAAAACATGGTCCGAAATGACCCTAAATGACCGTAAATGACCCCCAAATTACGAGGGTGATGGTGTAAGGTACCCAAACCAAATGGAGAGGTTGGCATTTTGATCCGCGGTTGTGAAATCCTTTTACACTTGAATGGAAAATTGCCTTAGGTTGCCTTGCAACTTGTGTGTGTCAAAAAAAAATCATCAAATTAAATAAAACTAACTATTTTTAGTAATATATCAATACTTTCGAAAAAAAAATTTAGAAGTCTAGTTTTAGCATCAACTATCCAATTTTTGAAAATGAATGAGTAAGGTGAAAGTACCAAGAACCGTCTAAAAAGGCAATTCAGCATGGTTGGAGGCACTTTTTCCAGGAAATAATATTTTGTAGTATTAGCAAGTGAAAATTCATGAATACACCAAAACAAAATTAGATTTTTCGGATGTTGTTTGTAATTTCTACTATTTTTCAAAGTGCAAGCTGCCTAGACCATTGAAACTATACCATAGGTGGATCTAATTTTGAAATCTCCAAAAATCAATACTTGAGGGGTCTTTTTAGCACCAAAGTTGTATTAAACAAATTTGGGGAAAATCTCAATCATTGAGGATGTTTTATTTGGGTTTCTCTTCATTCAATATTCCTAATTCAACCTCCAAGTCCCACTTTCTTGGTGCCAAAACTGTGAAAAAGTATTTCCATGTACGTGTTTGAGAGTGATGTGATGGAATTGAGACTTGAGACATAGTGTAAGCCTAAGTCTCCATCAATCAGATTTTGAGAATTTAGTGGGACTTGGGATGTAGTGTGAAGTAGCCCTTAGTGCTAACCTTATTCATATGACTACCACCCAATCAATGACACCTTGTAAGGCTAGACTACCATATGTTAGTGAAATTGGCAAAGTTCAAAGATGACTTTTGCAAATTTCAATACATGTGATTATTTAGAGATCTCAAGCAAATTGAGTGACTCAAGGAGATCTCAATGTAGGTAAGTTTGCGTCATTCTACTTATTTTAGATTTCAAAATACTCACAAGAAACAAGAAACAATAACTTTATCTACTACTCCCTCAGTCTCATGGTAAATCTGTTTTTTTCTAGAAATGGCTAGATTAGTGCATAAGTTGTTCCTATTTTCAAGGGATTGTGGAGATATTGTAGCTTCTATTAGACCCCACTAGATGTGAAAGAATGGAAGTCAAAAGTGAAGGGACGCATGTTTCAAACAAGCGGCAAAAGTGACAAATTAAATCTTTTTTGAAAATGCTCTAGTGGTGTTAATTTTGATCATTCTTCGAGCAATGTTGACATTGCAATGGCATTAATTGATGTCTTATGTATTCAATTCCAACAATGTCTTGTGGTTCAATTCCAAGAAATTTTCAACAAGAGATTTGTTAGTAGTAGTTCATGTATAGTTTTGGGTTGAATTCTTTGTTTTTGGTTGGTTTAAAGCTGCATTTTGATTCCCTTAGAAAAGATCAAATTGCTATATAAGGTAGAGGTATCCATTACTAACCGGTGCCCCATCACCAATCAATATAGTGCCCTAATTCCAACCAAGGGTGGAACGATATTCCATTTTGTCTCTCAAATGCGTGTTTATGATTTTTTCAAGGTTTGAACCAATAAGTTCATGACACATAAGTAAGCAAGAAAGTATGAAGCAATGAGCGGAAAAGTAATTCTTGGATGATTGAAAGTAAATGACTCTATATGTTGGTCATGGGTCAAGCCCAACTTTTGCCTTTCAAAACTCATAGTAATTTCAATACTAGAAAATGATGTTCAAATCAACAAAAAACGAACAATTTCAGTTGTTGAACTGAGCACTGTATCGACCATTTACACAATTTTTGTTGATTTGGCACAAGTTAACAAATTGGTCATGAAATTCTTGTTGATTTGAATACTACAATGTCCAAAGCAACAAAAAAATGAACACTTTTTTGTCATTTTATATTATAAGATTTTAGAGTAGTTTTTCATTATTTGTTAAATGTTTAAATCACTACGGTTGAAATTCTTTGTAAAATGGAATTTAAAAAAATAAAACATTCACAATTTGGTGCTTTACAAACTCAGCAGACTTCAGACCTCAATTTGGCATAGTAAAAAACTTTTTTCGAAAACACTTTGAACTAGTAAAAGTTAGCAATTCAACCTATTTTTCACCCCCACAAATCCGCTTGAGGTTTCAAGCCCCCAATCAAAAGTTATGGACAAAATTCAGAGAGAGGTCTAATGAAACTTTTTTTTGACATTTTTAAACACTCTCTCTGAATTTTGTCCATAACTTTTGATTGGAGGCTTGAAACCTCAAACGGATTTGTGGGAGTGAAAGACAGGTTGAATTGCTAACTTTTACTAGTTTAAAGTGTTTTCAAAAAAGGTGTTTTACTATGTCAAATTGAGGTCTGAATTCTGTTGAGTTTACAAAATAATGAAAAACAAGAAACATTTAAATAAAAACAATCACCAATGGTGGTCATATAAGATCATGCATGGTGCATTGGCTTAGAATCTTGCACCATTTCCATGAGGTGCAAGGTTTGAACCCTTGCACCAACACATCCTTGGTGCTAGACACGTGGCTACATACCCATGTGGCTGGCCGTGCCACTAGGTGGCCAAGGGTTGAGCAGCAAGTCATATTTTGACATTTTACATGTTGACATGGCACTTGCCAACATGGCACTTGCCACGTGTCAATTATTCATTTGTTGGTTGATTTTTATTTTTACTTTTATTTTTATTTTTTTACATGAACAAATCAACAAAAAAAAAAAAAAATTTGTTGGACAATGTCCAAGTCAACTCGACCTTTTGTACAAAAAAAATCAACACTTTCTGGTAAATTTTTTGTTGATTTGGAGAGAGATCTTCTAATAGTGTTTCGATTTAAGAGATAAAATTACCAAAAATCTCAACCCCCTTTATTTATGCCAATTCACCTTTGAAAATATTTGCTTTGCCTAGCACTACCCTAGATCATGTCCAGAATTGCTTATTTGATCGGTTACAAGTACCTCTACCTTAGTCTTTGGAGTGTGACATTTGAATATTCAATTGTTGTCCATAAAGTTTGGGAGAGCCAAATGAATATCAAATTTAATTTAATACAAGTATATTTGGAAATCCTGGATTTATTTCAAGACGAAAGGAGTATTATCTATAGTGCTTTGATATTGTGGTCAAATACAATGCTATTGTGCACATACATAAGGTAGAACCATCCATAACCGATCAGGGTCCAATAAACAACCTATAGATTGACGTATTTCCAACCAAGGCAACCTAGAGATTGATGTATTTCTAACCAAGGTTGTTTTCTTCTTTTCAAAGTTGGGACTAAAAGTTCATGACACATGCCTCAATTTAGTGTGCAAGAAAGTAGGAATTAGTGAGTGGAAAAGTAATTTTTTGAGTGAACTGATCGGAATTGGACGAGTCTAGAGATTGGCAATGGGGCTAGCGCACTTTTTGCCTTTGAAAATTCATAATGATTTCAATTCAAGCAATAAAACTACCAAAGTTTTTCAATCCCCGTCATTTCTATCATTGCACCTCTGAAAATATTTGCTTTGTGTTGCACTACACCAAATCATGTCTAGAATTGCTCAAGTGATTGGTTATAGGTGGTTCTACCTTAATACCAAAGCAATCCAAAAGTTTATATTCATGGGTCCTAGCAAGCTTGGGGTATCCCATGTTTACCGTCACAACCCAACATGAAATGAATATCTCATTTTTGAAGACAAAATCTCACTACAAAATGTGATTTTGAGAGAGACGTGGCATTGCATATGACCCTTAAACTAAGGTGACTAAAATATACAATGGAGTTCCATAAAGATAATTGATTTTTCCTTCATTTTTGAAAGTAAATATCTCTTTACTGTAATTATTTTTTTGAAAAAGAATTGTACCATCACACTCAAATGCACAAGATTATTTATAGAGAGAAGAAAAAGTACAAAAATCTAATTTACAACAAAGAGATATTTATTTTCAAAGCCAAGGGCAAAATCACACTAAGATAGAAACCTCTCTAGAGGGAATTGTGAAACTTTTTGGAGAAAGTTTGTCAAAGGTAAGATGTGCGTGTGGATATTTTCTAGATATCTCTGTAAAAAAATTAAAAAAAATTCATCACCAATGTTTTTCAATGAATTTTCATGTCAAACAAGAAGATTAAATAAAAAAAATTCACCAAAAATAGAGATTTGTTTTTTTTAAATTGAAATTTGGTAGGCTCAAGGGGGAGTGTGTAAGATGTGAGTGTTGATTGAGAGAAACAAAAATGTCAACTCAATGTTACAATAAACAAAGAAAATGAATGGTCCAAAAGGCCATCACGTATCTTTGTGGCAACCCATTGTACAAACAACTTAAAAAATTGTTTTATAAAGGCCAAATTTTGTTGTCGCAATTCTAATTTAGGAATGATGTCACATTATGACTTTTGGATTCATGAATATTAAAAGAATGTATTCTTTTGTCAAAAACTATTTCTAAATCACTTTTTTAGTTAATTATGTTTTAATAACCAATTTTGGAAATTTATAACTTGATATGGAATATTTTATTATTTTTTATTATTTTTCAAACAAGCATAAATAACACAATGAGGGGCTATATTTTCTTGGATTTCAAATTTCAAATATTGAAAGTAAGTTGTCAAGTAGTAAATAGGAAAAAAATCATGGTAAAAAACTTTTGTTTACATATGTATTTTTTAATAATATAATATCAGCTATTGAATCCTAATAAATTTGAAAATAAAAAATAAAATATTTAGTAAGTTTTGAATATTGAAAATAGTATGATTATATGTGTTCTAACAAAAACTAATGATCTTAAAATATTACTCTCATTTTTATTTGTAAAATTTGATTCTTGAAAATTATCTCATTCTTGTTATTTGGTTTCTGACCAGGGTACCCCAAGCTTGCTTACACCCTCATATCAATTATATTGATAATGAACAAAGTACTTAGAGGTGTTGTCTTGTCTAAATAATTTCTASTGATCCAAAATGATGCTTCATTTGGTAATAACAACATTTTCATACAACCAATTACTTGAAATTGAAGTCAATAATATAATTATACAAAGATGAAGGCAAAACTATGCATTAATTTAAGAAAGGATTTGGGTTACAAAATTAAGGATCATTGTCAAGATTTGAGCATTAAGTATTAGTGCATCTTAATCTCTTCATTCCCACTCACAACATTCTACAACAATCAAAACTTATTTGCATTAATCCCTAAATGGAAGAGACACATTATTAATATTATTATTATTATTATTATTATTATTATTTTTGGACACAATGACAATACTTTCATACACAGCACTTTCTAAGATAGGAGCTCCATAAATCGCTCATTTGAAAAATAAAACTGAATTTTGGATGGTGAAACTTCTTGAATTATTTTTCAGTAAAATTTCCTAGAAAGACAATTGGAAATGGCATTTAACCCCAGTTGTTTCATATTTTTCGGAGTTTTGTGGAATTAGTAATAAAATTTTAAAATTGAAATGGCATCTAGGGCTCTAAAATTGCCTACGTCCTAACATGTACACTCTTTGCAAGGCTTAAAAAAAGAAACATGTACAAAGAATGTACATTTGAAGAGGAGGGTGATTTTAGAGCCTGAGCACTTTTAAAACCTCCTACCTTAATCACATTGTATGTATGCAACATGATAGTGAGCAAATGAGCATTGTAAGTGAATGTGAGCAACTCCAATTTAAACATAGAATCGAACTTGAATCCCAATCCTAATCCCAACCCAAACCTAACCCGAACCCTAACCCTAACCGATCAACATAACATTCTTAACTAGGTGTGTACCCTCCCCCTAGGTGGATGTATAATCCTCCGCTATATACTTGGGGGGAGGATTAAGGTTATAATAGAAGCAATTTCATTGGCTGGCGTGGTTGGGAGAGAGTGGGCTGTCAGACTTGGACATGCTGATTGGTTGCTAGGGGGCCAAGTTTTGAGGAGCAAAAGGGACCCCCCATGAAGGTTAAGAATGTTATGCAAGAAGACTATATGAAAATCTAAATAACCTAATAATAGTAACTTGGCACAATACCAATAAGTGGCGCTTTTGGGTCCACCTACCTTAGTATGTACAAAAGCACTTACAAAAGCTTTAATTTAAAAGTAGTGTGCAACATGATAGAAYCAAAGTAACTGAATGTCAAACTTTGCCACTTTTGTGTTCTCTAACGTACTGAAGGAAGCCAGGAGGTTCTTACACTACCGAACGGTACTTCTCCCCTTCGGAGACCTTGCATTTCTTGATGTGCAAATTGCAGGATCAGGAACTTTGGGTTAAGTTTCCCGTCAAAGGATTTCGACAATGTGTTCTTCCAAACCTATTTAAGATCGAAACAGTTTCTACATGACACCAACTTCGTAACGATTTCGAAATGGTTGATACTCTCAATCAATGTCATTGAGCTCGTGGTTGGGATGCATTCAGCAGCAAGTGGGGAGCWCCAATTTTGCACTCGATCTGTGCTCCTCTTCGGTTTTTGACAAAACGGTATATGCTGCCGTCTTTCATTCACAAACCACAAGACCTAGCTATCAASACTCAGATTCCAAACCTAATAAATAGTTGCCGTTCAATTCCACGGATGATTCTAGATGATTATTCTACCGCAAATGCTGTGAAATGGGCACCCGGCACCCTCCACGTAAGCCATTGTTGCGGTTTAGGGTTTAGGGATGAGGTTTAGCAGCAGTTGGGGAGCACCAATTTGCACTCGGGGATTTGCTTGACCGGAAACTGGTGAATGACGTCGTTCCAAGGGTTGCAGGCGGGTGGGTGGATTGTGCGGAGAGCTTTCCACACAGCGCTGTTGCATTTGAAGCCGGAGCCAAATGCGATTTGCCACACTCGGTCGCCTCTTCGCACGCGGCCCTTGGCTTCGGCGTACGCCAGCTCGTACCACAAGGAGCTGCTGGAAGTGTTGCCGAATCTGCCACAAAAAAACATGTCCAGAACCAACAAACCAACGATTCCAATGATCAAGTCATCCCCGAATTGGAAAACAAACAAACAAACAAGCAACGGACCGAGGAAATCCATCCCTCCATTTAACTTACGTTAGTGGACAATTCTCCAACTGACGGAGATGTTGAGGCGGTCCTTCCTTCTTTCAAAACTAGGCTGATGGAAGTAGATTTCTTATTGACTGTGCAGTATACTTTACAAAAAGCTACCCTGAATTTAATGAATGTTTCTATGAAGTGGATCCATCAGTTTTGTAAATAGATTAACATTAAGGATATAATCTCAACTTCATTAAATTGTGCAGATCTCAGTAAGATTAATGCTTCTAMTAACCTCTTGCTTATTGAGCTATTAACACTAGCCTGGAAGTCAAAGCTCTAGGCACTTGAACATTACAAGTTSGGCACTCTGAAATATGTCACGTAACATTATTGAGTAGTTGGGTTTAAGAMCCTTMMAGACAAGCTAAGCTTARGTCWWATCTAGAGTGGACAGYGGTRAGATCTCACCACTGCTCAAGAATCTCAGTTAAACATTTAATCRAATAAGTTATGGCACTTTTCTCTTGGAAACAGCGAGTGCCTGACTGACTGCAACTCCTGCAGAGATTTATGGTCATTTTATTGTTGAAAAAGAGACCAGTTGTGAACAAGCTTTAATTATTAATGGCCATTTGATCGAGGAAACAGAGCCTGCAAGCCTGCGTTGCAAATTTATGGCCATATCAATTTAAGTGATTCAAAAGAGTCAGTGCCCGGATTAGTTAAGTATAGATGTTTGTTTGTTTACCGGTACAGCGTCATGCGAGAAGGCTCCATGTGGGAGTCCCTGAGCTTGAGATTCTTTTGGATTTCGTCCAGCACCGCTCGCCCGCCCGCGTGAATACAAAAGTGCTCGAAGGCCTTCTTGAAGTCTGGAATGTACAAAGGCTGGCGGTGCTTCCCGCCCGGCAATAGTTTCCTTCCCAGCAAGCTGATGAAGAAGCGCAGCTGCTCCGCGATGGGGAGCACCAGAGGCCCCAGAGTGGTGATGTTGGTCTTCAGGGCATCGCCGGCCACGCTCATCAGCTCCTTCTTCAGCGTCACGCCCACTTGACCGTTTTCATCCTCTTCCTGAGGGCCGGGCCACAATTCAAGTCACAAAAACATTACAAAGAAATTCTTGAATGCGAAGTTTACCTTTCACATTGACATACAGAGAGCATCCGAATTTCCGGAATTGTTTCTATGTGTGTCAATTGCTGGTACACCTACAAATTAGCAATCAAGTTTGGAGTTTCTTAACCCCTAAAGGACCGTTGTCCCCTCGGGAGATAAATGAGATTTCAGGCAGGTACCTACGGGCTGAATTTTTTATGTAATTTTTTGAAACTTTTTTTTGGAGATAGAAAAACTGATGAGCTTCGTGGGAATGTAATTTTCTTTTTCAATCGGTGCCCGGGAACAAAAGTTATGCCCAAATAAGCTCTATTTGGGCATAACTTTTGTTCCCGGGCACCAATTGAAAAAAAAATTATATTCCCACGAAGCTCATAAGTTTTTGTATCTCCAAAAGAAGTTTCAAAAAATCACATAAAAAATTCAGCCCGTAAGTACCTGCCCGAAATCTCATTTGTCCCCCGAGGGGACAACGGTCCTTTAGGGGTTAACTGATTCATGCGGTATCTGAATGCATGCTAAAGTGCAATGGAATCCTCTCACTTGCTAATGAGAGACGACCAAAAAAATAACCTATTTTTACTTACAATTTAAGTATTACCAATGGCTGTTTGTGTTGATATTGGGTGCACGTACTCGGTTTAATCAAGGTAGGGACAATTACGAGTGACCCAGGAGCATCACTACGTGTATGCCTAAATCAGTAATAAAATATCAAAGACACCATTTTAGAACAATTACCAATGTTGAAACTCTGGCCCATTGTAAGTGATTAATGCAGCATCCAAATAACGCATAAACAATCTCGAATTTCATTTACTGCTCACTTAACAACTAAAATCCGTGACCCAAACCCTTAAACCCTAACCCTAAAAAAAATCCAATCTTACCTCAAAAACGCATTGGTAGGATCGGTCCGCAGCCCCCGCGTGCGTCCTCACCGTGTGCACCAGCTCATACTTGGCCCGCGTCCACCCCTCCCAACTCCGGTTCGACAGCAACACCGCCGCCCCGCCCAGCTTGAACAAGCAGTTCGTCACTAGCTTCTCTCTGTCCTCCACACACACATCTCAGCAACAATTCAAAACTTTCAACTCACAAATAAATTCTCAGGAACTTCCCGGAGATYTGAAAACGCAATCACACTACCAGATTTTGKRTAGAAATCGACGCAAACTCCTWGARACTTCCTTCACTGTCGCTACGATCATAACACAAATGTACGCATAATTCGCCGAATCGGGAGGCTCTGAAAGTAAAATTAACAAATCAATGCCTGGAGCAACCCCTACCRGACTAGGCTGTAGCAGTTGCAACAGTTCCGCTCTTCGCTGGAAACTTACGGTCYATTGCGAACCATTGGACATCAAAAGTGATGCAAACTTGATGCAAAAGTCGTGGGCMCGGAGCCTGGCTAAAGTGGYGCAATGTARACCTATTGCAATCTCAAACATTGTATAGTGTTACACTAAACCGTCGCAAAATTGATAATAGATACATGGCGGTGGTTGCAAAACCACTACAAAAAAAAACTGTTGCAATATTATCAGCCTTCGGCACTCGTGGTACCTGTCATTGCCGTAGTAAGGGCTCTTCGCCAGAACTTCTTGACTGCAAACCACGGCATACGCCGCTCTTCGATCAATTCGCAGCAGATCTTTCGCCAAGTCGATGGCGATCAAGCCTGCGCTGCACCCCATGCCGCCCAAGTTCACGCTCTTGATGTCGCCCCGCATCTTGTACCGGTTCACGATCATGGCCGACAGTGACGGTGTCGGATTGAACAGACTGCAGTTCACGACCAGGATTTGAACCTGCTGGGGGTGCACTCCAGTCTTGGAGAAAAGCTCATCGAGGGAAGAGAAGATGTTCGCTGTCGCTTCCTCTCGCGCAGCGCTCAGGGAGCGGTCGATCGGAAGAGTGCACTGGAACATGAAGCAGTCATCGCCCATGCTCGACTTCTCCAGAATCTTGCGCTTGAACTCCAAGCTCTCSCCACTGYCCAGAAAWKAATCRCACCGATTWCAATGTCCGACTTAATTAGCTTCAAAATAGTTCATTTCTGGTACAATCAGAAACCCACGTGGTGCAATTATCATAGMGAACGTWAGCGGATCGTTTTCGGACYCTCTACGACAGGAGGTARAGGTTGCAACACACCAYCAATARTTYTTATTGCATTGGATTGGTAGCGATTCTGTACTTTGCCWTCCAAGTCATGATCTATTGCTAACMGTTGCGAAAGTTCGTGCATACTTGTTGCCAAAGTCTTGGGCATGGRACCGATGCATATCYATGCTTAAACTRCTGCAAAAAGTAATTGCAATCTCTAATAACTAGTTGCAAACACTCACATCGCASCAYATTGTACTGAACCGTTGCARRAGYTTAATAAATTTCTGCAGATTTAAAGTTGCAAAATCTATTGCAATCGATCTCAGCCATGCATCTGGACTAGCTAGCGAGTACCTCACCCACCTGTACATGCCCGTGGAGGCTGCGAAATTCAGAAACTGTTGTTTGGAGAGGGCGTTCTTGCGGTCAGGCTTGTAGCAGGCGAAGTCCACAAGGAAGACTTTGCGTGGGCGGAGGAGGAAGTACGTCGTGATTGCGGCGATAAAGGCAAAAAGCGCGTTAAAGACGTTGTGGGTCTGCAGCTGGTTGTTGCTGAGGATTTGTATCCCGTCGACGAAGTTGCGGAATTSAACTTCAAGCTGGTTCCCGAGCTGGTTGCAGAAGACTTGGAGCGAGACGACGAAGCTCGGAAGCTGCAGAAGCTGGTTCCCGCAGAGGATTTGAATCGCCTCGTGCACGCGGTGGATTTCGAGGAAGCCGAGGATGAGGATCATGCACAGGACGGCGCGCATTGTGACCGACTGAAGAATCTCGCGAAGCGTGTTCCGAACTTTGGTCGCCATTGTTGCAGCTCCCGGGCTCGACCACTCCACGTCCTCTGCATTTCTCGAATTCCAAATCCCCATGGCTATCGATCGATCGAAGACCTCACCACTGTCTCTCCGTAATGCTTCCTGATCAATGCTTGTTGATCAATGCCCACTTGATCGACTACAGCTAAGGTCAGATTTCAAAATGACTTTGCACTTAAATTACAACCATGAGAGGAAGTTAAGTTAAGACCGTCCTATTTCAGGGCTAAGGCGGTTATACYGTAAATGCGAATGGTTATTCAATTCGATCCCTAGCTCTGAAACCTGTTGCAACACTTGCAAATTTGCTCTAGAAGGAGCGGAGTAAAATATAAAATAATGTACTTCAGTCACTGCAACATAAAAAGTTGCATTTACTTTGTACGTATGATCGATGTGGTTCACTTACTAGCCTACCCTAGATCTCACTAGCTACCGACTCAGAGTTTCATTTCGTTACACATCGTGGTAAGTGCGCTCATTGCTCCAGGCCAATCCCTGAAGTCGACAGACTAGGAGAACACATTAAAGCCGTAGCTTGACGAAGAGAGATCGAGAATAGAATGTTCCTGTAAGTCCAGGGACGACGAACTCCTTCGATYGACCGRGTTTAGTATGGACACCTAGCTAGCTACAACAATGAGATGAGGATTAAATTGAGCTCGCAGCAGCTGACTGTCTGAGTCCCGGCCCAGGCTCCCAACTAGATCGAACTTGCTAGTCTCAGAAAATGTTACAAGTCCCTGGTACAAGCTAGACTGAAAGCTATTTATACGTAATAAATAAAAGACTACAACCTAGCTCGGATATTAAATAAGGAGACTAGCTACAAGGAGTCTCAACCTAGTTGAGTCAGCTGGAGCTCGGCTAGCTAGCTAGCTGCATGGACGGTGTAGGCGGGTTGCAGTTGATAGAGATAGAGGCGGTGATGCACATATATGCGTACGCAGTTATGCACATGCATTCATGAAGTGACTTCAATTCCCCTCTCATCTTCCATGAGGTAGTCTTTCAATTCTGCGGGTGCGTACTTTGAGAGGAGACAGTGTGTGTACAGTAGGTGTGCAGTGTGCAGTGGTGATGATTAGCCCAAGGCATACGTACGTACTACGTATGTAAGCCACTCAACAGGAAATATAAAATTAGGGTTAGCTTTTTGCTCTGCACACCTGCCCAATCCGCACCCACAACTGCATGCCCTGCGGCCCTGCGTCTCCCTGAATTCACGGAGTCCTGAATTCCTGATACTGACTTGATGCGATTGATGCTGGTACAGTTACCTCTCTCTAAACTTATTTTGAACAGAAAGGGACTGGGTATCCTTGACAGCGTGAACAGCCTTGACAGCCTGAAGACTGGAAGCATGTTACTAGACATTAATTATGTTCGATCGAGTCTTCCATCTCGACGTCCAAATCGATCACCAAATAAGCAGACTTGGACATTCAAAATGAAGAACACAAAAGAGGACGACTCACGTTCTTAGAAGAGTCTACAGGTCTCTGAGTGCGTTCACGAGTGATTTCCTTCTGACCAGCCAGRCTCRGAAGATGACGYGAATTTTATGCTCTGATCTTAAAACATCACTTAACGTATATAATTTAAGTTAAAAAAATCAGATTAACTGTCATAATTCATAATTTCAGTAACTTGAAATTTGTCAGTAAGTTTTTTTTTTTTTTTTGAAACAAATGAAACGGAATTTCATTGCAAAGAATAAGGAACAAATCCACCAGCCACAGGTGGCCTGGCAGCTGTCAGTAAGTTTCTGAAGTTCCTTGGACACCAGTCAGTCCTGGGTAGTCCTGTGGGGCAGTCGATCAAGCGTGTCAGCGTGTCTCCGTAGATGGAGGGGAGTTGGAATTGAAGCACTGTCTTGTGATTTGACAACTTTAAAACTTTGGTAGTTACAACTCCCAAACCTACTCAACATTAAATTATCCTTAGACTCTTAGAGAATTTGCACAATAAAAAATGATTTAATTAACCTATCGTTATACAGGCTACTGACTGTGCACATTTGGGTTTCAAATGTTTTTTCCAAAGGTGGGTACCATCCTTCTACTAATTTTAAAAAATGAAAAGTAATCAGAAAATAATGAGATGAAAGTCTTCAATCTACTAAAATGAAATGACAATTGTATTTGAAAATTTGTGAGCTTTCCACAGGAAGACCGGGGAGGCGTTACCCCCCGGGGTATAGTTTTCAACATGTAACTATATCCCCTTTGACTTTCTCAATCTATAGTCCGTTTCATGTCATTGTGTCTCTGTACATGTTGAAAACTATACCTCAACAAATTGACCCCCTAGCTCGGCTATTTGGTAAAACACAGGAATTTCTTATTTAATTTCCACACATGATAGAAGTTGCAAATTCTGAAATCATATTTACAATCATATTTGCAATCAAAGGTCCCAAATTAGTTAGGAAAAATGTATAAGGTAAATTAATTGAGCCCAAAATAGTTTTTTTTATTTTACTTGCAACCTTGTAATAACTTGGAGTAACCGAGCGAGGGGTCCAATCCACTTTGGCCCTTGAGGGGATAACGCCTCCTCGGTCTTCTTGTGTTCTACAATCAAGTTCACAACTATATGCATCAATGTGTGATCAATGTGTCGTCCACTAACCATGCATGTTAGGTTTCACTATAGGATCTACAAATGTAGCCTTTTCTTTCTAAGCATAGCTGTGAGACATGTCRATCAAATAGCTCTAAGATTTTTCTTGTGTGCTGGTTGGTGACATGCACGGTAAGTGGTGTTGCACACTTACTAGTAGTTTGTCTACTATTGATTAATTGAGTACCAAGAGGTACTACGAGTGATATTTTATAAGCAATGATAGCACCTTGTGATATCTTTGAGATTTAAATGTTGACTTGAATAGATAGTTTATTTGTGTACTTAATTGTAAGATTGAATGATATGCATGTATTAAGGTGAAGGCACCCATAACCAATCACTCAAGCAATTCTAGACATGATCTAGAGTAATATATAGTGTATAAGGCAAAATAAATGTTTTCCTTGTCTTTGTGTAAAGATAGAAATGATGGGGATTGCAAAAAAATTGGTAATTTTATTGCTAGAATTGGAATTAATATGAATTGTAGGAGGCAAAAAGTGCTCAAAACCTATAGCTAATGTCTACACTTCTAATTATGATCATTTACATTACATGAAATGTGAGGGCAACGGAGTTTCGTTTCAGCCCTGTTCCATTGTTGTTCCCAATGCAGTAAGGGAATGGCTAATTGTTGTGAGGGTTCCAATTACTAAATTTTTTTTGTGTTTGAAATAAAAAATAAAGATTAAAAAAAATAAAGATTAAAAAAAATAAAGATTAAAAAAAATAAAGATTAAAAAAAATAAAAAGTAAAAAAAATAAAATGACATAACAGACTCTCAATCACGTCAAAACATTGATGTAAAGCAGTTTTCTGCAATCCGCAATCCAAAAACTGGCAATCTCTTGGAGGCTTCAAATCTCATGTAATGAGATGACTACTTTCCTGTTGATTATTTAAGTCCTATTTTCTTGTTCACTACTTTGGGAGATGTATCAAAAACTATTTGTCCCAACTTTGAAAAGGAAAAAAAATACATTTGAAGACTTGGTTGGAAATTTGTTTTAGCTTTAGTTGGAAATAATTGCACCTTTCATGTTGGATACCCGGATATAGAACTCCCATATTATATGGCCCTGGTTATAATCACTTATACTGCGTTTTAGTCCAATCTAGAGGCACATAATTTGTTTTACTATAGAAAATTCTTGTAGCCCTTTCAACAAAAAATCCAAAAATGTAATTAAATAGTTGAAATGAGTATTTTTGAGGACAATAATAGCATTGAAAACCTAATTATATGAGTTCTTTTAGTACATGTATCATAGGCTAAGCTACCCAACTTTTCGGGCTTTCTAATAAAAATATAATTTTAATTGGAGAGAACTTTTTGTATAATATTTTTAAGACTTTGCATAAGTGTTTCAATTCTTCATATATATTGTAAGTTGTTATTCAATATATATGGAACCCAAGATTTTCTACATTTAATTTATTTTTTATTTGGTCTTCACCTAACTTTAAATTTGATATAATTTTTATAAGAGCCAAACGCCATATTCGTAGTATTGAGACTTTTCACAAATTTTGAGACAGAATGATAGTTATTGGAAAATTCATTTAAAAAAATAGTGATTGAAACCAAATATAAACAATGCTCAAATAGTGATCCCATGGGGTGATTGCATGAAACACCGTGCGGTATTTGTAGTGTTTGGCATAATACTCATGTTTTTTTCGGGAGTACTAAAAAAATAAAATAAAAATTTAAATTTTAAATGTGAAAAATAAGTTTAATTTGTACACCTTTACAAAAAAGGTACCTTATGAAGGAAAAGAGTAGGAAAATTCTCTAAGTAGGAGAACTACAAAAGTGCAAAATTTAATGAAAATAGTTTTTTTGATGTTTTCATTTGTAATAAATAGGATTAATATTTTTTTGAAGAAAATAAAAATTTGCAAATTGGGAGCACTTTATGAATAAAAAGATTTCACCAAAAAAAAGATCTTAACCCCTAAAGTCCCAAGGCCTTTTTTCTCTCAAAATCCATTCGAAGCTGCCATTTCTATTGCAAGGTGCAAAGTTTTCAAAATTTTCAATTTTTTTTGTATATCTAATCGTAGGATCTTGCACTAAACTAGTATATAAATGTGTATGAAAATTTTCACGAACTTTGATTGCATGGATTGTAAGATATCTGCGTTTAAAGTGAAAAAAACAAGCTCTCTTATACATGCGATGAGTAGATCTTTTGGCTTTGAAGCTTCCTTATCAAATTTTTTTGCTCTATTAAGCTTGAAATTAAAATTTTATGCGTTGAAGATTCAAGTTGAGGATTAGGGGGGAAAAATTCAAAAAACACACACTTGATATTCAATCATTAAAAAATTGTTAAGTAGAAGTAGGTCCAAGATTGGAAAAAAAACTAAATGGTTAATAGCTCTAAGATGGGATTGAAACACAATAATYCCAACGGTGAGATTGTTTTGGAAAATAATCTTAATCTTGTCCAACAATTTTTTTCCAAAAATTGTGAAAATTGCATTTAGAAATGAATCCTATAAGTTATTTTTTCTAGAAGATGCTTAGATTGCCCGAAAAACAAGATTGAATGTCCATAACTTTCTCATAATTAGGCCAATTAGAATGAATCAAAGCTTCAGATGTGCACAAAAATATAATCTTTGAGAAAAAAATGAAAAATATAAAAAAATCATATAATTCTGATTTTTTTTCCTACCCGACGAACTAAAATTTGGGCATAGTATGGCATAACTTTTGCCCCTGGGCACTGATTGAGACAAAAACTATATGTTTAGAAAGCTAATGTGATATTCTATCATCAAAAAAAGTTTCAAAAGATTAAGTCAAAAATTTAGATCACACAAGCTTGCCCGAAACCCCAAGTGTCCCCCAAGGGGACACTTGAGAATTTAGGGGTTAAAAACCATCTTGAATGTTTAGTAGTGCGCGCACAAGGGAGCCCTATTCACACGCATGTAGAGGAAATAAAATAATATTTTTTCTGAATTCCCTTTGGTAGATTCATGCATTCCTAGAGTGGGAATAGACCACAAAAATTTCAGCTCTAAATCATTAATTTTGGGTACTCCCAATACTAAAAACCCTTAAATTGCAAAGTGTGACAAATTAGCTAAATTTAAATATAAAATGATTTTTGAAAATTTCTGAAAAACAAGGAATCTGATTGCTATCAAGCAAGACATCTCCAATAAAAATTTCAAGATAATTGGATTCATACTTCAAAAGTTATAGTGGATAACAACTTTGTCAATCCAAGTGTGACCGAAAATAGTACTAGTCTTTCATGCAATCACCCTAATGACATTCTAAAAGTTGGTGCTCTTATTCATTTATAAAAAAATACTTGTAAAGAGATAAAGCGATTTATCTTCGAGTCAAAGTTAGAAATGAGACTGCGAAAGGTTTCAATATAACAAATATGGCCTTGCCGTTTTAATGCCAATGATTCCTATATATAATACAAGATTTGCTTACCCAATTTTGGATATGGGGCGCTGGTTGGAAATGGGTGCTTTTAGCTTTTTTTTTTGTCATATGTTGTTCATTAAAGTGTTTTGCCCCTTAAAAGAGACATTACAAGTTCTATAAGAATTTTGAAAGTCAAAACTTGAATTTACACATATTTCTTGATTTTAGACTTTTTTAGGCTTAACTTAAAAGATGTAAGGTCGAACCACCCGTAACCGATCAGGGTCCAATAACCAACTGATAGAATGACGTATTTCCAACCAAGGCTAAAATGTATTTTTTTCTCCTCTTCAAAGTTGGGACTAAAAGTTCATGACACATGTCCCAACTTAGTGTGCAAGAAAGTAGGAAGCACTTAGTGAAAAAGTAGTTTTTTGAGAGATCAGAATTGGAAGAATCTAGGGGTCGACAATGGGTCCAACGCACTTTTTGCCTTTCAAAATTTATAGTATTTTATTTCAATTCATGTGATAAAATTACTAATTTTTTTGCAATCCCCATCATTTTTATCAACTCACCTTTGAAAATATTTACCTCTAATTGCATTGCTCCAGATTTGTCCAAAATTGCTTATTCAGTCAGGTATAGGTGGTTCTACCTCAGCTCCATAAATCTATTGTTTATTCCATTTCATTTTTTTTTTAAATTATTAAAATTGAATTTTTTTTCGGAACTTTGAAGCTAGTATTGTGAAAGCTCAAAATACACCACTTTTGAACTTTCTCTATCAAATTTCTCTTGGTGTCATTTCAAGGCATTAGATGTTTTTTTGAGGCAAGGTGAAGGCCATTTTAGGCCTATTTTCAATACAGTGAAGGAGCATCTAGCCGTTGTCAAGGTTATAAATACTAAAAACAAAAAGTAAAAAATAAATTAAAAAAATCAGAAATCAAGTTTTTTTCTAAATCCCAAAAATAAATGATATGGCAAAACTTGGGCAACGCCAAACTATTGTCGTGGTGCAATTCCTGCATTTCTTGCAGTACGGAGTACCATATAGCATTTTTGTAATTACCATAATTTTAACAAGGACTTTTTGTAAAATCATGTAAAATTCAATTTGACATTTTTGTTCGTAAAACAATTAAATTAAATTGTAGACATATGTTACTACATGTGAAAAATATTAAAATTTTGAAATGTGTGTTTAATGAAGAAATCTAATAAAGTTTGATTACGCCTAGAAATAAAATTTTCTTAAAGGATTAATTTCAAGCATAAATTTGAAAGTAATAACCCATTGTATTTCAAATTTATAGAAAAGTTGATATGAAAATTTTAAATTATTGTCAAATTTTTAAATTATTTTAAAGAGATTAATTGAAAGRCASGTCACACTTGCAGTTTAGAGGTTCAGACTCTAAAGTACTATTGAATACACATTCTAAAAATATCGGAGTTGGGATTTTAGAAAGTGATTTTCATGGAATCTCTTAAAAGGCTTATCTACCCTATCATACTAAGAATTCTAAAATTCTAAAATAAAAATAAAAATAAATAAAAATAAAAATAAAAATAAAAAATAAAAATTATGGTTTGAGATGACCCTAAACTACCGGGTGATGGTGGAAAGGCTCCCAAACCGAGGTTGCGGATTCAATACCTGGCAATGCCAAGTGGTTTACCTTGTGCAAAATCAGCCTCTCTACCTGACGGAAACCCCTTGCAGTGTATTCTTCAAAACGCTTGTTTCAAAATAAAATAAAATAAAATTCTAAAATTTTATGTTGTATCAAAGTGTGTGAATTTTGCTTCCTTCTACATGCATTTCCAAAAATGGCATGGATGATATTGTTTTGGTGGTTTTTTTGGTGCACAATCAATTTCAAAGAGCTTTTTAAAAATGTTTCATGTTTAAACTATGAATTTCCATGATTCTTCTACTTTCTATAAATGAAAATTTCAAAATACATGTTTTTCACAATTTTTTAACTTTGTAGTTCTCCTACTGTCATTCTACTTGATCTTCCAAAGGTGCAATCTTTTGAGGGTATAAAATTTTTCCAAATCATTTATTTATTTATTTTTCAATTTTAAAGTATTTTATAAAATATCATGTTCACTTAGTCATAATGAAACAAATAGTATAGGTGGTTTTTACAATCATTCATTCACCAAGACACCAACACTATGCCTATGCACTTAAAAGGTGGCTCCCCATCTTGCATACCCCCAGGCATTTACTGATCAAAATTATCCCCACAACCCCAAATATCCCCCCCAATACGCACAAAATATGCGTACAGAATACATGTACAAAATATGGGTGAAATCCCATATTGATTGTCCATCCCTAAACCTGTTGAAGATTATAAGAGGTGGAAGGGGGTGACACAAATTTAAAAAATTTAATTTAAAATTTTTAAAATTTTAAAATTTTTAAAATTTGCTAAGGAATTGAAGTTAATAATAAAAAAAATGTTGTCTTTTGGGTGCATGCCACACATATGCACCCAAAAGACAACACTATGAAACATGATAAATGACAAAGAAGGTGATTAGTAATTGGTGTCAAGTGCTCTTTCACCTTACATTTGTGTAAAATATGTTTAGTGACTATATGATGCATTGATACTAATTTTATCTTTTTGAATTTACTTGTTTGTTGAATGTTCAACCTCTACAGTACTTTCAACAATTTTGGGGGATTTTTGGGAATAAACATTGAATATTTCCACCATGTGTATGAATTATGAATTTAGTTTAAAATATTGCCTTTTTTTTTGCCTTTTGTAATATCAATTCTTATCATAAATTGCATGTGCATAGTGATTCAATATGTAATTTTTGGAATGATGATTGTATATTATTATTTAGCCTTTTCAAAAGATTGGTTCACAATTTGATACCAATTTAATTGATTCTATTGTGTAAAACAAAAATTTAGAAGGGTCCAAACTTCAGTTCGGATATTCTTTTGGGACAGAGGGAGTATCGGTTAATCATATTGAGTTGTTTTCTATCTAATTTAAGGTGCTGATTACAACCACTCAAACTTGCTACTACAATTTGAAAAGAAGGGTGAAAAAAAAAACAGTTCTTCATCCTAAAATAATCTACACTAAATAGGGGTATTCCCATGAAGCTAATTAGTTTTTCTATCTTCAAAAAAAATTCAAAAAATCAGGACCAAAATTGAGACCGTAGGTACATGCCCAAAATTTACCTTGTCTTCTGAAGGGACAGATGGTCCTTTAGGGGTTAAGAGGACCAAACAATTAAAGGGACTTATTGTAGAAAACTGTAGATGCTTTAAATATCATAACATTGAGTAGCAAGCGTGGTCTCTACAGTGATGGTGTGGAATATTCTACACCCAACATCCTTTGCATCCTCCACATGTCCAATTAGCTACTGATGAAGGCTGTTGGGTGTGGTATATTCCACACCATTTACCCTAAGCCAAGGCAATGCCAAAGCACGCTACTGAATGTTATGATGATGCACAACTCCTAGACTCTTCATTGACTATGGATGTACAACAAAGGTAGATATTTATATAGTGTGAAATGTCAGTTAATTAATATGGGTCCCCTAAATAACCCTATTGATTGTACAACATTACATGTTTGGGTATCATGCAATATAAGTCATGAAAACTACATTTGTGAATGGAACTAAGGTAGGAGGCTTGAACTCTAACTGAGCATTTCTAACTGAACATGACACAGACGTACATTTTTCTTTCTTCAATGTACCAAAATGTAAAAAATATATACATTCTAGGAGGTAGTCACTTTTAGAGCCCTATGGTATTTCAACTTGAGAATTTCAGAACTAATTCCACAAAGCTCTAAAAAATATTCAAACAAATTGGGTTAGATGCCATTTCCCGTTGTCTTTCAAAGAAAATTTACTTTACTGAAATTTCAAGATGTTTTACCTCCCTAAAATTCAGTTTCAGCGCTTAGATGATTGCTTTATGGACTTCATACCTTACCTTCAATACTGTAACGTTGAAGGAACCTGCATTAAATTAAATACCCAAGTTTATAAATCATCCCAATTTATTGAAATTGACTTTGTAAAATCTAAAAAAAACTAGAAATTAAACACCCAAAAGTTCCTATTGCTTCCTAATCTACATCACGTGTACATTTGAATTTTGTTGTACAAACACATGTGACAAATGGTGGTGACTTTTCACTACAAGAGAAAGGGGTGTTTTAAACAAGGTTTTAAGTATAGTCCTAGACACATGATATTAAGTAATGACCTATAAGTCAAATTTCAGCAAAAAATGACCCAAACACATGTCTTTTTAAAAGTTTATTTATTGGAAGGTTTGTGGGCTCAGGACCAAAGGAGAATAGGCTTTGCATGCATTGACATGTAATATGACAAGGTTTGGGTAGGTTCTTACTTTAAACCTAAGACAATTAGTATTATTGCACTTGACCAAGTCATCCATAGTATAGGTCAAATGTATGAGTTTAGGATCAATTTGGATTCTTTGATCTTAATTTCAGAATTTTTGAAAATTAATAGTATTAATTCTCTTAACGATGGTGCCCAAGAAACGCATGCTAAGACAAGACAATCTACACTCTCCTTTACATGACTCTTTATGTGATTCAAGAAAAAATTAGAAGGTTAATAAATAGGAACTTATTATGCTCAATTACTTGTTTGGTTAATTTTAACCCTTAAAGGACAGACCTATTACCGCAAGGAAAAGGTGAGTTGTGGACTGTGGATTGCTAAGTGTTAAATGGTGGGAAATTAAACCGTGTAGCCCCTAAAAATTATAGCAACATATAAAAATTTGCTACAACACCTATAAATTTGATGATAGGCATAAGGGGACTTGTCAGCGTGGGCATGATTTTGCGTGGCTTTGTATTACAATTTACAGCACCTAAAAATGACAATACATTCAATGACCCTATTTTGTGCTTTCCATGTCTAAGAACATCTCTACTTTTACGTTTACCCAAAAAATGGATGAAAAATACCTTTTCTAGCATCTTGATTTCTGTCCTCGAAGGACTCAAAACATTCTTGTCATCCTCTAAGGGTTGTTCAAATAATGATGCTATCATGTGTAAATTATAGCTTTGTAATTTAGTGTTGGAGGATTTATATCCAATTACATGCATTAATGAAAATGTGGACACTCTAAAAGGGTTGGTTCTTTGCAGGCCAGAAGTGCAAATACAACAAAAAGTATAAAAACACATTTTCTGAATAAAAATATTTTTTTGGTGAATAAATATATTTTTTTGGTCAACAAATATATTAATTTAGAAAAAATCACGTATAATACAATGTGGTACCAATCAAAATGGCATTTTCGAATTCGCAGTGAAAGAAATTGGAGTGCTACCTACTCTTACAGTCTTGCAAGAGTTGAAAAATTGGTATTTTACCATGAAAATTTTGTCACAATATAGCATTTATGTCAATAACATTTGTGGCAAATTTCAAGGCCAAAAGATTTATACAAAAAAAGATATTTGAAATCTACCAACATTTGTAGCTATGAGAAAATTTTCACTGGTGTCAAAGTCACTATTTCCAACTAAACCCTCTTAAGGGTTGAAAAATTGTTTATTTAGCATAAAGTTTTTGTCATGAGATCATCTCTATGTTATTGAGATGTGTTCCAAATCTTTTTTTTTTTTTTTTGAACAACTAGGCAGAGCCTATTGCATTAAAAAGAAACAAGAACCACAAAATGGCTAAGCTAACGGCTAGACAATGAAGAGCCATCGAGCGAAAATAGAAAGAAAAACAAGAAACTAAGAAAAGAGACAAAGAGGGGGGCCCTCGTGAAGCCAACTAATGAAGTGGCGATGAAGAGAGGCAAGGATCCCATAATTGATCCAGACTTGATCAAATTTCACGTTCAAAAGAGTTGCCCAACAAAAGATATTGGAAATCTACCAACATGTGTAGTTGTGAGAATGATTTTTGCAAGCCCTTGGTATAGTAAAATTTTGTGGGTCAAAGTTTGTTATTGATTCCTGTAAACATCTCAATAACATAGAGATGATCTCATGACAAAAATTTCATGGTAAATAAACAATTTTTCAACCCTTGGGAGGGTGTCAAAGTTGGTAATAGTGAAATAATAACCTGTGTGTACCTGTGTTTTGAATGCATAGTGTGGCATGCGTTCATGATCAAATTATTTTTCAACCCCCCCACCTCAAAATAAATTAGGGAGGGGGGTTTTGAAAAATAATTTGATTGGAAAATTTTAAAATCCCAGCACCCTTCTACTCTTGTATTTTTGAAATTGAAGTCTTTTGACAATCGATATGGGATAATCTGGATCCGTTTTTTGTATCCGTATTTCGCATTTGTATTCCATATCCATATTCTGTATCCATATTCCGCATTTGTATTTTGTATAAATACGGTATAAATATGGTATTGTAATATTCATCAAGATCAACGGCAGGGAAGGAGGGTGCTTTAATTTTTTTTAACGATCAACGGCTACTAATTTTTTGGGGGAGGGGGGGGGCTAATTAATTGAGCAAGAAGTGGTTCCTCTCTTTTCAGTGGATAGTCTCTTACAATGACACCTATTGGTAAATTTCAAATATCTTTTTGTCTCCAAATCTATTGAACTTCAAATTTGGCACACATATTATCCACATAGAAAAAACCTCATGAAAAAAAATTTCATGGCAAAAAAAGAAAAAAACTTCAACCCTTGGAGGGTGTCAAAGTTGGCAGCAGTGAAAATTTTCTCACCTACACATGTTGACAGATTTCAAGTATCTTTTTTTGTGTAAATCTTTTGGCCTTGAAATTTGACGCAAATGTTATTAACATAAATAAAATATTGTGAAAAAATTTTCATGGTAAAATATCAATTTTCCAGCTCTTGGGAGGCTATCAAAGTTGGCAGCACTGAAATTTCTTTCATTGTCAATTCAAAAACGCAATTTTGATTGGTACCCCCACTTTACCATGTGACTGCCTCAGATGCTATGTCATATACCGATTCTAATTTTCAATTTAAAAAATTTTAAAATACATATTTAAATAAATAAAAATATTCATTTATTTTTTCAAATTATTTTTACTTTCCTGTATTTGCACATCTGAATGACGTGTCTTACCTCTCTACAGTAGCGACCGACTCTCGAATGCTAAAACTCTGAAACCTACCGAGTACAGACGCCAAAGTATGGTTGGTTTGTGCGCGGCATCTCCGGCATTCATTCAAGTGTCAAATTCGCCCCAAGTTCTGCAATTCTCGAAACTCTTCGGCAAACATTTGATCTCTCATGTGCATGATTGTGCCTTGTTCCGTGCTGAAGATCATCGAGCCAGGCCGCATCCAAAATCCTGAAATCAAGTCAACTGATCGAAGCTATTTAATTTCATGTGTGGCTGCTGAATCTACTCACGAGGTTGTAGAGTACTAATCTGCTTGCATTGCCATTGGGGTCGTTGAATTGAATTGAATTGAATTTCACCCTTTTAGAAACAAAGAATCGACGGAAGCGGGGAAGAATTGAAGAGCTCCAAATAATCTCGGTCACTTAATCCGAGATTGACATCAATTAGCACCAGAGGCTCCAATACTTAGACCCAATTATTTAATTCATTCCATAGCGCAACTTACTGTCGAATTTCGCAGCTTGGGTATGGAATAATTAAGTCCGAAGTTTTCATAGCTTGGAATTCGAAATTCCATTCTCARGGTTAGCTATGAAATTCCAGAGTTGCGCTAGCTATGGAATCAGGAGTCTATGGACTTTTTAGACTTCCGGAGCCTCAGTCTGGTGGAAGAAGTCGAAATCAATGGTTGTTCACAGTCTCGAGCACGCCACAGGAAGTAAGTTAGAACGACGCTTTTAGTAGCGCCTGAATCCTTTCTCGAACTTTTGTAAATTTTGTAGTTTATATCTTTATAAATTACACATCTTCATTTCATCAAATTCGACGAACAAGAAGCGTTTTTTGTTTGTTTGTTTGTTTTTCTAAAAGTCAAGCATCGGTTTGGAGTGAATGAGCAGTTTTGTGATCAGCTGCTCCACGTCGTCATCTCTACATAATTACGACATTGGGAAGCTCCGACCACTTCCTTCCTTCACAGGGGTCTCATATGCAGTTCCCGGTGTTAAAATTCCCGGTGAGTCTCACTTTTTCCCGGTGCGTATGTTAAAATTTCTGTTGCACTGCTGCTCTTTGCTTTTGTATACACTGGGAAACACCGGGAATTTTAACACCGGGAACTGCATATGAGACTCACCGGGAATTTTAACGCCGGGAACTGCATATGAGACCCCTGTGATTTGTCTTTAAATTGTCGGATGTCGGAGCGTTAATTAAAGCCCTGGGGTAAATTCATTTGTCTTCAAGACTATGGAAGCGACCTTTTCCTGAAGGGGCAAATTTGCTCACCTCGCAAGATCGTGAACTTACGCAGCAATCAGTGCGACATTCAAGTTCAAACTGATATCTATCTTCGCTCTTTCCTCCATTCCAGGATCAGTAACTTACGGGTGGAAAAAAGAATCATTCCGGAAAAGATCCCCGAATAGTCCGCTCAAGCATTAAAGGCGCAGTGAGAATGTTCGATCAGTACWGTACTGTACTGTAGTGCCAAAGCAGTAAGTAACTTCCTGTAGCACGCTTTTCGCTGGAGTTTGTCAAAAGCAAAGAGCAGCAGTGCAACAGAAATTTATGATTCTCAATGAAAGGGGCTTGGAACTCCCATCATGCGATTCTTTCRATTGATCCATAGCCGACAAGCGGAGGTCTACTCACATCGATCAGCGACACGTTGCGTCAGTAAATAATCGATCCACAACTCTGCGTCATAGCCACGCCATCCCGGCCACAACTTAAAGTGCGTGCGCGCGGGCACAATGAAACCGAGAATATTGCGGCCGGATSCATCATGTCCACAGGCAGCCTGATACTGTTTGATAAATGTGCATCTGGAGTACATGGTCCCACGATTTATTTTGGGTTCGACATGTCCATCTGTATTGTCCTGTGTGTACAATTTTTCAGACTGGGGATTCTATCAATATGCGCTGCCTAGCCTGCATGGACCAAGAGGATTGTTGTTGTCAGCTCGATCGAAGAACTATTCAATCATATTCAATGTATGTTCAAACTTTCGCAAGCACGTGCCTGCAAGCACGTGCCGAGACTCGCTGCAAACTGTGACGAATTTTGTTCATGGAAGTCGGTGTCTGGAGCTTGCTATTTTAAAAAGTAGCTACTGTAGTTTCTGAAAGCTGGACATTCCCCCTGCGGCGGATATTAGTTCATGCATGAAAGTATTGAGACATGAAACATCAGCCGCCAACGTCAATCTTATAAAATAATTGCAATGACAGAGTGGTGTTTCAGTTGTTAAATTCCTTGCAGAGGAGTCACTGACTGTAGCTACATAGTTTATTTCTTCAGTTGGTCGGCGTTCGGTACGTTTTGGTGTCGCTGGAGCCGGTATGGCCAACTATGAGGAAATCGGAGTTAGTATTTCAGAGCGCCGAAATTGTGACATTCAAGTGCTCAGAGCTCTGAAAATTTGGACCAATATAGATCTAAGGTTGCAGACGATTGATTAGTGGAGGCCTGCAATCTCGTTGAAATATTAGTATTTTCAACAAATCTGAAGTTGGGTAAATATTATTCTACACCAAAGATGAGCGCTCCTGGAGATGGAGGAGTCTCAAAATGGTCGCCTCCGAAAAAATCCAAGTCAAAGATGAAAGCTTTGAACACGAGAGCTTGACTCTGTCGCCAATTCACGACAAGGAGATGATTGCATGCTCTCTCCTGGCCRAGACATTGTCTGCAAAGATTCAATTAGTAGACCACAGGGTAAGCAAGCAGGGAAGATGTTTTTGTTACAACATTTGGACCCCGCGTAGACATTAGAATACGATCATGTGAAAAATGGTGCCGACAAGTTGTAACATTATTCAGACACTCTGTCATGCCTCACAAGCTTAGACTTAGCATTGTTTAGAGAAATGATGTCATTTTGATAACTAGACGATATTCCTGAAACAATGAAAGCTTAGTTGGTCCTTCGCTGTTTCCATCGATAAMGCTCCATTCAGATCACGCAAGTTGGCAATTCGAGACCGGAGTAAGCTTAACTCCAGAGTCTAACGAGAGCAGTTGCCAGAAATCTAAGTTAGGGCATCGATCAAAGCACACATAATTGCAGTTCTTTGGGCACTGTCCCAAAGAAACAGATATTTCCTCCATTGATAGCTCTCACAAAGACTGTACCCCTTTCATTTTCTATGGGTCGACATGTCCTTCGGGAGCTTGTGAAAAAATTGCTCCTTGGGCACAAATTGAGTWCGCACTCATCGTCAAGTAGTCGCCAAAATCAGCTGCGGTAGTAAACGAGGACGGTTATCAGGTCTTTCAAGTTTAAAATTGGAGGATCAAAGCCTTYGCTGATGAAAAACTGTGAATAGTTATCACGCACTCGGACAAATACATGAGTTTAAATGTTGTACGCGTGAAGTTCAGGACATGTTATATCCACTCGGTTCTGCTCTGACAAAAATCCAGCTTAGTTTTTGGTTCTACCTGGGTCATCAAAATCATACTCACCATGTAACTGGCGAAGCAGCTGTCATTCGCTTTCCTCACAAATGAAATGAACTGTTCGTAATTAGTTAAAAAGATCTTGATTGACAGATAACTTACAGAGGAGTCACACTGCTGCACATCTTGCACTTACATCAGTATGTAGAAGTCGACATTCAACGTAAGCAGCGTTAGAAATCCAACTCGCATTTAACAGAAATTATCTGGATGCAGGAACGAGCAATTGATACCACAAACATCGCATATGAATTACTTTCTCTAGCCTACGCAGGCACAACCGGGGTGCCGTCTCTTCAATTGCCTCATCCGCTCTCTCAGCGACACCATGGATTCTATAAATCAGAATCAATGGCCTTCTAAGGATAAGGTGTAGTAGTGATGAAAATTCGAAATCAGTCAGATAAAACGAAGGTGTTCAGCTATAAGGAACTTCTAAAATCCCGACACGGCTTCCACTAAAAGAATTCTAGCTTCAACACCAAATTGCTGYTCCGCAAGGCAAATAAACGTAGCAGTTTAACACATTGACACCAAAATGGACCCCTTGATTGGCTGGCGAAAATCCCCTTAATCATTTCAGAACACATCTCCTAGCACAACTTTGACACTTCATTCATTTGGCGTACACTCCATTCGCCAGCATTCGCATGTAAAAATTTAACAGCGATAGTGGCGATTCTGGTTGTCTCTACCTTAAACAGTTTCAGCTGAAGTGAATGACACCAGAAGTTCCAACACCAATGGAAAACTGAAACATCAGGACCCCAGTGCCCATGGAAATGTAGAAGAAGCTCAACAACGACGGCCGACCAAACTGCAAAACCCAACCAGAACGGCAACGCGTCGCAAGGAGAAAAAATTACACCAATGTGAGTCCGTGCTSAATTGCCGAATCAATTACAATAGMGAGTTTCCCTTCCAACTTCTCATTTTTGCGAAGATCRAAAGCCACAGCATACACATCCGCGGCCAAGCTCCTCTCTGCAATGAGCTGCCCAATCACCTGACACGCATTCTTATCTACCAACGACGGCAACGACAACCTCAAATCCTTCGCATTCGTAGTGGCCACTGACACCACATTACTCGTCACGCGGTGCATCACCTTCGCGTGCACATACTTGGAGCTGATGAACACATCCAGAATGAACGGTTTGAAGAACTTCTCCGTCCGCTGCTTCCACGACTTCTTGTTCTTGCTCGTGCCGTTCCTGCCCTTGGAGCGGCGTGTCCASGCGGCTTCCACAATCCACGACGGAGAATTGCGCTGCGACTGCAAATTCAAGGAGGGGGAAGGTGAAAGGAAAGCATGCGACGAGGATATGGCACTAGACCAGGTGATTTGAGAACAGGAAAGTGTACTACGGGAGCTGCAAGTGAGGTTTCTTCGAGGTTGGGGTGCAGGGAAAGCTCGAGGTGGGGTTACAAAACACGGGGCGACGCGCAGAGTGGCCATCTGCAACCAARCGCAGAAAGATTGCTGYCTTACTGCGCTGYGAAATTCTGCACAATTTGGAAAAATCAGGGAAACCCTAATTTACCTCGCTCGCTTCTCAGGGTTCAAGGGTTTAAGAGCATCTTTAGTGCTACCGGTATATTGGCACAYTATCTGAGTCCCGGCTGAACTGACCCCTCGCTCGGCCACTCGGTAAAATCATGAATTTTTTTATTTTTCACGCATGATAGAATTTGCAAGTTCTTAATTCATATTTGCAATCAGAGCCCCCAAATTCATACGGTGGGAGGTACAAAATAAATTAATTGGGCCCAAATAGGGGGCTTTGTATTCTACTTGCACCCTTGGAATTACTTGGTGTAGCCGAGCGAGGGGGCGAGTGCGGCTTTATTTGAGTACCTGTATAACTCACCTTTGAACGGTAAATAATTACGGTAGAACCTCCATTAGAGCATCCCCACAACTGGCTGGCCAAAGGCACAAACTGGGTATTAGCCGGACTAAGCCAAAGACACTTCCCTAGGACACGCAAGATGGGGCTTAAGATATGCCTGTCCACAACCAAATTTCCCGAGGAGACGGTGAAATGAAGAGTTGTGAATAAGGTGTGGTTTTACTTTAGCACAAGTCCCAAGCTCTTTTTCACTTAATTAGACACAATTTTCCAAGTAAGATACACTTAATTATGCATTGGGCCCGGATTTCATAAATGGGAGAATACTCAGTTATAGGACAAGGTCCATTATTTTCCAAAAAAAAAGGAAGATTGGCTTGGCCTCTTCCACCCATTCCGTGTCGCCGTGGGATGCAACTGGAAGACACAACCCAAGGTCTAATGAATCACCTTGCAAATCTATACTCCCTGTCTCTCTTGGTCGGGTGAGTTGTAGCATGGAGATGCCCTTATTTAATAGGTCTTGGATCCGTTTGACATATTGGCTCACAAAGGTTTTATTGGCTAAAAGAGGTTCTGGTAAGAGAGGTTCTACTGTAGAACTTAAAATAGTCTCATTAGAAGCACATCCACAAGAACTTGGAGAAGATACAAGAAAATTCAAATTTAGCCCCTATATGTTTTTGCCTATGTTTTCCCCCAAAACGCTCCAAAACTGCCATTTGTAATACAACTACCAAATTTTAGAACAAAAATATTTGTTGACACATGTAACTATAGGATATTGTAGTACACTAGTTCAAAAAGATGTGGAAAAAATTTGAGAATTTCCCACCATGTAAATTGCAAGATATTAGCATTTGAATTCACAAAAATCATTCTTTTGGCCTGTAAAAATCCAGGCAGCTGCACTTCACAAGCTCACATTTGTATGTAAAAATGTCCAAAATGGTGGTTACTCTTTGGATTCATTCTTTGAACAAGGAAAGTTAGTTACATACTTGAAAAATTTTAGATCATTTGAAATTCTACAACATATAGGAAAAAAATAGTTAGTAGAAAGAAGTAGAAAATGACTCAAAATACTAAATTGTACAACGGCGCTAGTTTGTGAGCCTAAAAGCGTGAGCTCCCGAGCTATGAGCACAGTTTTTTTGAGCCCAGACATTTAGTATGAAAATTTTGTGACTTCTCCGAGATGTGGGTAAAAAAGCCGGAAAAATTTATATATTTTTCATCATCTACAGAAGATGGACCTAATACCGTGGACCTATTACCGTGGGCCTATTYCCATGCAAATGTTGATGTGGTCTTATCATAGTGGATTACTGAATGGATTTAGGGTATGATTGACTATCATTTTTTAAAACTCCTAAGTTTAAGGTGAAATGAGTAGCCTCAAATAGTATCTTGCTACTAAGAATCCATATAAGAGGGTGGAACTATATTGCTAACCACAAAATATGCCTACACAAGTTATGAAATAACTCACAATACAAATGAACTGAGGTAAGTACTGCTATCATCTCTAAGGAGTCCTTGGGCTATATGCCATGCCTCTTCTAAAAAAATCCCTTTGCATATCATCCAAAGGTTAGGGTTTATTGTACATTCATTTGTGCAACAAAAGCATTTATCAAACTCTAGGTTGACGTTGTTGGAAATAAGAAACAATATCTTGAGACATGGTTATACATGTAGGACTCTGAGGAAATATAAAATGGAGGGTCAAGCCAATTCATATAATGAATCAGTTGCCTAATCAATACAAAAGAGGATGACGTATGGTAGTCCATACTCTATTTGATACCTCTAAAACAATACTAGATATGAACTTTTATCATTCCTGTCTTCTCAAGAAGGTTCATGACCTCATCCATACTAAGACTAGGGGGTATGAATGAACTTGTCCTTATTGGGATCCACCTT
Source organism: Pleurozium schreberi (assembly GCA_006891605.1). Classification (NCBI taxonomy): domain Eukaryota; kingdom Viridiplantae; phylum Streptophyta; class Bryopsida; order Hypnales; family Hylocomiaceae; genus Pleurozium; species Pleurozium schreberi. The sequence goes on along the minus strand of VACF01001484.1, from coordinate 30,066 downwards.
GCATAAATAACGAAAAATGTAGTGAAGGTGTTTGCAGTTGACATATTTTCCTCGCTTTCCAATGGATGCAAAGATCATACCAGTAAAGTACAAGCAAGTGCAAGCTGGAAAATTCGAGAGAGTCACCCAACAGATCATGTGGTGAGGTTCTACGCCAGATTGCAATGTAATGACAGATCCAAGGCCTGGGTAGGGAAGGATGTTCAATCCGAGAATAGTCCCTGTCACGTTTCGGGCACTCTCCCATTGGTTCCTATGATCGTCAGAAGGTGCCTTTTCATTCCTACGAATGCTTTTTCCATTGCAAATGCACGGAGGCTTGTCAGCATGAGGTGGTCTTGCATAAGTCCATTCTACAACCTCAAATAGTTTCGAGAATGTAAATAGGTGTCGAGGTGACAAGGAAGGTCGCTGTTGAAGGTAGAACTCTGCCTCTTCAAAGAGTATAATTTCGTCAGTCGTTAAGGCAATACCGATCATCACTAGCCAAACCTCGGGAACTTCCGGTTGACTAAGAACGTGAAACCTCTTTGGATCCATCACGCAATGCTTGATATCATTTGGGCAAAACCAAAATTCATCTGTTTCCACTCTTGTCCCTTTGAATTCTCTCTTCTGTCCCTTATACATCGGAGCAGCAGTGGCTTTGGAGCCTCTAACTATGTTCATCTTGCACTTCACCTCCGATTGTGATTGAATGGCATGGCACTTCCTCTTGGACTTCACAGAAATGCGAGCTATATGCCACTCTGAGGGGTTACAATCTGTCTCCAAAACATACTTCACATGACGCCCTGGTGCAGTGATATCTACAGAATTTGCATGAGGACCTTCAGTAGATCTCATTTGCACTCGAGCATGGGAGAAATTCACCTTGTCAGGGCGATGAGAATCACCTTCACACCTAATAGGCACATCCAACTTTTGCTTTGTCGATCCGAAGACTTCCTCCCCTTCTAAATGGGGGATGAGCGTACAAAGATCCTCAACACCGAGCATACTGCACATGGCTTCTGTAATTTTCCTGCCATCCATTGATGTCAATGCTTTCTTGAGCTTCAAGTCTTGTCGTGATGGTCCAAATCTAGATGGGCCACCGTTGAGATACACACKGTAGTTTGTCATCTGCATGAAGGCGCGAATCTAGTCGTCACATGTTGCGACGTATAAGTCCGCCCTACGTTTGCCGGATGCTTGAAGCCACTTGTTGTGAATGGTTTCCGAGAGGTTGCAAGTTGAAATATCATCCAACTCCTCTTCTGAAAGGCTCTGCAAGGATGGAAGGCGTCTTTTCAGAAAGATGCCTTACACAAAGCACTTAAAGTTACATGACACATAAGTAAGGGCTACAAAGGATAGGAATTCTGAACTTACAGTCTCCATGAAGCCACCCCATTGACGGTATCTGAAGTGCCAAAACGCTAACTACAGCTCAAGCTCCCTCAAAGCTTCCTCTGTTGCTGCCCCGGAAGAGTACCACCATGCCTTGATTTGTAAGTACCTGCTCTCTGCCTTGTCCAAGTTCTTTGCAGCTTTATAGTCTCTGCAAAGCTTGACATGTTGGTTTTGCAACTCTTGTTTGATAAGTCTCTTCATGTGTTGCTTCATTGAAGTTGCCCAATGAAACAGACATGTGCGCTCCGGCCAATCATCTTTGAGGAAGGGTCACCCGAGCCGTAAACGATTCGAACAGCATTCCAGTTGGCTTGAGCACTATTCGCCATGAAGCCTTTGAAGTTTGGATTTGGGAAGCCGTTCTTCTCCATTACTCTGTTTAGACATCTCCACATAATGACTCGCCCTTCAGTATCTTCGCATTGCATATCGCAAACTGCAATAGTCATTACTTTACAGTAACCGGAGTCGTATACATGGCAGGCAATAGTGGTCCAACCCTTCACTCGCTTTACATGGTCGAACATAATCCAACAATTTTCGAGATCTCCCCCCGATTGCATCCGCCTAACAAGATCAACTCCGCTTCCAGGGCCATCAACAAGCATCTTGAACAAATAAACTTTCTCTTGGCCTTGGCCTGGAAACACGCTGTCGTGAATGTACTCCATCTTGGCTTGTTTCTTCATTGCAAGAATGCGGTCGATCTCTCTGACTCCTACGCTAGTGCTACGGAAGGAGGCAACGATGTTTCTAACATTTGGAGAACTAAGAACTTGAAACTTGTCCATGACATCATCAAGGGCCTTCCTTCGCAGCATTTTTTCCGGCCATCACCTTCATGGACTAGAAATGTGTCCAAGAACTCCTTGCTAGCAGCTAGGGCAATGGCGAAAGTTTTAGCTGCAGGGGTCTTTGCAACTTCTTGAGCAATAATTCCTGATATGGTATCCATGGATTCCCTACACAAACCATCTGCAACTAGGTGACAGTGACTACCTAGATGAATGCAAGCCCTAGTCATGGTACTTGACCCTATAACATAGTAAATTCTGCCATCGCAGAAATTGATGCAAGTAGGGGTTTTTCTACAGATCTTGCAAGCTAGCGTTGAGTCCTTCGGAGGAATCGTGCCTACAGAAAATGGAGTGCTAGTATTACCCGACCACTCTGTTTCGTTTCTCTTGGAGCACCGCTTCAAGTAATCACATGCATCGTTTGTGCATGCCAGGTGACCAGCACATGATGACTTCTTAAACCACAATCCAAGATCATTATGAATGTTGGAAGTCATGGTTCGATACCATGCATGATCGTTGTAGCGTTTATCCATGCCACTCATGTTTCTAGAAGAACTAGTAGAGGCTGATGATCGGCATGGTGGTAGCTCAAAAACAATGTCACCATCAAAACTAGTGGGAAGAAACTGGACCTTCTCGCATTTCATTGAATGAAAATCAAGATTTGCAAGCTCGTTCCTCGATCCCCGAATAGTCGCTAACTTTTGAAGGCCTTGCATCACACTCGGGAATTCACGAGCACTAGGATAGAGAGGAGGGCGTGATAGAATTGAACTACCAGCACTACTATCTCGGACACCGGCAGATTGCGTTGTGACAATCCTCACGGAAGCATTTCYAGTGCATGATTGTGAGGAACGACGACTAGTAGGCATTGTCTCGCCCTCTGAATCACTCAACAACTCCACTACGTGACTGTTCAATTCTTGTTTACTGGACTGGACACCGAAAACACCCTGACGATCAGTAGACAGAGAGGGACTTTCTGATTCAACTTTTACAACTCTTAATACTGGCACCCGTGCTGTCGATGCGTCGGATTGGGGGGGCAAGTTCTCTATGGAAGCAGGGAATACAGGAGAAGGCAACCCGAATGCTCTATAACAACCTCTGGGTAAATTCCAGAAACTCCCATGCTCATTACTATTCCTAGACATAAGAATAGAATGAAGGAGAACTCCTGATTCACTGTGAATCTCCTCTTCAACGTAGATGGAAGACTCAATGAAACCGTAACGCACGTGAAGCATGTGACTCTGGACTTCAGCTATACCAACATCACTAAGATGGAGGAGCAAAGGCACGTCGTGGCCATCAGCTCTAATTGAAGCCATTTTCGGTACTAGGAGAAGAAGGTAGAAGACATACAAAAAACGAACAACTCAGTTGTAATGGTGGTCTCTGAAGAAACTACAATTCCTATACATAAGATATGTAGTTCCAACTTCTATAGTATACCACATCCAACAAATGAAAAGAGACTTCTTAATACCTCACATTATCACATACGACTGTTAAGGTCACGGTGTGTCATCAACGATATCATGAATTGCAAATCTGATATTTAAGGCGTGGATATTCTAATGTAATGGTTAAAATATGAGTAACCTTTGTAGAGATTTGAAATGATACCTAATACGTAGTCAATTTCAAATTATATTAAAGGACAAAGCAGTACCAACCGTCAATCAAAAACATTTCTATATATGTAACAAGTATACATTAATTACTGTTGCTTATGCCCAGCCTATAAAGGGTATTGACGACATTGAAAATACGGTGGATGCCGCAGCACCCTTGTCAGAAGCACATTATTGCATTTATTCAAGCTTGAATTCACATTTGAAAGTGGGTAAAAAATCACAATAGCTATACGTTAAAGGCTTTTTATTTTAGTAACAATACCATGGATTTCCAATCATTGAAGAAGGATAAATCTCACATGGTCATCCCACAACGTATTCATGCTTAATCCCATGACACTGTATAAGATCAAGTAGGGGTACCCAAGAAAGATTGATATCCTTACCTCAAACGAATAAATAATGAAATTCACATTGAACAGCCTCTAGGATCAACAGTAGTGATTAAGTAATTATGACAATTATGACTATATCACGTGAGTGACTTAGATGAAGAAATTACACGTCAAATAAAATAATATTCATATTAAAATAATGACAACAGAACGTTAGCAGAGATCAAAGTATAAAGCTCACTACAGAAGTCTTCACTTTGCCTTCTGGTATATGCCTTCCTTATAGTTTATTTTTCTAATCCAATAGGATACATTTGAACTTTTCTGCAATTACCCCAAGAAGAAGATATAGATGCCACCTAGATTAGAAATATCAGGATCTGACTTAAGTAGCACTAAGACCAAAAAGAGAAGAAAGAATTCTCTTATCTATAGTTCATCCAGAGAGTTGAAGAGGTCTAGGATGAATCGACAAAGAGTCATAGAAAGGGATTCATCAACTTCTAATAACGGAATGGAAGATCCACACAATTGTAACGACAATTCCATACCAAGGAATTCGAGGGTTCACACGGACTTCGAAGCTAATCATTGTCATCCTTACAACATGCAGGAGGATGTATCATTGAGGGAAACTGGTACTTCGATGAGTCACTCATGTGGTGAGTTATCCAATCCGCTGTCACCCGTTCTTTGGATTTCTTCCATCTGCTTTGTAGTTTCTCCACATAATTTGGCTAGAGCCATAGTAAATCCGCGTCATGACCGCGCACCCAGGTGAATTCGAATTTGGTAGTATTTGGTTGCTTTGAGGACTGCCAGAGGGCCCCAATTCCCGCAATCCCTAGTCGGAAATCAAACTATTGTAGGAAGAGACCTCCTTCTCGTAACCGTTAATTTCCAGCTCCTCCYCGACGCCCATACCCTCACTTGCTATTGATTATTGTTGAATTACAAGTTGAGGCTGTTATTGATTCCACAGTTATGGAAACAARACGSGGTYGAGAACTTGCTCGCAAGGAGCAAGCAGAAGCGGGTGAAGGACACCCACCGGGGGAGGAGCAGACAACAACGCAAGGAACGGTGGCAACAATGCACGAAGACCAAACAATACTGACGGAAGAGCAGACACTACCAAAGGTGAAACATCCAAAGGCCATTGCTTCAAAGGTATTACTATTCCCGCTTCGSTGTTGCTTYGAAGGGCTAYTTARGTCATTTCAGCATTCTCATAMCCTCCYYGAGCGTCATGTTATGCTCTCCGTYAGTRTTTGCTTCCGACCAGTGGGAAGCTTGGARGCCGTCTWGTCATCCAGACGAGGTTCACGGCGTCGTGGGCATGGGATYAGTTYGATWCYGTAAACCCTAGAYAGGGGYGACYGAGTTCTTGATTCCATYTTCTTTACTCCTGCCACCCTAAATCCGACCGGTGCGCAGCGGGGAGGTTGTCTCACCACCGTGACAAGGAACACGGCGGAGTGGGCTCCGGTCTCCGGATTAGTTCGATCAGATAATCGGTGGACAGGGAAGACATAGCTTCTGATTTCAATTTTATTCCCAGCGCCTGATTTCTTGCTTCGACCGAGGCGCTGTGGGGAGGTCCTCTCGTCACCGAGAGAAGGTTCACGGCGGGGTGGGGTTGGGTTTAGATCTGCCGTGGGAGCTCTTCATTTCCAATTTTTTTTTAACTGCTGATTTCTTGCTCCGACCGGTGCGCTGCAAGGAGGTCCTCTCGTCACCGAGAGAAGGTTCACGGCGGGGTTGGGTTGGGGTTCAGATCGGTTGTGGACAGGGGAGAAGGCGCTCTTCATTTCCAATATTTTTTTAACTGTTGATTTCTTGCTTCGACCGGGGCGCTGCAGGGAGGTCCTCTCGTCACCAAGAGAAGGATCACGGTGGGGTGGGGTTGGGTTCAGATCTATCGTGGGCGCTCTTCATTTCCAATTTTTATTTAACTTCTGATTTCTTGCTCCAACCGGGGCGCTGCGGGGAGGTCCTCTCGTCACCGAGAGAAGATTCATGGCGGGGTGGGGTTGGGTTCAGATCTGTCGTGGGCACTCTTCATTTCCAATTTTTATTTAACTGCTAATTTCTTGCTCCGACCGGGGCGCTACGGGGAGGTCCTCTCGTCACCAAGAGAAGGATCACGGCGGGGGAGGTCCTCTCGTCACCGAGAGAAGGTTCACGGCGGGGTGGGGTTGGGTTCAGATCTGTCGTGGGCGCTCTTCATTTCCAATTTTTATTTAACTGCTAATTTCTTGCTCCGACCGGGGCGTTGCGGGGAGGTCCTCTTGTCACCGAAAGAAGGTTCACAGCGGGGTGGGGTTGGATTCAGATTTGTCGTGGGCACTCGTCATTTCCAAATTTTTTTTAACTGCTAATTTCTTGCTCCGATTGGGGCGCTGCGGGGAGGTCCTCTCGTCACCGAGAGAAGGTTCACGGCGGGGTGGGGTTGGATTCAGATGGGTTGTGGACAGGGAGAGGGAGCTCGTCATTTTGAATTTTTTTAAATGTTTAACCTTCTTATTCCGGCCAGTTGGCAGCTTGGACTTTGGAAGTCGTCTCGTCAATGAGTCGAGATTTGCGGCGACGTGACTTGAGCTCATTTGGATTGGGTTGGGCACGCTAGGGGCGACCTGATCTCAAGCTTGTGGATGTGATGACTGGTCCATGTGTTGTAGTCATATGACTCATATCTTTAATTCTGGACTTGTTTGGGTTACGTGATGATAAGATTAAATTAACCTAGTTCTTTGTTTACTTCTATAAGTTTTCCTTACCCTATAAATTGGGTGGGGATTGATTTGCAGGTTCCAGTGCCGATGGACGATAGTATAGTACAAAGTGATAGATCAGTGGTCAATCCTCTTGCATCGATGGTGACAGTTATTGAGAATGAAAGCAGTGAGCAACATCCATTATCTCTGGTTTCTGAGGTTGTTGAAGGCGTTGGCGAAGGTAGCGAACCATTTGGGGGAGACGAGCACGAGGGAGAAGATGACATTCGAAAGAAGCAGAAACTAGACTTTGTGTCAACAATTTCTAGTCTGCGACTTCAACCTGTAGATCTATCTCGAATGAAAATTCCACTGTGCCGTCTTGTTTCCATGCCTATGGTGAGGCCTACATTAGATTGTGATGTGATCAAACTTGAACAGGACTTTGCTTAGGGATACGAGGAAGGAGCTAGAGTTTTCTATGTCTCCATTTCAGATGAGGAAGGGAAGTCGTCAGTGTTTTCTGAGGTCGAGAAGGAGAGTTGGGGGCCCCTTTGGAATTCTGCAAACGATGATTTCAACGTTTATTTGAGCAACATCCCTGAGCTTGCATACCTGGTGGACGCTAAATTTTATGTTTGCGATGGAAATCACCAGTGTATAGCATGGATGCGACATATCAAGCGGCTCTACTTGAAGGAGAAGGATTGGCACATCTGCGTGGATTCTATAGTCTTAGATACAAAAGGTCGAGTGGGTGCAGCGATGCAAGTTATGCACGACATTAACAAGTAAGTCAATTTCTTTGTTTTCTTGCAATTCTAAAAGTACATTGTTTATGTCCATAACCTACTGACCCTCAAATTTTTTATTTTGATTAGGCACACCGAACATTCACATGTGAAGACCAACCTAGTCCATACTCTCTACCGTGTTAGGAAGTATGGAACTATGTCTATTGAAAAGTTCAACGAACTTCTGAGTGCTGAGGATATTAAAGCGTGTCAACAAACTCGCAAGATGTGGTACTCTATGCCACTTGATGTGTTTACATCTTTCATTTTCCAAGTAAGATGATTCGTAGTTTACACTCCTCTTTTATCGATGTATAGTCTTTCATTTCAGTTGGTAAGTTCTTTGAATATCGTTATACTTTATTAATTTACATTTTTGACTTCTCTATCTATCTGTAGCAAGAAATAGCGGTTGCAGTAGACTTAGGGATCCGCAAGTACCACGAGGAGACCCCTGCGGAAGAAGTTACGGCAAAAGGGATAGCAACAGCTATGCGCGTTGCTACCAAGGAGTCGATAGACAGGCTTTACAAAAAGTTGTCTAAGATTGTCTCTGTGGCTCATCCTGACTTGGGAGATGAGTAGATGACTGGCTTCATGAGGTACTTGTATAGTTTTTTTGAATGCAAAGTTGTCTTTAGGCCATGTTGTTCTTAAAGATACTGAAGTGATAATGGTGGTTTTCAGATTGAACGTCATTGGAGTCTGTACTTGGAACCCGAGTTGAGCCTAGACAAGCTACAACTTATTGCCACCACAAATGCCAATCCTAGCCATAAGGTGAAATGGTTGAGATGGCTTAATGCTTCCAATCCCACACGAGAGGCTCGCCGTCTTCCACCTAGACCAGCCAACAGCGACAAAATGAATGTTTTCCTCTGTAGGGCCTGTTGGTTTGTTGGGGTAAGTCATTGCCTTCACTTCCCTTGGTTTTTCAAATTGAACATAGAGCTTTTCCACCTATTCTAATTCGTTTGGTGTTTTGTGTCCATGACAGATTGAAGACTGTGCAGTTGAAATGTATGACGGTATAATTCGGGGCGACAACATTCCCGTGAATATGGAGGTGGCCCAACAACCCCAAACACTTCCAAACTACATTGAAGGGTGACGAATAAAGTTGTGGGACCACGCATTCATAGGTGTTTTTAAAGGCACAGATGCGTTCAAAAAGTCGGATTCATTTCAAGACTTCAAAGGCTCSATGCTTGTGGTGAAAAGGGTTCTATACAGGTATAATCCATATGGACGTTCTGAAGTTTGATTTAGGCGTTGTTGATTATATGAGTAATTGGTATCCTTATTGGGGTCTGAGACTTCTTTAAGTTCTTTTTCCCAAGTATTTCAAATTCGAGCTCTTTGGAAAGAAGGCCATCTCCAAGGATGATTTACCACTTTTCTTGGTTTCCTAGCTTGATGGTTCATCGCCCAACTACATGTTCACTCCAACTCAAGAGAAGAAATGGACCATTGCACATCTCCAAGCAGGAGGTTGGTATCTGGAGTGCAGCCAGGGATTCATTCCTCCCCAGGAATTGCCTTTATTCCAATCCGCCAAAGAGAGCGCTACAGTGGAGCAAGTTGTTGACGAATTTGCAGGTCTAGATCCTGAGGCACGAGCCAAGGCGATGAAGAGGCAAGAGCTTTCTGACAAAAGGAAGGAAGAAAAATGGAAGGAAGCAAGGAAGAAAACGGAAGACAATGAAGCCAAGAAGAAAGAACGGCAAGCAGAGAAAGCTCAAAGCGATGCGAAAGACAAGCAGAAGGGCAAAAAAAGAAAGGTTGAGAAAGCAGGGCCGGACGCAGCAGTCAGTGATGGTGCCATGAAGGACACCTCTTCCAGCTTCTCTCTTACGCAAGACTGGCTTTTTCATGGCCCTACACCTCACTCTCACACTTTGAAAGAAGTGCCTTCTATTGATGAGTGTATATTGAACGTCKCATTGGAAGACTTACTTGATTCCGATGAGGGTCAAACTCCTAACGCACTTACTGTTGTCACCACCTTTCTAGAGAAGGTGTTCATTTAGCCTACATTATCTTCTTAGTTTTTTTGCATGTATTGTTGTCTATTTTCAATCCATTTGTTAGGAAAACGCAACGGCGAGCTCCAGGATATTCGTTTGATCTCTGTACTGATAGCCTACAATATCATTGACTATATGTAGCATGCCGAGGACAAGGACCGGTTTTTTGATGGCAAGAAGACAAAGCAAGCCATGGTAGACCTAATGATTTTGGATGTTCCAGAAGGCTTACTAGTTCCTACTGTTTCTACTCCACCAACATCCATTCCACCCTGTAACCAGTTTTCAGAAGAAGGACTGCAAGCGGTATTTGATTTTGCAGAGAATTATCTCCACGATGGTGGTGCTATTCTTGTGATGTATCTTTTCAGTCGTGACATCAAATCTTACCTCCTAGGATTCTGTGAAGATTTTGGGGTCAAATCTTACAACGATTGGTGGGGTATGAATCGACTTCACTTGGCATTGCCTTCGGATCCAACTGCCACAGTAAATTCCTCGGTTTCTTTCGTCATAATTTGTTCAAACAGAGAATTCCGTTTACGCAACATTACGTGCTAACTTCAMATGTTATGCAGACTATGCGTTTTTCTATGTCGCTTTATGTTAAAGTCGCAACAGGTCGAGGCCGCTCCAAGTTCTCCTTCTAAAAGGTATCTGCTCATGATGTTGTAGGCGTGAATGTCACTCGAGATGACATACTTCAAAACTTATGCAACAAGGAGGATGTGGCAATGAATGGTGACAAACCTTGGCGGGGTCCTCGAGTGAAAGTCGCCGCCTTTATGCAAATGCTAGTGGAGGCGACTACCTCACCTGGTGACGTTGTCGTGGATTGCACCATGTCTACAGGTAACCCTTTTTTTTCTGTTTTCTGAATGTTGACTTCACTACATTGTATTAGTTTCATCATGTATTGACTATTACTATTTTGTGCTCTCTCAATGTTTGCAGGTTCGACCATCCATGCTTGTCGGGCTATTGGACACTACATTGTGGCTTTGGAGGAGGATATGTCCATTTTTGAGGCCCTCCTTAAACCGCTCATCCGCCCAGTTGTTAATTCTACAGCACAAGCTGCACAGCCAGAGATCTCATCAGCTCCTACGATTGACCTTGACGACGAGGAGGTGCCTATCCGTCGTATCCCAAAGAAATCTCGATTTAGTAAGTAAGTTTACCTTTAATTGTGTTCATTTTCACTCATTGGTTACATTTTTTTCTTTATTCTAATAATTGCTCTTTTTTGTTTTTTAGACAAGGTGAAGAAATGAAGATGGTGACACATCAACCATTTTTTAAAGACCCTTCGTTCTTCCGTAGCCCCCCCAAATCCTTTCAGCTACCTGTTTATGCTGAAGCAGTAGCTAAACACCTTCAAACTTATGATCCTCAGCTATCTTCTAGAGCCCGTAAGGTAGATCCACGTGTTATGACGTTTATAGATGACTCTACTAAAGAGTCGGATGATGAGTCATCACATAGTGATGCAAGCTCTACATCTAGATCTTCTAGTAGTACCCTTCACAGATCTATTTTCTGAGCCTTGTCTTGGATATTCTTATATGGATGTGGTGTCTTTTGAGGGCACGATATATTGAGTGTTGTTTTATTGTTAATGCTTGTCAGCTTCTGTTAAAATCGATAAGCTTTAAATTACAAAACATTTTATGCTTTTAAAACAAAATTTGTTTTGTCTTTAATCCACGGTCATAGGTCTTAACTCTGAAAATTACCAAAAAAAAAGGAGGCTCACGGGCTCACGCTCCTAGGCTCACATAATAGCATCCCCGCTAAATTGTAAACAATTTAATTATGGAAATGAAAAGTGCAAATCCCAATGGTTAAAATGTTGAAATAAACAATTTACATCTACCATTTTTATTTTTTTTCAAAAATATTAAACATTGAATTAAATAATGGATTTCAAACTTTTTTGTAGAGTAGATATTCTATAACTACCTGCAAACTAACCCAAACTAGAAATCCTCATAACTTTTGACTCAATGATCAAAATAGAATGATTCAAAGCTTTCCACTTAGATAAAAATCTAAAGAACCAATTTCAAATTTTCATTTTTTAAAAAAGAAGTTTTAAAGAAGTTGTTTTTTCTGCCCGAATTGCCTACTGAGCAATGAAAACACATTTTATACAATAACTTTTGAACTATTTAGTTGAAAGTTATGAAAATTGTTGGGCCTTCAAGGTACTTCCTTGGGGACATATTTTTTGAAAATTTGAAATAAAAAAAATAAAAAATCTGTTCGTAGTGAGCTGCCCAAAATTGCTATGCTGCCAAAAAACGCAATTTGGGCATTTAGGGGTTAATGAATATAACCTTATATAAAGGGATGGTATTACTATTATGTGTGGTTGTTTCATTCTCATAAAATTATGACAATTTTTTCTAAGATTTCAAACCCCTAAAAGATAATTGTTACTACAAAAAACACTTGGAAATTTCCTCTAGTAAGTCCTAGATCAATTTCAAATGGGCTGTCATACAAAGTGTAGAAATTGATCATGTACATATATTTTCTTACCTCATCAAAATCTTGAATCCCAAGTTATGTTGTCTAAAGTTTTATTAGGCAAGACAATTAGACTAGGGTAAAATGCGCAAAATTCTTTTTCAWATTCTAAAATTTTGTAAGTAGACTATTTAGCTATATTGATATATAGAAAATAATGGTAATTAAATAAAAACTATGCCTAAAAATCTCGCTCCAAGAAGAATTGAAGCCTATTTCACCTAGTCAACTAAGGCACAAACTTGTTTTTAAACTCAATACTTCAATCTTACAACCTATGTCACTATTTAGACGTACATGGATTTCCATATTTAATAATTAGCAAAATTATATATCAATTTTTTTAATATATAAGTTTTCATTTAAGCTCAATGCCCTCTTAWGTGACAATTATTGAYTTGAATTTTGCCTACWYATACCCATRTGCTTAGAGTTTAATAACATATACAATAAACAAAGAGAGAACTCTACATYCAATTGACATCTCATGGAATGSTTCAATTTTGTTTGAMCATKAACAATCAATAATRTGWATAAATCACAACTTCAAATGATTGTTTTGACTCTCATGWTAGTATTCCAAAGGTTGATATGACTATTCTAGAACAAGTAGCTTACTTTCAAAACAAGTTTATTAGTCTCAAATAGTGGGCTACAAATATATATTGGAATTGGATACTTATTTGTTTACGTATTGTGCATGCTTATGATCACCTATGCATGCCTGTGTGGAATCACTATCTACAAGTTTCTATCATGATTATTGAATATGAAAGGTTTTCAAAGAATTCCTCRTTGTTCTACAAAACTCACTCACATAACATTTTAATCCTTTCTAGGGTCTTTTTGTCTCTTTRGACATGCAMAGTAACTTTTTGGCCATCCTTRATTTGCAGTTCAATTYAATTTCAAYCTTGTGAGGATGTARAAGCCCAAAAGTGTCAAATGGATGACTTTCAAGATCACTATATAAATGAAGAATGCACCTATTGGTTCAAAAATGTCCTTCTAAAGACRTTGCAAATGATTTGGAGCCTTTGGATGCTTTCAAGAGGTACTATAGGATGGAAAGAATGTTCACTTTCATCCGGGTTTTTTGGATGTTGTTTTATTTTATTTTTTGTGAAAAGTATTATACTTTCCAATATTATGACATTATTGAATTTTATAAAAAATTTAAACTATTGTGAATTTTTTAAGAAATAAATGAAGAAAATTAATATTAAATATTCTTTATAAAATATACGCAAAAAATCTAAAATTTCAATATAGACGTATATCATAGTATATAACATCATGGTATAATACAAAGTTACTGCGTTAATCTACAATTAGAAAATCAACAAACCATGGTTGTAGGCCCAAAGTTCATAATGCTATAAAATATTGAAATTTATGAATTTTTCAATATTTCCTTGATATAAAAATTGTACTCAATAAGCTTCATTTTGTTAGTTGAATTCTAATTCAAAGAATATCATTTTCATGGCTAAATATATTTTGATATTTATGCAAGGTGTAAGCAATTTTATTCTTCCATTATTTTTTTTTACCTTCGTTTTATTTTGCCATTTGCCTACAACCCAAAGACTTTGGGTCTTTTTTGAAAAAAAGAATTTTTCATTTTTTTGGGTTGAAATCCCGGTACTACAGTACATGAGTTGTCAGAGCCCAAGTAAAGAAAGTTATAGACAATTGAGCCCGAGGGCACGTGGCTGACCTACTGATTTCRGGGCAGCTGCCCAAACATTTCAGGCAGGGCAGCTCGGCCCCAGTTCTCTCGCGCATCGAGGGAGCCTGGATTTCCAGGGTCGAAGCTCGCCCACTTCCCAGTTAGTTCTTTCTCGGGTTCCTAAATCCTCCGAACTAGCTGTACCTTTGTGCTTTCATTGTAGGGTTACCTTAAGCTCAAGCATTGTCCACGATTTTTCCAATTTCTCGATTTTCGCTAGTTGGATCCAAGAATTTGGTTGAGGCTGTCAATTCTGGCGAATTCTGTAACACTTTTGCTACTTTGGTAGCTACTACCCAATTGTTACCGATTTCCAATTGAAATTGGCTTGAATAATCGCATTTCCCTCGTCARATTCCATTCAGACCTGTAGCTAGACCCAAGAATTGATCGAGATCTGGCGATGTTTAGCCAACAAGTAATGACTGTGTCTATCAGTGGAGTTAGGTTTTCATGAGCTTTTCGTATCAGTTGTGTGTGCGCATGAGAAGAAGCACAAGCATTATTGTTGGCGAGCTATGGTCGAGGGTTTTGCCTCTCTCCCTACATTGCATGGCGATATTGGCAGCTGTGCGTGTGCCTGGTTRTTTCGTCCAGTAATTGAAACGCAACTGTAACGCAATCGTGTCGGAGGGATGGAAATTTCACGACCTGGTGTGATTTCTTCGCAATAGTGAATTCTTCTGGAAGTGAAACTCCTGGTGAACCGGAAGTCGGTGATCTGATTTTTTCAGGTTTGAAGCTCGTCGTCTAATTTCTGGTAATTTAGTTGTTGATGAGGCCGATGAATAATTCTCCATACTCTTCGCGTGTATTGTTTTTTCTTGGGTGTGTTGTGTGTACCTTCACCAATGTTCAAGATTTGATGGCGAAATCGGCATTTGTGCGTGCGCCTAATTGTTACTGTAACGCAATTGTAACAGAGAGATGGCGATTTCACGACGTGCCGTGATTTCTTCGCAACACTGAATTCTTCTGGAAGTGACACTTCAGCGGAACCGGAAGTCGGTGCCCTGATTTTTCAGGTTTGAAGCTCTCTTCTGCTTTTCGTCTACTTTTAGTTGTTGATGCTGTCGATGTATAATTCTCCATACTTTTCCCGTGTATCGGTCGCATAGGGTTTTCGAGATTATGTTATTCGCATTTTAAGCTTTACATGGMGAAATTGGCATTTGTGCGTGCGCCTAATTGTTTCTTTGTGATTTTGAAACGCAATTATGTCAGGGATGGCCTCGTTGTTGCGACGCGCATGGTCGAGTGTGCGGGGGAAGGAAACAGCGGGGAGTTCCCATGACGGAGACATGCCGGAGGAAGAGGTGGCGGAGGTGATGAGGCTGCCGGGGGAGATGCTGTTCTCCATTTTTTCTCGCTTGGACTCGGTGGACCTCGCGACTGTGAGTACCGTTTGTAAGACATGGCATGCCATTGCGGATGATGGCCATTTGTGGGAGGCCAGGCTGGTCGCTGACAATGGACCTCTGTGGCCGTCCGTTCGCTTTGCTGAGAATTTTTTGCGAGCCGGGTTCTGTCAGAAGTAAGTTGCTTAGTTGGCCTCTTACAATTTTGCGGAACTACAGTTGTTTGCTTTTGAACCAATGCACTACATTCCTTTCTTTGCCACCCGAGATCATGCCAATAATGGCCACTTCTGCCCTTTCCATGTACACGCAACCGCCTTCTACCCTCATCATCATAGAAATGCGTTATTAGCTCTCTGTTCGTTCCTCTACTGCAGATGAAATTTTTCTCAACTATCAGTCTTGTGTAAGGATTTGATCAGATTGTAGAAAGATTGTGGACAGATTTTTTTTCTTTTTTTCTCCATGGCTATCGCGGAAGAGTTTGGAACTTTCGACTCCCAAGATTCTTAGTTGCCTGTATTCACTATTGCACAATCTTGGAGAACTTTGGTTTAGGGTTTAAAGTATGACTAAAGAACATCCATAGTCATTTGGTTGCCAAGACTTCTAGTTCTTTGTATTCGCTGTTGGTCATCTCTTTAAGAGAATCTTGGTCTTGCCTGATGGTAGATGCACTACATTGCGAAAGGAAATATCTTGTGTAAATCTTGAAGCGTATGACTTTTAGACATGGGGATGGTCAACTGCATGAGAGCTAAATGGAACTCAGGGACCAAGGCTGTAAAGTTTTCTTGTAATGGATAGGATTCGCCCCCGCTCCCCCGAGGATAGGAAGATGAGAGAAATGTGAAATGCAGGTCTGCTTGGTACTAAGTCTAACGTGGTTCTTCAGGTCATTTTCAGATGATCCTACAAGACTTAAAAGTCGATTACCAGGAACAGCGCTCCCCAGCCCTATCCATGCAAGGCGTCAGTTGCGTGAGACAACATTCGATGTACTTTTTGGAATGGGTGTCCCTGCAATATGCGCTATTGATCAGGTAAATTTACTGACAGATGGGCTTAAGTAGAATTGTCTGCTGCGCCTAAATGACCAAATGCCCAACAGGCTTAAACTGGGCCTCATAATTTTTTGGCACTTTTAAATATGTCTAACGAAAACTTCCTTATGTCCAATTTTATTTATTTTTTGACTAACACATGCAATGTGCTTCTCTGATTCTGGTGACAAAATTTGGCTCCATCCAAATTATAGTTTCACAATATGATTATCCGAATCGGTCATTCTTAAACGATGAATCCTTGGGCCTCAAGTGGTTAACTGCCTCACGAAAGTGGCCACCATGCCACTGCGAAACTACTTCAGGGGTCAAGATTTTAGACTACGGCAGTGAAAACCACATCTTGTGGACGTCGGATTGAGGTTCTAAAGTATGCGTCATTCACAAATCATGAACGTGGGCGAGGAATGTCAGCTCGTGGATTATGTCCACCAAATGATTGATGGTTTGCAAAGGCATAGTTTGCTGAGAAAAGTACAGTCTGCTCAGGGTGTGCTTCGTTGCTGCAGGCTATATTATCTCTCTTTGCTGCAAATCGAACTTCAGGGGTTGTCGTCAATATAGGCTTTCACGTTACAACTGTTGCACCAGGTAAGCAGTTTCGGAAAGCTCGCTTAGTAGTTCACTCTTTACGATGGTTARCAGAATGACTTATGAAMCCTGAGGACCAAGTTGGGCTTYATGGTGTTTTAGCACTTGAAGATGAGTATGAGTTGATAACTTTAATAATACTAGTGTGAGTGAACGCCGCTGGTACTAACTTGTGCAACTCTCAATCGATGCAGTGCTGCACGGTGTTGTAATGAGATCCTTAGGGTTGGAAATCATGGGACAAGGTGCTATGACATTAACTGTTTATCTCAGTGAACTCATGCATCAAAGTGGCTTGCGGTTTGCGTCCATGTACACTGCTCGCACCCTGAAAGAGGTCAGCTTGAATTCTTTCATTTTTTTCACCGCGGCTATGCACAGTGACGATCCGAACATGTTTTGATAAACACTTGACATGTTCCAAACTTGAATTGAGTTTCTAGTTGATAAAGTGTAGTTCCACTCTCACATAGACCTGCAAATTGTCTTTAAGATTACTTACTACTCAGATTTCTGGTAGAGATAAGCASTATAAGCTGGAGGTAATGGATTATTTGAGTTTGTTTGATTTATTTTCCTTTCACTCGTTCTACGACCTGTTAAACTGCATTTGGTTCTTAGTAGCATATGCATCTATGTAAAGGCGCAACTTATAGTGATGTGGCGCTTGGCAGAAATTATGTTATGTAGCACAAGACTTTGTAGCCGAACATTACAAYGAAAATTGTGAAGCATCTTGCGAAGTRGGGACAGAAGGCACATTTACTCTTCGGTCTGAGCGCTTCCGTGCGCCTGAAATTTTGTTTCAGCCACGCCTSGGTAACCTGTACGCACAATCTTCTTGTCTTCATCWGACCTGTCAWCCGTKTARAATGTCATCAAGCAGTTTTTGTTGGATATTGTAGTAACCTGCAGGTTTTTGTGCCGTGGAAGTTTTGCAAACATTATATTTYCCCTGTAATGCACAGCTTATAAAATATTGTGTCTAGCGGAAACTTCAGCGATTACAATTAGATCGTTATTATGTCTCACTTGTTTGGAATTCRAACTCGGTCAATGTTCTGCTTCTCAGAAATCTTAAGTAAGAGCACATTCTTAGACTGCACATGATTCTAGTGCTCCTGGATTAGTTACGATTTCGACTGTGTTTTGATCCTTTAACCCGAGATGTCCWCCATGATCTCTTATTTTTTCTTRGCATRTGTCTATCACTGTAACCGGGTTATCCTTTTTTGATWTCATATGTTTCGAAGATCTAAATATTTACCCTGGTGGTTGTGGATGGGTAGGCGCACAATGGCGTTGCATCAGGCTGTTTCACTTTGTATCAATCACTGTTCAAGTCTTGCTGTAGAAAATGCTGCAGATGAGAATTGGTACAAAAGTATTGTCTTAACAGGGGGTTCGGCATGCCTGCCTGGCTTATCAGGTAACGGCCAAAGGTTTTATTTCTCTASCTATCATGTATTGTGATCTTCGGTAACGTACTTATGGTCCTGTGCTACTTTCCGTATTGGAGGATTGAACCTGATCAAGAATTGTGCATGTTTGTTGAGACCCGGTGCCTCGACTGTGATGGCYTTATTGTATTTTCCTCTTGTAAAGATTGTTCGGTACTGTTGCAGGGAGGTTGGAGAAAGAGTTAAAGAGAATGCTGCCAACCGACTTGTCAGATGGCATCGAAGTTTTGCCCCCCAAACAGGGACCTTATTCTGCTTGGTTTGGTGCTAAGTTGCTCAGCAGTGTAAGGACTTTTTTTTTCTCTTACTCTGAGGTGGCCAACTCYYCCTGAATTTGYTGGAAGACATGTATGTATATATTTWTACATGGGTCTGCAAACTTGTGTAAACTAATAATCGAAATTGAATGTAAATTTGCAGGTAAGTACATTCCATCCTGCATGGGTTGTGACCCGAAAGCAGTTCAAGCATCTTGGACCTAGTTGTGTCCATCGGCATGACATCTATAACGAAGACATGCTGGAGACCGAATTGGGTAGGACGGATTCTTGCAAGACGGAACACACTAGACCCCCAGCTACATAATAACAGATGGACTTTCTTCTCAGGGAGATGTAACATGGATTGTTTAATTCTGTAATTATTAGGTCAGTGCTTCCTTCGCATGTACCGGAGACAACTCTCGATTGACTTTGTGTGTCTGACTTCACAACAGCTTATGTTAGCAACGCCTATGTGTTGCTTTCAAGGGCTAAATACTATTGCGAAAAGTCGAATAGTATTCCATATATAGGAAGTGATGAAGGTTAGAGTCAGCCTAGTTCAAATCGTTTCACATATATTTCCGGGTGACGCTTGGTCCAAGCTAGCTCCCATTTTCTAAGCAGTGTAATTTCAAATTGCTAGCATTGCAAATGATCCACAAAATTCGGGAAGAGATTCAACAGTTTCTTGAACTAATCAGAYTTTGATCTGCGTTTCAATGCAGGCATGAGATTGTTGAGTTCCACTCTRATTTAACAGACCCTTGGAGCACCGAACAATTGTTTGAAGCAGGGGTACTTGAAGTGGACAGAATGTAAAACAAGCTAATCATTTTAGAACTACAAAACTTTTAGTCAAGAATCGTGTTTGTCTTATACTCAATGCAAGAACTTGTTTCGTCAGAACTCAGAAGTGTTGTATGCATTATCAATTAGAAATGTAGGATGTTTTCTTAGAAGAATGTTCTTCACGCCAAACGGGAAACTCTTTTGTTGAGTTTGACTTCTGGGACTTGCAGGGTGTTTGAGAATTTGAGCACAGGTGTTGGAGAATGCACATTGCGGAAACGTCTTGAAGGTTATCCTTCATGAGTAAGACCACCTTAGCGTTCACTGAGGTACTTGTTCAGAGTGTCCTTYAATTTTGGAGTCAGTTTTGGTGCGAACAATTTGACAATGCAAGATCAACAAAGGCTGGAATGAAAAACATCTCAAGTCTGAAGAACATTACTAAAAGGTTTGGCGAAATTAATCGCAACTTTTTGGTGTACTTGTGTCAATAAAATGGTCGCTCTAAGGTTAACCCTGGAAGGACGCTGGGGTCCGTGTGGAAATCATCATTTTCTAAGAATGTGGGAATAATTGGTATTAAAAATACCAAAAGAACTCTTGAAGTTAGTATTGTAGAAGATCTCCATCACTAATTCCAAAGATGAATAGTTGAATTTCTCTCCGTACACAAGAGAATGCCTTGTCATTCATTAGACACTAACATCTGTGGTGTCCTTGGGTTAAGCYAGACATGAAATGATTCCCCCCACCTTCAAAAAAAACACTTTACAAGTGATTGATATCCACTTGACACAGTCCTTTGCAATTTACACCAAAACCTCAAAAAAAACTAAAATAAAAAGAATCTATGATGCATGAATTAGTTGGAATAGAGAATCTTGAATAGGTACTCCAAGCTAAGCCTTCATTTTCAAAGGTGCCTGGTCTCAAAGCCCTACCAACATTGCAATTCCCGTGATTGTCCTCAAAAACATTGAATCCATTCTTGAAGTTAGGTTGTTTTGTTTTGTTTGTTTGTTTGTTTGTTATGTTGAGATCTTCTGAACTGTGCATCCCCCATTAGCGTTCTTAGTACTGTCGAAAAGCCCTCAATGAAGAGAGGTGCATGGGCTTTATTTTGTGGCATTTGGACCTATGACCGTGTAAAAGTTATTGAATTTCAAAGTATTTATGAATAAAAAAAATTAGAAAATTTACTTTTTATTTTATTTTGAAGGTAGCAACAACATAGGGCACACTAATAGCATTGAAATCTCTTTCAAAGAAAAGAGCTTCGGAGATCTCCATTCAACACAGTCTTTCACAATTTTTCATGCTGGCATAAATGTTGTATATGATTGTAGTAATTGTGGACACTTATATGTTTCCTTTAAAGCAACAACCTTTACCAACTAATTTAGAAGTTTGATTTCTTGAAATTTTTTTATAGAAATTTTTTTGTTGAAAGAAAAATGGAATTGGCATATAATGCAAGTTGTTTCATAATTTTTGGACCTTCATGGAATTTTTGGGTGTTAATTACAAATTTTTGAAGTTGAAAAGCAATGATCACTAAAAGCATCGACTTCAAGTCTTGGAATGTTCGTTGTTTGTACATTGATGATTTTTTATTAACCCCCGAGAGTTTAATGCATATCCCAAAAGTATACCACAAATTGCCCCTCAAGTTGTCCTCCCCAATTAAAATTTAAGATTTAGGAGACGTGACCACTAAGATTGGGAGAGTATTAGGGAGAGGTGGCTTTGGGAAAAATTGTGAAAGTTTTCACTATACTATACGGCTTACGAGATTATAATGGTCAAATGTCTTTTAGGAGGAGGCCAAATTTGGGGCACTCAAGGATTAACAATCATTGAGTTTGTGCATTAACATATATGCCGGATTTGATGTCTCATGTGGCAAGCAGGCTCTGCTCATATTTCATTATCTTCACTTACTTCCGCTTTGTACTACCATGGACAACCTACATTGTGATGCAAAGGTGCGCCATAAGAGTAAACTYGCCCCGAGGAGCACAAGCAAATGTGATTTTGGCACTACCAACGTACACATTTCATGCCYGTGAAACAAATCAAGTTAGCGAKGAGGACRATGTGAGGATTTCRATTGRWGGAGATGATCAAGTTGGAGCACCTACTATTGCTGAAATGGTCGAGTGTTGCATTTGCCTCGACCYGTATGAAGATGGTGTGGAGTTGAAGGAGTTGCCTTGTGCSCATCGTTTTCATGTCAAGTGCATTGATCRATGGCTCACGATYAATGGCTCTTGCCCCATTTGCAAGAAAACAGTTGGGAAATCAAGTGGAGCATCTACAATTATGGAACTGGCTTTCACTACGGTAACRGTATAATGAAAGTCTAAGTACTGCCAATTTGCAAGAAGAAAGTTGGGAGATGAATTAGAGCATTTGCAATAGAACCAACTTTCTCACTTTCACAATATAATTGATCTGGGGTATAATGAAGGAGGCAACTCAAAAACATGATTCCCAAYGCAATTGGTATAATTGGTCTCTCTTGAATTCTAGACCTGTCATYTTGTTTYCYARAACCAATAAGTTGGTGAAAYAGAAAGGGCCCGCAACTTTGTCGGCTCACAATAGGAAGATTCATAATTGTCATATCTTTTCAAGCATTATTATGTGTGCCAATAAATTGGAGCRTCCATTTTTTGCATGAAAAGTTCTTTTAAAAGAAAATGAATATTTAATATTTAATTTGATCTCTTCGTAATTTTTTTATCAATGTGAAAAAAGTCCGTTTTGAGGTTTGGACTGTCACTTTGCAATGGATCAAAGTCACAAGAACAAAAAGAGGTCCACAATCTTCCACTTGAAAATTCCGGTATTGTTCATTTTCAATTACGCACTATAAATGCTCTTAGGAGGCATCAAATCTATTGTTTGGAAGAAGTAATTAGATTTTGCAAGTGTATCCTCAAGTTTTTCATGTTGCTATAATTGAATGYAGAAATCTTGAACAAACAAATTCTCAAATGTATATTACCGTAGCAAGTGGACAACATAATAAAGCCGTTCTTGTTGGTGGAAGGAATGTTGAAAAYTATATATATTGAAAAGCATTAGATGAAAAGAGGTTGCACRGCGGTGATTTTAAMCTTTGAAGSAAYAGATCTTCAAATCTTGAACAAYGGATACATGCAAACATGTTCCAATCAAGGAGAATTTTGWTAAAATGACAATCATTCTCCAACTTTGGCACTTYYACAATCCAGACCATGTGRTCTGAAATCTATAAAAAMCTAGATGTTTGAAATCTATACAAGTTTTAGATGACACTTTTGAGGTTAAATTCGTTCAGTTTGAAACCTCARCTAGAATTATTGGCATTGCTTACAAAATAGAGTTTCATATGGCCCAAAGCAACTGAGATACTCAAAATATTCAAAAGAGACAGTCAAATACTTTCATCTATATTGTCGGTGGCTAGTTTYTGGTCCTAACAATTTCTTTTCAGTTTTGCATATTTTAATCTTTGAAAAGACCTTGGGATCCCACTATACAAGTAACCCCTATTTAGCCTTGTAACTCTTCAATTTTGCTTTAATTCATGAATTGTGATATATTGTTGTATACATATTACCATGACATTAATTCACTTCATATTGAAAAGTATTTGTTTCGTGTAATCTAATCAAATATTGCCCTATTTATACACTATAAGAAAACCATGTTTTAAGTGATGGATTATTGTCAAAAATAATGTCCGTCATAACATCAAGATATTATGGCGGACATAAAAATAYAGTTTGTTACAWTGGGTGTCAYATAAAGCACGGGTTACTTATTGTATAATAAACTCTATGGCCTCAAAGGGATTTCTGGCCTTTCAAGGGTTAATTTCAAAATACAACTATTTTTTTTCCAACTTTTGCCGACTAGGTTTGAATTTGACCTAACCATTGTTTTTTCATTGGCATGAGAGGGGAAAAGGTGGTGGTGGTGGTTTGGACGGTGTTGAATTGTTGGAAATTTTTACTACGAGTCTATAGGCAGAACCTCCAATTGCTCTAGTATATCGAGCCAAAGAGAGCCAATTGTACGCATTGATGATTTTTACTTATGTACATATTGTATGTTTAATTGTTGCTTGCCCTTGCAAAGTGCCATCCATTGACRTCACAAGTTCCTCTAGCTCTTTCTTCTCAACGCCAAAGAACCTTGTTAGGAGCACTGAGACGCCCTCCAAGACCTTCTGCGGAGGTTTGTTGTCAGATTAACAACACATTCATTTTTTTTTATCAACGTTTGACTCATTCTCACTCACATTTCATCTTTGGAACAGAATAGTGTTGATTTTTTGTTGATTTGGGTACTGTATTGACCATTTTTACAAATTTGTGTGAATTTGGACGATGCTAGTAATACTAGTAATAACTTCTGTCCAAATCAACAAAAATTCAACACTTCTCCATTGATGAATTTGGAGGATCTTTTTGAAATCTTTTGAGTATTTTTAGAATCTTTTCATTGAATTTGAAATCTTATAAGTGTATTTAAGATCATTTGAGTATACTTGGAATCTTTAGAATATACTTGGAATCTTTTGATTATATTTGAAATCTTTTGAGTATATTTGGAATCTTTTAAGTATACTTGGAATCTTTTGAATATATTTGGAATCATTTGAGTATACTTGGAATCTTTTGAATATATTTGGAATCTTTTGAATATATTTAGAATTGTTTGGTGAAACGTTACAACACAAAATGAAGTCTAAAATCTTTACAAATTGTTAATTTTCTAATCCATGGTACAAACATGAAGTTCACTTCTTATAAAGCCTATGCTAAAAAAGCTAGCTCCAAAAAATTGCATGATAAATGAGGTAATGTGGATGAAATTTGTTCATTGCCCAATATTTGAATGCTTGGGCAATTAGGGGTTAACGCTCCAAACATTTAAATTTCTATTTGAATTCTTTTATGTAAATTCAAGAAGTGTGCTACTTATAGTTTGTTATTCATCAACATTATTTGTGTTTTCTCTAATATTTTCCTATTTAAAGAATTTGTATAATTACCATGGATTTTTGAAAAAAAAATTTAATTGCTGTTAGGTTCATTTTTATTTACATAATTATGAAAACATTAGGGCAATTGAATGAAAAATTAATAGATTATAAGCAAAAATACCATTAMAATGTAAGAATTGATGATAATTGATCAATATGCCCTTTAAGATTATATTTTTTTGGTGACCAAATTTTTAGGATTTGACATGTAAAAAGTGGATTGAAATTCCAATGGAAAATGTTTTTTCTTGTTGATTTGGTTGCATTGATGTGGTTCACTTTTGTGTTGATTTGGACACAAATCAACAAGAAAAGTGAACCAAATCGAGTCAATCGACAGAACCAAATCAACAAAAAAAGTAAAATTTGTAGTAGTGGAAGACTTCCAATCACTTTTGCAATTTTCACACCCTCATAATCAAACATTTTAATCCTTTAATGCACAAGTGATATGGTTGTATTTTCTTTTCCTATGTCATCTCTAACATGACTAGTTTGAACTTGTACGGTTACAATTCCAAAAAAATTGATACCACCCATAAAAATGTTGATGTTTTTTTCAATTTAGAGGAAACTTTTAGAAGCTAAAAAAAGGCCTTCGGCATTTCATGCAGGGTCAAAGATATTTGGAATACTTCAATTTTTATCAAGTAAATTTTGACATTTTGTGGTCGCCAATCCCTTTCAAGAGCTTCCCAAAACTTTAAAAGAACTTTTTTTTAGAAATAAGTTTTCTTCATTGTGTAGTTCTTCAAGTCTTCCTTTCATAGAAAAAAAAAATCCAGATTTGGACAAAAATTACGCCTTGGGTGAATTTTCTAAGAACACCACTTGAACTTTTAAACACTGAATTCTTCTCAAGGAAAAAAAAAATTGATGTTGTATTTTATCCCGAGATTCAAAAATGAAAATATCAAAATCTGTACAGTGAAGTGTTTTGAAAATTTTATAGTACACCAATTCAATAATATTTAACAAGATCCTATGGTTACAAGTTTAAGAAAACAATTTTAAATATATTTAAATTGACCTCAAAAACGGCAGTTTGAAGAGATTAAAACTCGACTCCCTTTCTCCAACAGTGGATAAATAAAAAAAACATCCTAACTCTAACACAAGTGAGCCCATGGTGGGTTGGTTGGTGCTTTGTGATGGTGTGCAGTAAGTGAGGGTTTGAACCTCGCARCTGTGCGCATTATAAGTTGCTACAAATTGTACAAAATCTTCAAAGAATTTTGAAAGTACATGAATAAATGAATTATCATCCATAATTGACAAAAGTAAAATGAATAATCTTGGGAGTGCACCTACAAGTCTTAGATGTAGGTGTMGTCTTGAGACTTGTAGGTGTAGTCTTAGATCCCTTGGGACAAAGTATTTAGTGCCAAGGCAAAGTCTTGTGTAAATACATCTTGCTATGTGTTATAATAGCCAAAAATTGAATTAAAATACATATTATTGTTAACAAGCACATCTCCATGTTTGTAAATCTCAAATAACTTTTCTAAGGTGTAAATTTGAAATTGGACCTAGTGTGGGTTCAACCAATCAATACTCCATCACTTCAAAGAAGTCAYTGCCTTAGAGAAGTTCTACAATATGTGTTGTGTATTCAATTGTATATATTAATTAGTTGATAATTGTTATTATATTTTAGACCAATTTGCGTATCTTTGGATTAAGATACCAACAACAAAAAATGAACATATCCTCAAATATAGTAACCTAAAATCATTTATAAGTGATGGATGATTAAAAGTGAAATTTAAATTTCAAAGAAAACAATCATTTAATGTATTGAACAATGTTACAAAATTAAAATATAACTTCTTTTTTAATGAAAAAATGAGATTTCATTTAAGTAATAGCGTATTTGTACAGAAATGTTAGAAAGATGTCCAAAATTTCTAAGAACAAACAAAGTCATTCACGGGTCAAGATGGAATACGATAAAAATGAGTTTCACTAAACAAATGAATTTGAGGGTATCATACTAAGAGGGGTCACAAAGTTGCAAATGACGCAAACATTTGAATCAAAACATAGCTTTGAATATAGTGGAAACTTTGTTGGTACCAAGCAAGTACAACCATTAATTGAACAAGAAAATTCACTTTCACTTTCTTTTTTGTCAAAGTCTTTTATCTATTGCTCATTATTTTTAAATGTAAGCAAGTGATCTTTTGCAATCTATTGAATAACCAAGTAATATTTACTATGGCAACATCTAATTTGAAATCATTTAAAATATTTTTATCAAATAAAAAAGTATCATGTATCATATTTTTACTTCTTAACCAAATCCGTGCACCATTGACATTTTTTCCAATGGATTGATAGCAATGCGGTTGGTTGGGAGCTAGAGAGATGGCAAACGTGCCACTGGATGGTGGTCTAGCCGACGGATGGGGAGGATGCCAAACGGTCCACCTATTCGTGATTGTTGGATTTGGTGGACAAACTAGTATATGGACATTGTGGTCTTCTTAGTAGGCCATCCGCCTATCCGTCCGTCGTCCTCCGTCTACCAAATTTTTTTATTTTTATTTTTTTACAACAAATGGCGGACGACTACTTCTGTCGGTAATCTAGTTGTTGGATGGGGCGGACATCAAACAATCTACCCAATTATGATTGTTGGATCTGGCACACGGCCACTATGGTCTTTATTGTCCCCCTTCTGCTTGTACCCCGTCTACGCATCCGCTTGTCTACCGCAATTGTTAAGGCCTTTTACTTGATGGTTATTTGTTTTATTGTGTAGTATCCACTCGTGACGTAACGCCCAGATAGGACATTAGGCATTGATGACTTGCACTAACAAATATACTATTATTTTATTATCGTTTGCAACTACTATTCGCACTTATTGACTCACTTGACTGATAGGTAATTGGCACTCAAAGTCTTGTATTCTTGTTGTCTTATATGAGCTAAATAATAATGGTTTATCACGGCGTACTACGAGCAATCCTCTAGGAAATTGAGTTCTACACAAATATTTGGACTTCTGCACTCAAAGAACAAGCCCCTTCGTTGCATTCTTTATGGTGTCCAGGTACCCCATCATCCTCATAGAAGAAGCTATCATATCAATCCTTGTTTCATCTCCTTCTTGAATTCCATGAACTCTTCCTTCATGCCTTGCATCTCCTTCTTGCATTCTGCACATGAATTCCTCTTGCATCTCCTTCTTGAATACCTTGAACTACTCCTTGAAGCCTTGCATCTCATTCTTGAATTTCATGTATTCACCTCGCAATCGCGCTACCTCTCTCTTGGAGAGAGTGGTTAATTCCATGACTTTCATGGACGGAGGAATCACTAGCAAAGCGGCTATAGCCATGCCTATGGGTTTGAGTTTAAGGAGTTCAACACCCAATTGAGCATTGACAAGTTCTTGGATGGCAGAAGTCCAAATATTTTTGTAGACGTCCTGCGCTCCCACTCCTCTTGCTTCCCTAGCTCCTCCTCTTAGTTTGCCAAACTTCCGAGAGGGTTGCTTGGACTATAACAAAACATGGTAAAAAAAACTACGCACTAAATTGAGTGTGGTATTTTTTTTCATGATTTTGTGCGCATATTTTCATCTATTTTTGAACGATGTACATGTAGTTTTCAATCAAATAAGCGACCGTGTCGTTCGTTTTTCTTGCATATGAATTTTTTTCAGCCATGATTTTTTTAAATGCAATTATTATAAATATTGCACGCGTACATTTTGAAGAGGGAAGTAATTACTCAATCATTCAATCCAATGCGTACACATGCAGTAGCTATTCGATTAATTACTTATACGTACCTCTAAGTCTCAAACGCATGTGCGTGTCCGTGCAAGCGTGCACGCGTGTACATAGTGAACATATACATGACAATTGCTTCACATGCACGTAGCTTAATTATCATGGTCACTAACATTTGAATGCTTGTCCACAATAATTAAAGACTGATGTATTCTGTGCTCGTACACATATATTTAAACATCTCTAGAAATGCATGTGTCTCAAGGCAAGTTACTCTCCTAGAAAGCCTCTACCACTCAAATCCACCTACATGTGTAGAGCGTATAAAATCCTTAACCATTGCAGTTGGCCTTTGTAATTACCTGCCATGCCTTGCGTTTAACGACTATTAACCTTGTGAATTCAATGAAGCGAGTAGCTATTTGTTCTTTTCACACTCAACACTTTCACTAAAAGGATAGAACGCAGTTAGACTACATATTCAAAGATACGTGATTCGATTTCTTCCAACTCATTGGGTGCGCGCTTTATAACATCATTGCAATTTCAGCATAAACAATACTGAGAGAACAATTTACAAAATTGAAGTTTCCCACCTTGCTTGTCAAAGACTAGGTACCACGCATCCTCAGTTTGTACCTCACTTTCATAGGCCATGTTCAACATTTAGCATGCCCTACGTTTTCTTGATGCCACAAACTTCTACAACAATAACTTCGTGCTCATAATCAAGAACCACTCACTTTACATAACAATCACCAACCATAGCTTCAAGCGGTGTCGCGAGATACAACTTCTCTCCATTTACGTATTGATGTGCACAAACATCAACTTCTATTCAGACTTCCCTATTATGTCCTACAACTTTCTAAAGACAAATTGAAAGTGGATTTAGGGTGCATGATTTTCTTGTGACAAAGATCCTCAAAGAATTGAACACATTTCACCTACATTTCACGAAAAACATCCATTAGCATGAACAATGACCACATCATACATGATGACAGGGTAAACATCCATTGACAAAAACTTCTGATAAAACAATTGTTTTCCGATGCCTTCATAACCATTATATGAAAAGAAAAAGTGGCATCGCTTACACCATTTTTGAAAATTTCAGCATGGCATGCCAGTGTCTCATTCAGAAAAATTGTAGGCCTCTTGGTTTAAGTGTCTGTGGTTTAGCACCAAGTCCAGTCCTGTAGTGGGCAATGTAGAGTCCAGGAGAGCTTCACGGTGGAGTCCAACAATTATTTACCATGCACTACATCTTCGACTTTGGTTGCACTCTACGGTATCTTCTCAATGTTGTATACATGAAAGTGCATGTAGTAGGACGATGTCAACAATCTCCAACAACAACAACCTTCAAGTACATCTGTTTACAATTTCAAACTATACACGCCGTCCACATACCACTTCATGAAATCATCACTAACTGATTAATGAGACCGACACACAATCAATTATTCCGCCGTAACCACTGAAGTGAAAAATCAAAATCAAAATCTTGAGTACTGAAAACTAACATATTAAACCTATGTTCTGAAATTCAGCACGCTTCCATTCCCACCATGCCCTATCATTAGAAAACTTCAAAAATACCAAACGTTCTTCTTACTTTGACTTCATGGACAACTGTCTCCATATTTGTCTTTCATCATCAAACACCCCGTACGGCTGAAGCGTCCATCTTTCCATTGACTCACCTAGGTAACATGACGAAAATACTTATTTGGTCTCTTACACGTGTGGCTATCTCAATAAAAACTCATTCAGTAAAGT